>JAVIAB010000124.1:76220582-76391868 GCA_032433765.1 Megaustenia siamemsis
GATCTAGAAAGTTTCTTGCCGCCACCTTCCGTTTCAGTTATTTCTGCTTTGGACGGCTCAACCACACGGCTCACCCACACGGCTCACCCACACGGCTCATGTAATTCATAAACAAAATGTTCACGTCAAGTTGTGTTGAATATAAACATCTAAGATACAACAGTCATTGCTCTCAACTTAACAGTCATGTGCTAGCCAAAGCAGAGAACCAGGAACTGGCACCAGCAAACAGGTTGATATATCTAAAGTAACACCAGAGAGGGGAGCCGGAGAGAAATGTTAGTAAAACTAGACCACACTAAAAGCAGCACTGGCTACCAACATGAAAAACATTGAACGACTTTGCCAGTACGATAGTCGAGATTAGAATAAATGAGAGCTTCTATAATAGTGAAGGCTGGAGAATAAACAAACATCGAGGTCGTCTGCGTTTTACAAAACCAGAATATTTGATCGCCGGTGCTACTGAGTTCGTACATCTGAGCTGAGACAAGCTTCAATATTTTTGCTACTGTGTGGCGGGCGTGCTTCACACTGGCGGACGTGCTTCACACTGGAGTATGTGGTTCACACTGGAGTATGTGGTTCACACTGGAGTATGTGGTTCACACTGGCGGACGTGCTTCACACTGGCGGACGTGCTTCACCCTGGCGGACGTGCTTCACACTGGAGTATGTGGTTCACACTGGAGTATGTGGTTCACACTGGAGTATGTGGTTCACACTGGCGGACGTGCTTCACACTGGGGCATGTGATTCACACTGGCGGACGTGATTCACACTGGAGCATGTGGTTCACACTGGAGTATGTGGTTCACACAGGGGGACGTGCTTTGAGGAAGGGATCTGAGCACTATGGAGTTGTCCGTTGTGAAGTGAAAATGATCTGTTGTCTAAACAAAGCTAAAACAACACTATAATATCTGGTTTTGAGCGAAACAAAATAAACGATCATGACATCTCATGGGCAGAACGATGACGTAGGTCAGGTCGTCTTCCTGTTAGTGTGTGTGTGTGCGTGCGTGTGTGTGCGTGTGTGTGGTAACGTGCGTATGCGTGCGTGTGTGCTAGCGTGCGTACGTGTCTGTGAGTGTGTGTGTATAGACTCTTCCAGACCAAGGTTAGGGTGTTCATTGACGTCAGGTGTATACATGTGCATCTACTTACAACAATATTGTGTATTATGGAGCCTCGGTGGCTGAGTGGTTAGTGTGCTCGCCTCGGTGGCTAAGTGGTTAGTGTGCTCGCTTCGGTTGTTGAGTGGTTAGTGTGCTCTCAGTTTCTCTTTAACAAATCATTTTTTTTTTTATTATCGTGGCCTAGCACTAGCCTTTACCTTCCAGACCAAGGGTTAGGTACTCATTTTTTTGTACTGAATCGATTGAGGGAGAGATGACTATAAATAATAGACTGAGGGAGAGATGACTATAAATAATCGACTGAGGGAGAGGTAACTATTAATAATCGACTGAGGGAGAGACAACTATAAATAATCGACTGAGGGAGAGATAACTATAAATAATCGACTGAGGGAGAGATAACTATAAATAATCGATTGAGGGAGAGATAACTATTAATAATCGACTGAGGAAGAGATAACTATTAATAATCGACTGAGGGAGAGGTAACTATAAATAATCGACTGAGGGAGAGGTAACTATAAATAATCCACTGAGGGAGAGATAACTATAAATAATCGACTGAGGGAGAGATAGCTATAAATAATCCACTGAGGGAGAGGTAACTATAAATAATCGACTGAGGGAGAGGTAACTATAAATAATCCATTGAGGGAGAGGTAACTATAAATAATCGACTGAGTGAGAGATAACTATAAATAATCCACTGAGGGAGAGATAACTATAAATAATCGACTGAGGGAGAGTTGACTAAACATTCGACTGAGGGAGAGGTGACTATAAATAATCGATTGAGGGAGAGATGACTATAAATAATCGATGGAGGGAGAGGTAACTGCTTCCTCTTCTTCTTCTACCTTTTAGCTCCCAGTGGAGCATAGGTCTTCAACAAACACTTTCCAAGTCGTTCTGTTTTTTGCAATTCTTTTAAGATCATTCCATGTCTTCCACATCATCTTCATCTCTGCTTCGATCTGTCATCTCCAAGAATTCCTTGGTCTTCCTCTTTGTCTTTTCCCCTGGGGATTACAAAAAAGGGCCTGTTGTGTAATACTCTCAGTTGGCTTCCGTAGTGTGTGTCCTATCCATCGCCATCGTCTTCGCTGTATCTCTTTATCCACTGGTATTTGACTGGTACATTTCCATAATTCTATGTTAGTGACTTTGTCCTGCCATTTCCATCCCTTTATTCTGCGCAAGCATCCATTAATGAAAGTCTGTACCTTCGTGATTGTCAATTTTGTTATTCTCCATGTTTCACAGCCATATAATAGGACCGCCTTAACATTTGAGTTGAAAATTTTTATTTTAGTATTTAACCTAATTTCGTTGGATTTCCATATGTTTCCCAGTGCAATGAAAGCTCCACTTGCTTTTGATATCCTTATTTTGGTATCATTTTCTGTTCCTCCCTCTTTATCTATATTACTGCCCAGATATATGTAAGATTGTACATCTAGTAGAGGTATTTCTCCTATTTTTTTTTTGGTTATTGCCAACTGTATTAATTCTCATAATGTTGGTCTTATTTTAGCAGAGGTAACTGCTTCTTCGTTACCAAAAGGCCCAGAAAGACCAGAGGCTATGGAAGCCACAAATAAATGTGTGGATAGGTGGATCCCTGTCTAAAGGAAGGAAAACGATTGAATAGTAACTTGTTCTCGTGACACTTGGTTCTTGGTGGTACTCTGGTATATTTGGTTCTTGGTGGTGCTCTGGTATATTTGGTTCTTGGTGGTGCTCTTGTATATGTGGTTCTTGGTGGGGCTCTTGTATATGTGGTTCCTGGTAGTTTTCTGGTATATTTGGTTCTTGGTGGTGCTCATGTATATTTGGTTCTTGGTGGTGCTCTGGTATATTTGGTTCTTGGTGGTACTCTGGTATATTTGGTTCTTGGTGGTTCTCAGGTATATTTGGTTCTTGGTGGTGCTCTGGTATATTTGGTTCTTGGTGGTGCTCTTGTATATTTGGTTCTTGGTGGTGCTCTAGTATATTTGGTTCTTGGTGGTGCTCTGGTATATTTCGTTCTTGGTGGTGCTCTGGTATATTTGGTTCTTGGTGGTGCTCTGGTATATTTGGTTCTTGGTGGTGCTCTGGTATATTTGGTTCTTGGTGGTTTTCTTGTATATTTTATTCTTGGTGGTGCTCTGGTATATTTGGTCATTGGTGTTGCTCTTGTATATGTGGTTCTTGGTGGTGCTCTTGTATATTTTATTCTTGGTGATGCTATGGTATATTTGGTTCTTGGTGGTGCTCTTGTATATGTGGTTCTTGGTGATGCTCTTGTATATTTGGTTCTTGGTGGTGCTCTTGTATATTTGGTCCTGGTGGTGCTCTGGTATATTTGGTTATTGGTGGTGCTCTTGTATAATTTGTTCTTGGTGGTGCTCTTGTATATTTGGTTCTTGGTGGTGCTCTTGTAAATTTGATTCTTGGTGATGCTCTTGCATATTTAATTCTTGGTGGTGCTCTTGTATATTTCATTCTTGGTGGTGCTCTTGTATATTTCATCGTTGGTGGTGCTCTGGTATTTTTGGTTCTTGGTGGTGGTCTGGTATATTGGGTTCTTGGTGGTGCTCTTGTAAATTTGATTCTTGGTGATGCTCTTGCATATTTAATTCTTTGTGGTGCTCTTGTATATTTCATTCTTGGTGGTGCTCTTGTATATTTCATCCTTGGTGGCGCTCTTGTATATTTGATTCTTGTGGTACTCTTGTATATTTGGTTCTTGGTGGTGCTCTTGTATATTTGGTTCTTGGTGGTGCTCTGGTATGTTTGGTTCTTGGTGGTGCTCTTGTATATTTGGTTCTTGTTGGTGCTCTGGTATATTTGATTCCTGGTTGTGCTCTGGTATATTTGATTCTTGGTGGTGCTCTTGTATATTTGATTCTTGGTGGTGCTCTTGTATATTTGATTCTTGTTGGTGCTCTTGTATATTTGGTTCTTGGTGGTACTTTTGTATATTTGATTCCTGGTTGTGCTCTTTTAAATTTGATTCTTGGTGGTGCTCTTGTATATTTTGTTCTTGGTGGTGCTCTGGTATATTTGGTTCTTGGTGGTGCTCTGGTATGTTTGATTCTTGGTGGTGCTCTTGTATATTTGGTTCTTGGTGGTGCTCTGGTATATTTGATTCTTGGTGGTGCTCTTGTATATTTGATTCTTGGTGGTGCTCTTGTATATTTGATTCGTGGTGGTGCTCTTGTATATTTGGTTTTTGGTGGTACTCTTGTATATTTGATTCTTGATGGTGCTCTTTTATATTTGGTTCTAGTTGGTGCTCTTGTATATTTGGTCCATTGATGGTGCTCTGGTATATTTCGTTCTTGGTGATGCTCTTGCATATTTAATTCTTTGTGGTGCTCTTGTATATTTGGTTCTTGGTGGTGCTCTTGTATATTTGGTTCTTGGTGGTACTCTTGTATATTTGATTCTTGGTGGTGTTCTTGTATATTTGATTCTTGGTGGTGCTCTTGTATATTTGATTCTTGGTGGTGCTCTTGTATATTTTGAATCTTGGTGGTACTCTTGTATAATTGATTCTTGGTGGTGTTCTTGTATATTTGATTCTTGGTGGTGCTCTTGTATATTTGGTTCTTGGTGGTGCTCTTGTATATTTGGTTCTTGGTGGTGCTCTTGTATATTTGGTTCTTGGTGGTACTCTTGTATATATGATTCTTGGTGGTGTTCTTGTATATTTGATTCTTGGTGGTGCTCTTGTATATTTGGTTCTTGGTGGTGCTCTTGTATATTTTGAATCTTGGTGGTACTCTTGTATATTTGGTTCTTGGTGGTGCTCTTGTATATCTGATTCTTGGTGGTGCTCTGGTTTATTTGATCTCCCTCCATTCATGTTCTCACCCAACAGTGTGTTTATCATTTGTTAAGTCCGCCATAGTTTCAGGACTTGCTTCACTCGGCCCTTCTTCCCTGACGGGGCGCTAGTTGGTTGTTTTCTTGTCTGTTGCGGCGTTGTTAACACTTCAAGCGTTATAGACTGCTTGTGTTGTCTTCTACAGATTCATATCTGCGAAAACAAGTTCTGTGTTCTCTAGGACTTCAACGTAAAAGGTTGCCGTATAGACAAGAATATATAAAATATATAGACAACTCTATAGACAAATATATAGACAACTATATAGAAAACTATATAGACAACTATATAGACAACTCTATAGACAACTCTATCGACAACTCTATAGACAACTCTATAGACAACTATATAGACAACTCTATAGAAATCTCTATAGACAACTCTATAGACAACTCTATAAACAACTATATAGACAACTCTATAGACAACTCTATAGACAACTCTATAGACATCTATATAGACAACTCAAAGACACCTTTATAGACAACTATATAGACAACTATACAGACAACTCTATAGACATCTCTATAGACAACTATATAGACAACTCAAAGGCAACTCCATAGACAACTCTATAGACAACTCTATAAACAACTCTATAGACAACTCTATAAACAACTCTATAGACAACTATATAGACAACTCTATAAACAACTCTATAGACAACTCTATAGATAACTCTGTAGACAACTCTATAGACAACTCTGTAGACAACTATATAGACAACTCAAAGACAACTATATAGACAACTCAAAGACAACTCTAAAGATAACTCTATAGACAGACAACTTTATAGACAACTATACAGACAATTCTAAAGACTACTCTATAAACAACTCTATCGACAACTCTGTAAACAATTCTATAGCCAACTCTAAAGACAACTCTATAGACAACGATATAGACAACTATATCGACAACTCTATAAACAACTAGAGTTATCAACTCTATAGACAACTCTAAAGACAACTCTATAGACAACTCTATAAACAACTCTATAAACAACTTTATAGACAACTCTATAAACAACTCTATAAACAACTCTATAGACAACTCTATAGACAACTCTATAGACAACTCTATAAACAACTCTATAAACAACTCTATAGACAACTCTATAGACAACTCTATAGAGAACTATATAGACAACTCTATAAACAACTCTATATAAACAACTCTATAAACAACTCTATAGACAACTCTATAGACAACTCTATAGACAACTCTATAAACAACTCTATAAACAACTCTATAGACAACTCTATAGACAACTCTATAGACAACTCTATAGAGAACTATATAGACAACTCTATAAACAACTCTATAAACAACTCTATAGACAACTCTATAGACAACTCTATAGGCAACTCTTGTTCCCCTTTGACAAATCACTCATTCTCCACATGGGAAACAGCTTGGGAAGGAGAGTTAAAATGCAGACTTGGTGTGCACATGAAACAAAGCAGACATCCAAGACAAGTAGATCAATTCAAGTCTCCAAGAATTGACACGTGACAAGGCACAGGCTGCAGCAGTGAACGATACACTTTCTAGAACATGACTCTCCTATTATATTATCGGGGGTGGGGTTGCACACATCAATTCATTCCAATGTTTGTCTACTAGAGCCAGGCACTAGGACAATCAATAAGTTCATTACCACGGAATCAGATTTGTGTGTGTGTGTGTGTTTTAGACTCTCTCTCTCTCCACGTGTGTGTATGTGTGTCTCAGTCTCTCTATCTCTTTCTCCATGTGTGTGTATGTGTGTCTCAGTCACT
The DNA here is from genome assembly GCA_032433765.1 of Megaustenia siamemsis. Taxonomy (NCBI): domain Eukaryota; kingdom Metazoa; phylum Mollusca; class Gastropoda; order Stylommatophora; family Ariophantidae; genus Megaustenia; species Megaustenia siamemsis. The sequence continues at coordinate 76,227,374 of JAVIAB010000124.1, forward strand.
CTATCTCTCTCTCCATGTGTGTGTATGTGTCTCTCAGTCTCTCTATCTCTCCCTCCATATGTGTGTATGTGTGTCTCAGTCTCTCTATCTCTCCCTCCATGTGTGCGTGTGTGTTTCAGTCTCTCTATATCTCCCTCCATATATGTGTGTGTGGGTGTGTTTTCAGTCTCTCTATCTCTCCCTCCAAATGTGTGTGTGGGTGTGTTTCAGTCTCTCTATCTCTCCCTCCATATATGTGTGTGTGGGTGTGTTTCAGTCTCTCTATCTCTCCCTCCATATGTGTAAGGTCAAGGTCAAGTACGAGACTTGAACCGGTGTCTTAGCACGCCAGTTTCCACCCATATGTGCTCGGCCGCCTATCCAGAAATGTTCGGAGATTTCTGTATAGTGTCGCCTCAAGCATCGAAACTCAGATGCGAAGCGACATTCCTCACCTTCCCAGGGTAATACCCTGGTACCCATTTCTGCCAACGGCTGGGTCGACCGTGGGGGTATTTTTTATTTTTTATTTTCCCAACCACGAGTACAATTCACACTGCTCCCAGCGGGAATCGAACACGGGTTGTCCGAACGTCGGTAGTCTAGTCGGGTGGTTTTCCCAACTAGGCTACCGAGGCCCTCCATATGTGTGTATATAGACACGATGTTTCAGTCTTTCTGTCTCCTCCGTGCTATTATTTATGTGTGTGTGTGTGTCCCCAACCATTCATATTTCAATCTTTCTACTAACCCTCTCTGTGTATGTGTGTGTGTGTGTGTCCCCAACCGTGCATATTTCAATCTTTCTACTAACCCTCTCTGTGCATGTGTGTGTGTGTGTGTCCCCAACCATGCATATTTCAATCTTTCTACTAACCCTCTCTGTGCATGTGTGTGTGTGTGTGTGTCCCCAACCATGCATATTTCAATCTTTCTACTAACCCTCTCTGTGTATGTGTGTGTGTGTGTGTGTCCCCAACCATGCATATTTCAATCTCTCTACTAACCCTCTCTGTGCATGTGTGTGTGTGTGTGTCCCCAACCATGCATATTTCAATCTTTCTACTAACCCTCTCTGTGTATGTGTGTGTGTGTGTGTGTCCCCAACCATGCATATTTCAATCTTTCTACTAACCCTCTCTGTGTATGTGTGTGTGTGTGTGTGTCCCCAACCATGCATATTTCAATCTTTCTACTAACCCTCTCTGTGTATGTGTGTGTGTGTGTCCCCAACCATTCATATTTCAATCTTTCTACTAACCCTCTCTGTGTATGTGTGTGTGTGTGTGTCCCCAGCCATGCATATTTCAATCTTTCTACTAACCCTCTCTGTGTATGTGTGTGTGTGTGTGTCCCCAACCATGCATATTTCAATCTTTCTACTAACCCTCTCTGTGTATGTGTGTGTGTGTGTGTCCCCAGCCATGCATATTTCAATCTTTCTACTAACCCTCTCTGTGTATGTGTGTGTGTGTGTGTGTCCCCAACCATGCATATTTCAATCTTTCTACTAACCCTCTCTGTGTATGTGTGTGTGTGTGTGTCCCCAGCCATGCATATTTCAATCTTTCTACTAACCCTCTCTGTGCATGTGTGTGTGTGTGTGTGTCCCCAACCATGCATATTTCAATCTTTCTACTAACCCTCTCTGTGTATGTGTGTGTGTGTCCCCAACCATGCATATTTCAATCTTTCTACTAACCCTCTCTGTGTATGTGTGTTTGTGTGTGTCCCCAACCATTCATATTTCAATCTTTCTACTAACCCTCTCTGTGTATGTGTGTGTGTGTGTGTCCCCAGCCATGCATATTTCAATCTTTCTACTAACCCTCTCTGTGTATGTGTGTGTGTGTGTGTGTCCCCAACCATGCATATTTCAATCTTTCTACTAACCCTCTCTGTGTATGTGTGTGTGTGTGTGTCCCCAGCCATGCATATTTCAATCTTTCTACTAACCCTCTCTGTGTATGTATGTGTGTGTGTGTCCCCAGCCATGCATATTTCAATCTTTCTACTAACCCTCTCTGTGCATGTGTGTGTGTGTCCCCAGCCATGCATATTTCAATCTTTCTACTAACCCTCTCTGTGTATGTGTGTGTGTGTGTGTCCCCAGCCATGCATATTTCAATCTTTCTACTAACCCTCTCTGTGTATGTGTGTGTGTATTCGTTGTTGCTCTATTTCCTCTCATTTTACTGACACACCCCGATAGTCATTGCTTCCAGACCGTACCTGTCTGTGACTGACATGAAAGTCAATCATTTCACCAGGCAAATCCTGCACTTTTCATGGAAAAAAAAGAACAATGTTTACCATCTTTTTAAAAAGAACTATTTTTGTTGAGTTTCATTTGTATTTTTACAGTGTGTTTTATTTTTTAAAGAGTGAAAAGGCGGAAGTGGGAAAAATGTGAAGGTACCGAGATGAGAGGATATGAGGCCCTCGGAAGGCGCTCGTCATTGGGACAGTCTTGGAGTTTACGTTCATGTGAGCATTTGACTGGAAATACTGGGGAACATCAAAGATTGGGGTCGAGGTATGGCCAGTCTGAGAGAGTTGCAGGAAGAATAAGGAAGGAAGGAAAGAAAAAAAGAAAGATAAAACGTTTAACCAAGCGACATCAACGCTAGTGTGGTGTTACTCCTATATGTCGTCCGTTCTTAAATGGCCTTTTAGATAACAACAGTATTAATTGACATTTACCACATGTATGGTCTGTTTAATTTACGAGAATATCGTCGCATCATGGTTCAACATATCCCATTTCAAAATATCAACATATTTTGGTGTTGGGTCATTTTCCTCTAGCTTGCTCCGATATGTTCTTTTCTATGACTATATCTGAAAGATTGAACAGGACCTTGATCAGTCATAAGTCGTTGATCTTGAGGGAAGCTCTCACAGCTATAAGTCTTTGGTCGTTGCCAGATCATGTGCTTCATGGCGTAGAGCCCTAGTAATTATTCTTGAAGGATCCTGTCTAAACCTTATTATAATCCATGATGGAGCTTCACTAAAGGTAGCACATTTTATGATGGATCTTCACTAAAGGTAGCATATTTTATGATGGATCTTCCCTAAAGGTAGCACATTTTATGGTGGAGCTTCACTAAAGGTATCACATTTTATGATGGATCTTCCCTAAAGGTAGCACATTTTATGGTGCATCTTCACTAAAGGTAGTACATTTTATGATGGAGCTTCACTAAAGGTAGCACATTTTATGATGGAGCTTCACTAAAGGTAGCACATTTTATGATGGATCTTCACTAAAGGTAGCACATTTTATGATGGATCTTCACTAAAGGTAGCACATTTTATGATGGAGCTTCACTAAAGGTAGCACATTTTATGATGGAACTTCCCTAAAGGTAGTACATTTCATGATGGAGCTTCCCTAAAGGTAGCACATTTCATGATGGATCTTCCCTAAAGGTAGCACATTTCATGATGGAGCTTCACTAAAGGTAGCACATTTTATGATGGATCTTCACTAAAGGTAGCACATTTTATGATGGATCTTCACTAAAGGTAGCACATTTTATGATGGAGCTTCACTAAAGGTAGCACATTTTATGATGGAACTTCCCTAAAGGTAGTACATTTTATGATGGATCTTCCCTAAAGGTAGCATATTTCATGATGGATCTTCCCTAAAGGTAGCACATTTAATGATGGATCTTCCCTAAAGTTAGGACATTTCATGATGGAGCTTCACTAAAGGTAGTACATTTTATGATGGATCTTCCCTAAAGGTACCACATTTCATGATGGATCTTCCCTAAAGTTAGGACATGTCATGATGGAGCTTCACTAAAGGTAGCACATTTTATGATGGATCTTCCCTAAAGTTAGGACATGTCATGATGGAGCTTCACTAAAGGTAGTACATTTTATGATGGATCTTCCCTAAAGGTAGCACATTTCATGATGGATCTTCCCTAAAGTTAGGACATTTCATGATGGATCTTACCAAAGGTAGCACATTTTATGATGGATCTTCCCTAAAGTTAGGACATTTCATGATGGATCTTCCTAAAGGTAGCACATTTCATGATGGATCTTCCCTAAAGTTAGGACATTTCATGATGGATCTTCCATAAAAGTAGCACATTTTATGATGGAGCTTCACTAAAGGTAGGACATTTCATGATGGATCTTCCCTAAAGGTAGGACATTTCATGATGGAGCTTCACTAAAGGTAGTACATTTTATGATGGATCTTCCCTAAAGGTAGGACATTTCATGATGGATCTTAACTAAAGGTAGCACATTTTATGATGGATCTTCCCTAAAGGTAGTACATTTCATAATGGAGCTTCACTAAAGGTAATACATTTCATGATGGAGCTTCACTAAAGGTAGTACATTTCATAATGGAGCTTCACTAAAGGTAGTACATTTGATGATGGAGCTTCACTAAAGGTAGTACATTTCATAATGGAGCTTCACTAAAGGTAATACATTTCATGATGAGCTTCACTAATGGTAGTACATTTTATGATGGAACTTCCCTAAAGGTATTACATTGTATGATGGAGCTTCCCTAAAGGTAGCACATTTCATGATGGAGCTTCACTGAATGTAGTACACTTCATGATGGATCTTCCCTAAAGGTAGTACATTTTATGATGGAGCTTCACTAAAGGTAGCATATTTTATGATGGATCTTCCCTAGAGGTAGTACATTTCATGATGGAGTTTCACTAAAGGTAGTACATTTTGTGATGGATCTTGCCTGAAGGTAGTACATTTTGTGATGGATCTTGCCTAAAGGTAATACATTTTGTGATGGATCTAGCCTGGAGGTAGTACATTTTGTGATGGATCTTGCCTAAAAGTAGTACATTTTGTGATGGATTTTGCCTAAAGGCAGTACATTTTGTGATGGATTTTGCCTAAAGGTAGTACATTTTGTGATGGATTTTGCCTAAAGGTAGTACATTTTGTGATGGATTTTGCCTAAAGGTAGTACATTTTGTGATGGATCTTCCCTGAAAGTAGTACATTTCATGATGGATCTTCACTAAAGGTAGCAAATTTTATGATGAATCTTCCCTAAAGGTAGCACATTTCATGATGGAGCTTCACTAAAGGTAGTACATTTCATGATGGAGCTTCACTAAAGGTAGTACATTTCATGATGGAGCTTCACTAAAGGTAGTACATTTTATGATGCATCTTCCCTAAAGGTAGCACATTTTATGGTGGATCTTCCCTTAAGATAGTATATTTTATGATGGAGCTTCACTAAAGGTAGCACATTTTATGATGGATCTTTCCTAAAGGTAGTACATTTTATGATGGAGCTTCCCTAAAGGTAGTACATTTCATGATGGATCTTCCCTAAAGGTAGCACATTTTATGATGGATCTTCCCTAAAGGTAGTACATTTTATGATGGAGCTTCACTAAAGGTAGCACATTTTATGATGGATCTTCCCTAAAGGTAGCACATTTCATGATGGATCTTCCCTAAAGGTAGTACATTTCATGATGGATCTTCCCTAAAGGTAGTACATTTTGTGATGGGTCTTCACTAAAGGTAGTACATTTTGTGATGGATCTTACCCATTCTGAGAAGTGTTCTGTACTTTTCGGTTCTTGTTTTCTCCAAGAAATCGAAGGTTTACAAATGTCCGTCAGATGTGAAATATTGTGTCTGAACAAGTAGAATTAGTTGGATTAAATGTCAACGTGTTGCGTGATGAACACGCACGAACACATATTTCCCTGGTGAATCCACGTGAGTTCTCTAATTGAGTGAACTTGTCCCAAACTTTTTGACGTCACTCACAAGGGATATAATTTGTGAAGCGGTAGCTTACTGACTATTTATTAACAGAGTTTACCTAACTCTATCCCCAAAAGTGGTTTTTGTTATTTATTAACAGAATCAACTTAATTCCATCAGAGACAGCTCCCCCTACCACCCGCCAAAAGTGGTTTTGGGTTATTTATTAACAGAGTTTACCTAACTCTATCTTCAAAAGTGGTTTTTGTTATTTATTAACAAAGTTTACTTAACTCTATCCCCAAAAGTGGTTTTTTGGTTATTTATTAACAGAGTTTACCTAACTCTATCCCCAAAAGTGGTTTTTGTTATTTATTAACAGAATCAACGTAATTCCATCAGAGACAGCTCCCCTACCACCCGCCAAAATTGGTTTTTGGTTATTTATTAACAGAGTTTACCTAACTCTATCCCCAAAAGTGGTTTTTGTTATTTATTAACATAATCAACTTAATTCCATCAGAGACAGCTCCCCCTACCCCCTGCCAAAAGTGGTTTTTCGGGTTTTTTATTAACAGAATCAACTTAATTCCATCAGAGACAGCTCCCCCTACCCCCTGCCAAAAGTGGTTTTTCGGGTTTTTTATTAACAGAATCAACTTAATACCATCACAGTCAAACTGCCTACCCCTAACCCCAACACCCCAATGCGGTGATTGGCAAAGAGAAGCGACCTCATTCTATTGCCACATTGAAGAATGTCCGCTAACGATGCTGCTCCTCTACTTATTACCGTTGTATCTTTATCTGCTACCCTTCACCTTCTGCTACCCGCTATTCCATGGCTATTTCCTTGTCTGCTACCCGCTATTCCATGGCTATTTCCTTGTCTGCTACCCGCTATTCCATGGCTATTTCCTTGTCTGCTACCCGCTATTCCGTGGCTATTTCCTTGTCTGCTACCCGCTATTCCATGGCTATTTCCTTGTCTGCTACCCGCTATTCCATGGCTATTTCCTTGTCTGCTACCCGCTATTCCATGGCTATTTCCTTGTCTGCTACCCGCTATTCCATGGCTTTTTCCTTGTCTGCTACCCGCTATTCCATGGCTATTTCCTTGTCTGCTACCCGCTATTCCATGGCTATTTCCTTGTCTGCTACCCGCTATTCCATGGCTATTTCCTTGTCTGCTACCCGCTATTCCATGGCTATTTCCTTGTCTGCTACCCGCTATTCCATGGCTATTTCCTTGTCTGCTACCCGCTATTCCATGGCTATTTCCTTGTCTGCTACCCGCTATTCCATGGCTATTTCCTTGTCTGCTACCCGCTATTCCATGGCTATTTCCTTGTCTGCTACCCGCTATTCCATGGCTATTTCCTTGTCAGCTACCCGCTATTCCATGGCTATTTCCTTGTCAGCTACCCGCTATTCCATGGCTATTTCCTTGTCTGCTACCCGCTATTCCATGGCTATTTCCCTGTCAGCCCTGAGCTAAACTCCATAACTCAGATTATATTCTCAGTAGTCTGTCTTGTTATCTCTCTTTATGTCTCCTTATTCTTCTTGCCGTTTATATTATAGTCGTGGCTCGTGATCATACTTCCTTCTGTGGCCCTATCAACATCATTATATAGTGCCGTCTGGAGACATTGTAAACTTTCACAGAGTAACAAACACATTTGAACATAAGGTATTGTTACTTGTTTCGGTAACAATATGTAACAAACGTAAATGATTTAAATAACATTGTTCACAAGTACTCCTCATGACAACTATCCCTGACGCACTGCCGTTCCCACACTCGAATATCTGCAACGCACTTGTTCCTGGAAATACGCAAATTTCCCTTTCCAAAAAATGAGGAAGATACTATGCAATCCATTTTTGTCAATAAAAACAAGAAAAAGAGTTCTTAAATGTATGTAGAGCCAGTCTTAACATATGGATGCGAATCATGGACAATAGGACAACAGACAAGAAAAGCACTGGAGGCTGTAGAAATGTGGTTATACAGAAGAATGATGGACATGATACCATGGACAGCTAAGAAGAGTAATGAAAATGTTCTGAGAGAGGTCAAAGCAAAAAGAGAGCAAATTTCCAATATTAGGAAGAAACAATCATCATTTTTTGGCCCTGTAATGAGAAGAGAACAACTGGAACATATTGTAACAACTGGAAAAATTGAGGGACGAAGAGATAGAGGGAAGCAAAGAGAAAAAAAATAACAGACAGCTTAAGAGAATGGCTTGGCAGAAGGTCAACAACAGAAATGATAAATAGCTGCCGAGATCGAAAGTTGTGGAGAGACATGATCACCTACGCCAGTAGGCCCAGTACTTGAAGATGATATAACTTCCACTATAGTTTCAGTCCTCGTAGACTACGCTACGACAGAAATTCTCCGGGTCTCCTCCATCTTCTACACTAATATCTTGCCTATCATCTACAACTAGTTCTTGTCTAGGCCCGATGCTAACAAAACAGCCTCTGTTCTGCTAACAAAACAGCCTCTGTTCTGCTAACAAAACAGCCTCTGTTCTGCTAACAAAACGGCCTCTGTTCATCTCGACCTGTCTTTCCCAGGTCGAGATCATCCCCCTCATGAGAGTGACACAGCCTCATGACTACCTCGAGTGGTAGACTTTACAAGCAACCTTTCCCGGTGCCCAACTCTAGTCCATCTGCGTTAGTTTGTTAGTTTATTATCTCCTCCTAGTTTCAAGCCTCGTATTAGTCTCTTTACATCCAATTACCCTCTTTACACTTTTAAATGCATGTCCAATGTTCTTGAGACGTTTACTCTAACTGTAACTTCTCCCTACATCTTAACTACCACATTTACACGAGTATTCATATGCATTTTATATTGCTCTTTGTTTCAAGTACCCGGTGTGTACGTTTGTAAAGACACATTCATGTTTGACATTTCCTACAAGTTACGCTCACTTCGTGTGTACTCCAATCTTTCTCTTCATTCATGATAAGTTTGAATAAAACAAAACAATTGTCCACTTGTGTAGTTACTTATTCTTGTTGACATTTAGTCTCTAAACCAAAGACTTTTATAACAACAACAAAATATGATATTTCATGTTATTTAAATATTCATTATTACATGGCCAGTGCATTTCTCCAACACATTATTTGATTCATTTATTTCTAATGTACATTCATTAAACAAAACAGTTGCGCTGTTTCTTGTTATACATTGACGCGCCTTATTCACATTTATATGATAATTGACAACATTGGCTTGTCTGTGTTGACAGAAGCTGCTTCTCTATTTCATTAACTAGACCTTGTACTGTGCTGCTACTCTCCGCTCAGTTGTCGACTGTACACACCATCCTGAAACACTGTCTGCGCACACAGAACTCCAGGATACTGCTATGGACAACTGTATGGTTTGTGCCCCTCTAGTTCTCGACTTCAGTCTCACATATTCCATTGGTCTGTTAATACCCTATCTGAAAATGTGAAGAAAGGATGGTTCCAAGATGGTGGAATAGACTTTTTGTGCTTCTTCGACTGCTGCAGGATTTGCGTTTGGAGACTGATTAATTTCAGCTTTCTTATGCTTATCGCTGCGTTAAAGATATTAAAGAAACTAGATTATTCACTTATTGGATTTGCACCAGTGCTACAGATTCCATGCGCCTGGCCTGCGAGCCTTTTTGGCAAGTCAGGTTATGTGAATGAGACCCCCTCCCCACACCCCCCCCCTCCACCCCTACCCCGCGCTATCAAACCGAGAAGGGTTTTACGTCACGATATTGAGAGCTGTTCAACAATTGTCGTTGGATTTGTTCGAGCCCAGTTGCTTTCTGCTCTTTAATATCGATCGCTGTATCAATCAAAGATTCCTCTTTAAGGATTCTGCGCCGTCGCTACGTTGTTTATGCGTCATGGCTGCGTTCTTTGGAGTGAAGCAGGCGTTGTGGGAGCTTTCATTGTTATGTGTGCTATGTCATCATGGTGGACTACCGTATATCCCTGGCTGTACGCTCGGAAAGAAAGGTCGAGATGGTCAAGATTTCGATGCTGTTCGTGAATCTGCAACCCTGGTGGTGCTCCCTGATCTTCATGCCAATTAAGACGTTTGTTACCTCAATTCAGGAGAGCTATGAAGAGAACGAGAGTAGACTTCTGAAGAAGTTTATCTTTTCACACTACGAGATTTGCTGGGGAGGACATCTGAGCCCTTATGGGCAGTTGTTCGATGTATGATTGTGCCTGGGCACATATTTTCCGTGGTCATGTTTATCTACTTTAATGCTGCTCTACCGAGTCATGTTCTCATGGATTGTGCTTACTTGTAGTTTTAAGAGAACTCTTGCTACTTGGCATAAAACACAACTATACCAAGTGAAGACTGAACTGCTCAGATGCATTCAATGTAAATCGTTATTTATTATATACGTGAAGAGTGTTCATGACGATATATCATATGTTCATATCAATATATATATATATCTAACATCTCATTAATGTAAACTCAAATAACTGTTCTATCTTCAGTAGGTTAAGTTGCTGAGTACTTCGACTACCGTCGGTGGTAGACGTCAGTTAACAATATAGCGGCCAACTGTGGATCTGATCATTGATTCATCTAAATGACTGCAGCTATCTCCCTAGGGCTGTCTGATACATCTGTATGTAGTCTACTGGTCTAACTGAATCTGGGCTTTCTAGCTTTCTCTCTCTCTCTCTCAATCACTCTCTCTGTTACACTCTCTCATTCTCTCTCACTCCCTACCTCTAGGTCTAACTGATTGCTTCTGGTTCCATAGAGCTTAACTGTCTCTCTCTCTCTCTCTCTCTCTCTCTCTCTCTTACTCCCTACCTCTAGGTCTGTCTGATTGCTTCTGGTTCCCTAGAGCTTAACTGTCTCTCTCTCTCTCTCTCTCTCTTACTCCCTACCTCTAGGTCTAACTGATTGCTTCTGGTTCCATAGAGCTTAACTGTCTCTCTCTCTCTCTCTCTTACTCCCTACCTCTAGGTCTAACTGATTGCTTCTGGTTCCCTAGAGCTTAACTGTCTCTCTCTCTCTCTCTCTCTCTTACTCCCTACCTCTAGGTCTGTCTGATTGCTTCTGGTTCCCTAGAGCTTAACTGTCTCTCTCTCTCTCTCTCTTACTCCCTACCTCTAGGTCTAACTGATTGCTTCTGGTTCCCTAGAGCTTAACTGTCTCTCTATCTCTCTCTCTTACTCCCTACCTCTAGGTCTAACTGATTGCTTCTGGTTCCCTAGAGCTTAACTGTCTCTCTCTCTCTCTCTCTTACTCCCTACCTCTAGGTCTAACTGATTGCTTCTGGTTCCCTAGAGCTTAACTGTCTCTCTCTCTCTCTCTCTTACTCCCTACCTCTAGGTCTAACTGATTGCTTCTGGTTCCCTAGAGCTTAACTGTCTCTCTCTCTCTCTCTCTTACTCCCTACCTCTAGGTCTAACTGATTGCTTCTGGTTCCCTAGAGCTTAACTGTCTCTCTCTCTCTCTCTCTTACTCCCTACCTCTAGGTCTAACTGATTGCTTCTGGTTCCCTAGAGCTTAACTGTCTATCTCCGAAATTATCTGCAAGGCTCGTTCACTGGTCTAACTCTCTCGATCTCCCTAGCGCTGACTAACTCCCCTGGGATTTTAGTTTTCCAACATATACTCTTAACATTTTGGCCGGCCAATAACCTCACTTCTCATTGTTTCCTTATTGTAACATAACTTCAGAACAAAGATCTGGGAACATGTTGAGTCCAGTCAGGTTAAAATCTCCTCCCAGGAGTGTTCAGATCAACGGCCCTTCTTTACCAAAAACTCATAATTACTTGTCTTTTTGGTTTCTCAGTAACCAACGGGACTACTTCCAGCCTTTGTTAATTCGCATTTTAGTAAATCTCTCTAGTTTTCCAGGATTACTGGCCTACCGCCAGAGATAAGTGAAATCTAAGACTGTCATTCTCTCCGGAACTCTTTAAATAGAAGGTTAAATCCTTGTTTTCTGCTTCATAACTTTTCTCTAGGTCAAACTGCTGCAATAGGGCTCTCACAACAGGTGTCTAGTGTTAAACGGGACAATCTGCTGCAATTGGGCTCTCACAACAGCTGTCTAGTGTTAAACGGGACAAACTGATGTAATAGGGCTCTCACAACAGGTGTCTAGTGTTAAACGGGACAAACTGATGTAATAGGGCTCTCACAACAGGTGTCTAGTGTTAAACGGGAGAAACTGATGTAATAGGGCTCTCACAACAGGTGTCTAGTGTTAAACGGGACAATCTGCTGCAATAGGGCTCTCACAACAGGTGTCTAGTGTTAAACGGGACAATCTGCTGCAATAGGGCTCTCACAACAGGTGTCTAGTGTTAAACGGGACAATCTGCTGCAATAGGGCTCTCACAACAGGTGTCTAGTGTTACACGGGACAAACTGCTGCAATAGGGCTCTCACAACAGGTGTCTAGTGTTACACGGGACAAACTGCTGCAATAGGTCTCTCACAACAGGTGTCTAGTGTTACACGGGACAAACTGCTGCAATAGGTCTCTCACAACAGGTGTCTAGTGTTACACGGGACAAACTGCTGCAATAGGTCTCTCACAACAGCTGTCTAGTGTTACACGGGACAAATTGATGTAATAGGTCTCTCACAACAGTTGTCTAGTGTTAGACGGGACAAACTGATGTAATAGGGCTCTCACAACAGCTGTCTAGTGTTACACGGGACAAATTGATGTAATAGGTCTCTCACAACAGCTGTCTAGTGTTACACGGGACAAACTGATGTAATAGGTCTCTCACAACAGCTGTCTAGTGTTACACGGGACAAACTGATGTAATAGGGCTCTCACAACAAGTATCTTGTGAAAAACTGGAAAAACTGATGTAATAGAGCTCTCACAACAGGTGTCTAGTGTTAAACTGGAAAAACTGATGTAATAGAGCTCTCACAACATGTGTCTAGTATTAAACGAGACAAACTGCTGAAATAGGGCTTTCTAAACTTTTGTCTAGTGTGTAGTAAGTTAAACTGCTGCAATAGGGCCCTCATAACTCGTGTCTGGTGTTAAACGGGACAAATTGCTGCAATAGGGCTCTCCCTGCTTTTCTCTAATGTGTAGCGGGTAAAACTGCCGATATAGGGTCCTCACAAAACGTGTCTAAAGTTAAAGGAGTCAAAATGATGCAATAGTGGCTCTCACAACAGGTGTCTAGTGTTAAACGGTACAAACTGCTAGAATAGTGCTCTCACAACCGGTGTCTAGTGATGAACGGGACAAACTGTTGCAATAGTGCTCTCACAACCGGTGTCTAGTGATGAACGGGACAAACTGTTGCAATAGTGCTCTCACAACCGGTGTCTAGTGATGAACGGGACAAACTGTTGCAATAGGGCTCTCACAACCGGTGTCTAGTGATGAACGGGACAAACTGTTGCAATAGTGCTCTCACAACCGGTGTCTAGTGATGAACGGGACAAACTGTTGCAATAGTGCTCTCACAACCGGTGTCTAGTGATGAACGGGACAAACTGTTGCAATAGTGCTCTCACAACCGGTGTCTAGTGATGAACGGGACAAACTGTTGCAATAGTGCTCTCACAACCGGTGTCTAGTGATGAACGGGACAAACTGTTGCAATAGTGCTCTCACAACCGGTGTCTAGTGATGAACGGGACAAACTGTTGCAATAGTGCTCTCACAACCGGTGTCTAGTGATGAACGGGACAAACTGTTGCAATAGGGCTCTCCCAGCGTGTCTCACAAAAACTGCTGCTAAACAGGTCAAACTGCAGCAATAGAGCCCTCACAACACGTGTACAGTGTTAAACGTGAAATCTGCTGCAACAGTCTTACAGCAGGTGTCTAGTGTTAAAAGAGAACAACTGCTGAAATATGGTTCTCACAACAGGTGTCTAGTGTTAAATGGGAAAAAACTGCTGCAATAGGGTTCTCACAACAAGTGTCTAAGGTTAAAAGGGACAAACTGTTGCTATAGGACCATCACAATACGTGTCTAAGGTTAAAAGGGACAAACTGTTGCAATAGGACCCACACAACACGTGTTATTGGTTATTGGTTATGGAAGGCCTCGGTCTCACAGCAAACGAATTAAAATCCATAACTGCTCAACCGCCCGTGCCAGTGGAATCATCCGAATTACTAACTCATCTCCCAAACAAAGAAAGGTAACTGTAGTCCCCATCGTAGCAGTCTCAGCACACGCCAAAAGACATAAGGCAAAACCGCGCAGAAAGTGAACACAGCCAACTGTTCCCCGTCATACGATATCATCATTCATCGTAAACAAGCGGGATATCGAAGTAGGATCAAAACGGATGAGACACACAGCTCACGGTGTGCACAGAGCACTTAACTCAGTAGCTCCTGCAACAAGCCGGACTTGGAATATGAGGAAACTGCAAGAAGGAACACTTTTCAGACATAGCCTTCAATGGTTCCTGCCGCCTATCCACCATATACCATGGGAGTTCACGTCCTCCCGAAAATGATGATCGTTGTAGCACTTGATGATGTTAGGCCATCATTGATGACTCCAATTCCAAACATACAGACACACAGTGGTGGTAAGTTATCATTTCCAATCCAACAGAAGCCACATGACCTGTAGTTAGTAAAAACACAATTGATGATGTTCTCCGCTCCCTTCTTGTAGCTGCCGCCACACGATTCTGATGTCTCATTAACTTGGACATCATACAAGAACAATGTCAGATATATTGTATGCCTGTGTAATACTCTTACACTCTTATAACTTATGTGGTAGTTTTGCCCTGCTTCAAAACAATATTAATACAAAACAATAATAATTTGACATAATTTCTTTTGAAAAACAACATTGCAATTCCGGAATTAAGGAATTAAACTCTTCAAACACTCCTATATGCTCCTACTATTTTGCTCATGCACTCCTATATACTCCTACTATTATACTCAGATACTTCTACTATCTTGCTAAAATACTACTACTATCTTGCTCAAATACTCCTATATACTCCTACTATTTTGCTAAAATACAACTACTATTTTGCTCAAATACAACACGTGTCTAGTGTTAAACGGGTGAAATTGCTGCAATAGGGCTCTCACAACATGTGTCTAGTGTTAAAAGGGAAAAACTGCTGCAACATGGCTCTCCCATCTTGTGTTCAATGTGTAGCGGGTCAAACTGCTGCAACATGGCTCTTCCATATTGTTTCTAGTGTGCAAAGAGTTAAACTGCTGCAACATGGCTCTCCAAACGTGTGTCTAGTATGCAACGAGTTAAACTGCTGCAACATGGCTCTCCAAACGTGTGTCTAGTGTGCAACGAGTTAAACTGCTGCAACATGGCTCTCCAAACGTGTCTAGTGTGCAACGAGTTAAACTGCTGCAACATGACTCTTCCATATTGTTTCTAGTGTGCAACGAGTTAAACTGTTGCAACATGACTCTCCAAACGTATGTCTATTGTGTCATCATCATCAAGTACCTTGCCTGCTGGTGTAGGTGATCATGTCTCTCCACAACTTTCGATCTCGACAGTTATTTATCATTTCTGTTGTTGACCTTCTGCCAAGCCATTCTCTTAAACTGTCTGGCGGTATCTTTCCTCTTTGTTTTCCTCTATCTCTTCGTCCCTCAATTTGTCCAGTTGTTACAATATATTCCAGATATTCTCTTCTCATTACATGGCCAAAAAATGATGATTGTTTCTTCCTAATATTGGAAATTAGCTCTCTTTTTGCTTTGACCTCTTTCAGAACGTTTTCATTACTCTTCATAGCTGTCCATAGTATTCTCAACATTCTTCTGTAAAACACTTTTCTACAAACCTCCAGTAATTTTTTTGTTTGCTGTCCTATTGTCCATAATTCACATATATATGTTGAGACTGACTTTACATAACATTTAAGAATTTTTTTCTTGTTTCTGTTGTCAAAAATGAATTGCACTGTATCTTTCTCATTTTTTGGAAAGCTGATATTGCCTGAGCAATTCTGCATCTCACCTCTTTTGTACATCCTCCGTCTGAGGTTAACAAAATTCCCAAATATTTAAATTCATTTACCTGTTTTAATATTGTTCCACTTGTCTTTATTTTACACTGAGGTGATGTCTTTTTCTTTGTTGTTACCATTACATCTGTCTTTTTGCTATTAAGGCTGAGTCCTTTATTGTTGCTTTCTTTCACTATAAGGACACATTTCTTGTAACTCATTTTCACTCTTAGCGATTAAGACTGTGTAATCAGCATACCTTAAATTATTTATATTATGACCTCCAATTGTTATTCCAGGCATGCCCCTTATGGATCTTAAAATAATCTCACTATAAATATTAAACAAATCTGGTGACAGCGCACAACCTTGTCTAACACCCTGTTTTATTTGTTGAAACATTCCCAATTGGTTTCCAGTTCTTATGGCCGCTGTTTGTTGCCAGTGCAAGTTCTTTATTATTCTTAGATCTTTGCTATCTACGTTTATGCCTTCTAAAATGTTGATTATTTCGTGGTGCTTTACTTTGTCAAATGCTTTGGTATAATCTATGAAACATAGTATAGATCTGTTTTCACCTCTATGGCTCTTTCTACTAAATATCTTAAGATATATATGTCATTACTCGTTCCTTTACCTCCAACAAAACCACACTGTTCATCGCTAATTTCTGGACTGATTTTGTTTTTCCCTCTTCGCGTGATGATTCTTAGTGATATCTTAGTCATGTGACTGGAAGACTTATTGTGCGATGATCATCGCATTCAATCGCACCCAATTTCTTTGGTAGTAAAAGTCAAGTACCCCCGTCACGCCAAGTGGCGTATAGGGAAATATGGTGTTAGCGACCCTATATTTTACAGACCTTCAGCACATGATTTTTGGGGTAATGTGGTCGGTATTACTCCCGTGCTGCTTTACTTTCCCAGAAAAAAATCCAGTACCCATTTAAGGCTGAGTGAACCCGGAAGCCGTCGGTTGGGATCGAACCCTACCCCTTGTCCTTTGTAGTCCAGTTCACTAACCACTGAGCTATCCCGGCTCAATTTCTTTGGTAGGGTTATGAATATTGATTTGAGCATGTCGTCTGGTATATATCCACTGTTGTAGATATTATTCAATATTTTTGTTGTTTCTATTCCAAAATCACTCATGGCTTCTTTAGTTATATTACCTGGTCCAGGAGCTTTTCCTGCTTTCATATTGCGCAATGCGTCTTCCACTTCTACTCTGAGTATTTCTGGTCCTTCTCCATTATCCTTAATATTTACTTCCGTTCGTTCATCATTATAAAGATCTTTAATGTATTCTGTCCATCGCTCCCTTATGTTTTCTTGATCAATCAACAGTTCTCCTTCCTTTGATCTTAAACATCCAGTTTGTTATTGCGTTTTTCTTCCTGTTAATTCCTCAATTTGTTTGTATATAGCTTTAGCATCTCCTTTTTGTTCCATTTCAATCTCTTTGCATCTCTCTTTTAACCATGCTTCTTTTGCTTCATTGCATTTTATTACAATTTCTTTATTTAATCTCGTATACTCATCTATATTTTCTTTATTTCTTTTTCTTGTATCCACTAGTTGCAAAAGAAAAAAAATAAATATATATATATACATATATATAAACATATACACACACATTTATATATATATATAAATATATATATATATATATATATATATATATATATATATATATATATATATATATATATATATATATCATTTGACGTCTTGAAAGACGGTTGGTAGCAAGCAATCATGATAAGTCAGTAGTTTGGTAAAAATATGCGTGTCTCGTGCTGGATGCTGCCCCGCTGTATAGCTTCTCTCTTGGCCGAATCAGCCAATTCTGGATAGACAGCTCCAGAACAAACAAGATGTATTCGTTATGCCTGGTCTAAACACTTGAGGCATGAGGGAAATAGTGTATTCCCTTTCTTGTATGGAGGTTATGTTGTGTTCCCTTTCTTGTATGGAGGTTATGTTGTGTTACCTTTTTGTATGGGGGTTATGTTGTGTTCCCTTTTTTGTATAGAGGTTATGTTGTGCTCCCTTTCTTGTATGGAGGTTATGTTGTGTTCCCTTTCTTGTATGGAGGTTATGTTGTGCTCCCTTTCTTGTATGGAGGTTATGTTGTGCTCCCTTTCTTGTATGGAGGTTATGTTGTGTTCCCTTTCTTGTATGGAGGTTATGTTGTGTTACCTTTTTGTATGGAGGTTATGTTGTGTTCCCTTTTTTGTATAGAGGTTATGTTGTGCTCCCTTTCTTGTATGAAGGTTATGTTGTGTTCCCTTTTTGTATGGAGGTTATGTTGTGTTCCCTTTTTTGTATGGAGGTTATGTTGTGTTCCCTTTCTTGTATGAAGTTTATGTTGTGCTCCCTTTCTTGTATGGAGGTTTATGTTGTGTTCCCTTTCTTGTATGGAGGTTATGTTGTGCTCCCTTTCTTGTATGGGAGTTATGTTGTGTTCCCTTTCTTGTAGGGATGTTATGTTGTGTTCCCTTTCTTGTATGGAGGTTATGTTGTGTACCCTTTCTTGTATGGAGGTTATATTGTGTTCCCTTTCTTGCATGAAGGTTATGTTGTGCTCCGTTTTTATATAGAGGTTATGTTGTGTATCCTTTCTTGTATGGAGGTTATATTGTGCTCCCTTTCTTGTATGGAGGTTATGTTGTGCTCCCTTTCTTGTGTGGTGGTTATGTAGTGCTCCATTTCTTGTATGGAGGTTATTTTGTGCTCCCTTTCTTGTATGGAGGTTATGTTGTGCTCCGTTTTTATATAGAGGTTATGTTGTGTACCCTTTCTTGTATGAAGGTTATTTTGTGCTCCCTTTCTTGTATGGAGGTTGTGTTGTTCTCCCTTTCTTGTATGGAGGTTATGTTGTGCTCCCTTTCTTGTATGGAGGTTATATTGTGCTCCCTTTCTTGTATGGAGGTTATGTTGTGCTCCCTTTCTTGTATGGGGGTTATGTTGTGTTCCCTTTCTTGTATGGGGGTTATGTTGTGCTCCCTATTCTTGTATGGATGTTATGTTTTTCTCCCTTTATTGTATGGAGGTTATGTTGTGTTCCCTTTCTTGTATGGAGGTTATGTTGTGTTCCCTTTCTTGTATGGGGGTTATGTTGTGCTCCCTATTCTTGTATGGAGGTTATGTTTTTCTCCCTTTCTTGTATGGAGGTTATGTTGTGCTCCCTTTCTTGTATGGAGGTTATGTTGTGTTCCCTTTCTTACATGGAGGTTATGTTATGCTCCCTTTCGTGTATGGAGGTTATGTTGTTCTCCCTTTCTTGTATGGAGGTTATGTTGTGCTCCCTTTATTGTAGGGAGGTATGTAGTGCTCCCTTTATTGTATGGGGGTTATGTTGTGTACAGAATTGACTTCTGACCTTCCCTTGACATGTAGGGTTGCAACAACCAGTTATACTGTTTGTGATACATCGATGTATCTAAGAGTGATCACCATTGTCAAATTGAAATATGTTAGGCTCTGATGCTCACCGGTACATATTAGAATCGACCAGAGGTCGGGGCGTATAGTAGTGGAGACCTCTATCAGGACAAACCCGTTTTACCTACCAATTCTACATAGAAATATATTCTGTCTCCAAATCATTGTAATATGTTCTGTCCCCAAATCATTGTAATATGTTCTGTCCACAAATCATTATAATATGTTCTGTCTCCAAACCATTGTAATATGTTCTGTCCCCAAATCATTGTAATAAGTTCTGTCATCAAATCATTGTAATATGTTCTGTCCTCAAATCATTGTAATATGTTCTGTCCCCAAATCATTGTAATATGTTCTGTCCTCAAATCATTGTAATAAGTTCTGTCCCCAAATCATTGTAATATGCTATGTCCCCAAATCATTGTAATATGTTCTGTCCCCAAATCATTGTAATATGTTCTGTCTCCAAACCATTGCAATATGTTCTGTCCTCAAATCATTGATCATTGCAATATGCTATGTCCCCAAATCATTATAAAATGCTATGTCCCCCAAATCATTGTAATATGTTCTGTCCCCAAATCATTGTAATATGTTCTGTCTCCAAACCATTGCAATATGCTATGTCCCCAAATCATTACAATATGTTCTGTCTCCAAATCATTGTAATATGCTGTGTCCCCAAATCATTACAATATTTTCTGTCCCCAAATCATTGTAATATGTTCTGTCCCCAAATCATTGTAATAGGTTCTGTCTCCAAACCATTGCAATATGTTCTGTCCTCAAATCATTGATCATTGCAATATGCTATGTCCCCAAATCATTGTAATATGTTCTGTCCCCAAACCATTGGACTATGTTCTGTCCCCAAATCATTGTAGTATGTTCTGTCCAGAAATCATTGTAATATGTTCTGTCCCCAAATCATTGTAATATGTTCTGTCCCCAAATCATTGTATTATTTTCTGTCCCCAAATCATAGTAATATGTTCTGTCCTCAAATCATTGTAATATGTTCTGTCCCCAAATCATTGTATTATGTTCTGTCCCCAAATCATTGTAATATGTTCTGTCCCCAAATCATTGTAATATGTTCTGTCACCAAATCATTGTAATATGTTCTGTCCCCAAATCATTGTAATATGTTCTGTCCCCAAATCATTGTAATATGTTCTGTCCTCAAATCATTGTAATATGTTATGTCCCCAAACCATTGGAATATGTTCTGTCACCAAATCATTGTAATATGTTCTGTCCCCAAATCATTGTAACATGTTCTGTCCCCAAATCATTGTAATATGTTCTGTCCTCAAATCATTGTAATATGTTCTGTCCAAAAATAGTTGTAATATGTTCTGTCCCTAAATCATTGTAATATGTTCTGTCCCCAAATCATTGCAATATGTTCTGTCCCCAGATCATTGTAATATGCTATGTCCCTAAATCATTGTAATATGTTCTGTCTCCAAATCATTGTAATATGTTCTGTCCCCAAATCATTTTAATATGTTATGTCCCCAAACCATTGGAATATGTTCTGTCCCCAAACCATTGTAATATGTTCTGTCCCCAAACCATTGTAATATGTTCTGTCCCCAAATCATTGTAATATGTTCTGTTCCCAAATCATTGTAATATGTTCTGTCCTCAATCATTGTAATAAGTTCTGTCCCCAAATCATTGTAATATGCTATGTCCCCAAATCATTGTAATATGTTCTGTCCCCAAATCATTGTAATATGTTCTGTCCCCAAATCATTGTAATATGTTCTGTCCCCAAATCATTGTAATATGCTATGTCCCCAAATCATTGTAATGTGTTATGTCCCCAAATCATTGCAATATGTTCTGTCCCCATATCATTGTAATATGCTATGTCCCCATATCATTGTAATATGCTATGTCCCCATATCATTGTAATAAGTTCTGTCCCCAAATCATTGTAATATGTTCTGTCCTCAATCATTGTAATATGCTATGTCCCTAAATCATTGTAATATGTTCTGTCTCCAAATCATTGTAATATGTTCTGTCCACAAATCATTGTAATATTTTATGTCCCCAAACCATTGGAATATGTTCTGTCCCCAAATCATTGTAATATGTTCTGTTCCCAAATCATTGGAATACTAAAGGGAGGTCAAAAAGTAATGCACACCAATTTTTTTCTCGGCTAATAATAAAGATAGGAATATGAAATGTAGCACACTTGGAATATGACATGTTCCAATTATGTGCACCAAATTGCACAGCATTCTGATAAATATTACGCAATCTATGAACCGTTAAAATGGAGCTTGTCAACAATGTTCGTTACAAACAGCGAATTGCCATAGAATTTCTGGTTGCGGAAAAAGAAACTTGTGCAAACATTCTTAAACGACTGTGTGCAGTGTACAAATGTTCTGCAGTCGATAGGAGCACAGTTAGTCGCTGGGTTCAGAGAATTAAAGCTGCAGAAAGTGTACGAGTGGAGCTGCATGATTTACCGCGTTCTGGACGTGTTGCCTCGGCTACCAGCACAGACATGTTAAACCGGGCTGATGCCATTATTCGTAAGGATAGGCGTATCACTTGTCAGCAATTGGCATTGCAGCTTACAGTCAGCAAGGGAAGTGCAATCGCAATTTTTAAAACTCTCGGATATTCAAAGATTTGCGCTCGATGGGTTCCTCGGTGCCTAACAAATGATCACAGAGTTCAAAGGAAAACATTATGTTCTGAATTGTTGGAGCGTTTCGGTGTTGAAGGAGTAATGTTTTTGTCAAAAATTGTTACCGGTGACGAAACGTGGGCACAATATTATGAGGCTGAAACAAAAATGCAGTCAATGGAATGGCATCATCCGCAGTCACCAAAAAGACAAAAAATCAAAACATCTCCATCAGCCGGAAAGGTGATGATCACTGTCTTCTGGGACATTGATGGTGTGATTCTTGTTGATGTAATGACAAGAGGTGAGACAATCAACTCGACAGCTTACATCAATACACTGACAAAACTCAAAAATCGGTTCCACAGAGTTCGGCCTAATAAGCCATCTGCAGATTTGTTGCTTCAACATGACAATGCACGCTCTCACTCAAGTCTGGTAACACGGGAAGCAATCAACAAATTTGGTTGGACTGTACTGCCCCATCCTCCTTACAGCCCTGATATGGCTCCCTCAGATTTCCATCTGTTTGGACAACTCAAAAAATTCCTGCGTGGGACACACTTTGACAATGATGAGGGTGTGATCCGTGCAGTTAAAAAATGGCTACGCGAGCAGGACAAAACTTGGTACAAACGAGGCATTCATGACCTAGTTTCGCGTTGGCGTAAGGCAATACGCTTGGACGGAGATTATGTTGAAAAATAGGTAGTGTAAAGGGGATGTTCAGCTACAATCTGTGAAAATTTCACACATTTTGCCCGAATAGTTTCCGAGAAAAAAATTGGCGTGCATTACTTTTTGACCTCCCTACGTATGTTCTGTCCCCAAATAATTGTAATATGTTCTGTCCACAAATCATTGTAAAATGTTCTGTCCCCAAATCATTGTAATATCTTCTGTCCCCAAACCATTGTAATATGATCTGTCCCCAAATCATTGTAATATGTTCTGCCCTCAAATCATTGTAATATGCTATGTCCCCAAATCATTGTAATATGCTATGTCCCCAAATCATTGTAATATGTTCTGTCCTCAAATCATTGTAATATGTTCTGTCCACAAATCATGATAATATGTGTTGTCCCCAAATCATGATAATATGCTATGTCCCCAAATCATTGTAATATGTTCTGTCCACAAATCATTGTAATATGTTCTGTCCACAAATCATGATAATATGTTCTGTCCCCAAATCATTGTAATATGTTCTGTCCACAAATCATGATAATATGTGTTGTCCCCAAATCATGATAATATGTTCTGTCCCCAAATCATTGTAATATGTTCTGTCCACAAATCATGATAATATGTGTTGTCCCCAAATCATGATAATATGCTATGTCCCCAAATCATTGTAATATGCTGTGTCTGACCCTTCACGTTCTACAGATCACAATCAAATCATATCTTATATTTTCTTGAGGATATCACTCAAATCACAACACTGTTAAATTCAGTTGACGTTAAATTCAGGTTACGTTAAGATCACTTTACGCTCAAGTCAGGAAGCGTGTCCTGGAACCCATCGGATAAAGAAAAGAGATCTCATAGAGGAAAAAAAAGAGCTCACAGATAAAAAAAAGAGTTCACAGTTAAAAAAGAGCTGACGGAAAAAAAGAACCCAAAGAATTCATAAGAGAAAATGCGTGTAGTTTTATTGTAAGTGTTGACATAACTAAATAATGAAATTGTCTCGGTACAAAGCAATGGAGTGAAGTTTGAATGTTGACAAGCGATTGGATGAGGGGGTCAGTGTATCATGTAGATGGTGAACATCAATTAGGATTTGTTGGTATTGCAGTTTGTGAGCAACAACCGATACTAGAAAATGTGCGTACATCTCGATGGCTTAGATCTTACACTGAACTTTTTTATTCACAAAATATTCTCCTTGACTTTCCATTTCTCTTTCTAGTTCGATTTTTTTCATTATTTATTTACTTTTATTTTAAATACGTAGGGAGGTCAAAAAGTAATGCACACCAATTTTTTTCTCGAAAACTATTCGGGCAAAATGTGTGAAATTTTCACAGATTGTAGGTGAACATCCCCTTTACACTACCTATTTTTCAACATAATCTCCGTCCAAGCGTATTGCCTTACGCCAACGCGAAACTAGGTCATGAATGCCTCGTTTGTACCAAGTTTTGTCCTGCTCGCGTAGCCATTTTTTAACTGCACGGATCACACCCTCATCATTGTCAAAGTGTGTCCCACGCAGGAATTTTTTGAGTTGTCCAAACAGATGGAAATCTGAGGGAGCCAGATCAGGGTTGTAAGGAGGATGGGGCAGTACAGTCCAACCAAATTTGTTCATTGCTTCCCGTGTTACCAGACTTGTGTGAGGGCGTGCATTGTCATGTTGAAGCAACAAATCTGCAGATGGCTTATTAGGCCAAACTCTGTGGAACCGATTTTTGAGTTTTGTCAGTGTATTGATGTAAGCTGTCGAGTTGATTGTCTCACCTCTTGTCATTACATCAACAAGAATCACACCATCAATGTCCCAGAAGACAGTGATCATCACCTTTCCGGCTGATGGAGATGTTTTGAATTTTTGTCTTTTTGGTGACTGCGGATGATGCCATTCCATTGACTGCATTTTTGTTTCAGGCTCATAATATTGTGCCCATGTTTCGTCACCGGTAACAATTTTTGACAAAAACATTTCTCCTTCAACACCGAAACGCTCCAACAATTCAGAACAGAATGTTTTCCTTTGAACTCTGTGATCATTTGTTAGGCACCGAGGAACCCATCGAGCGCAAATCTTTGAATATCCGAGAGTTTCAAAAATTGCGATTGCACTTCCCTTGCTGACTGTAAGCTGCAATGCCAATTTCTGACTAGTGATACGCCTATCCTTACGAATAATGGCATCAGCCCGGTTTAACATGTCTGTGCTGGTAGCCGAGGCAACACGTCCAGAACGCGGTAAATCATGCAGCTCCACTCGTACACTTTCTGCAGCTTTAATTCTCTGAACCCAGCGACTAACTGTGCTCCTATCGACTGCAGAATATTTGTACACTGCACACAGTCGTTTATGAATGTTTGCCACAGTTTCTTTTTCCGCAGCCAGAAATTCTATGACAATTCGCTGTTTGTAACGGACATTGTTGACAAGCTCCATTTTAACGGTTCATAGATTGCGTAATATTTATCAGAATGCTGTGCAATTTGGTGCACATAATTGGAACATGTCATATTCCAAGTGTGCAAAATTTCATATTTCTATCTTTATTATTAGCCGAGAAAAAAATTGGTGTGCATTACTTTTTGACCTCCCGTATTACTTATTTATACGTGTGTTGTATATATGTTCCCGTTGAAGGCCTTTGCACCGAAACGTCGTTGTGATTAGTGGTGTCCATTTGTTACGTGAACCAGACCGTTGTTCTCTATTGTTACGTGAACCATACAGTTGTTCTCTATTGTTACGTGAACCAGACCGCTGTTATCTATTTTTACATGAACCAGACCGTTGTTCTCTATTGTTACGTGAACCAGACCATTGTTCTCTAATGTTACGTGAACCATACCGTTGTTCTCTATTGTTACGTGAACCAGACCGTTGTTCTCTATTGTTACGTGACCAGACCGTTGTTCTCTATTGTTACGTGAACCAGACCATTGTTCTCTATTGTTACGTGACCAGACCGTTGTTCTCTATTGTTACGTGAACCAGACCATTGTTCTCTATTGTTACGTGACCAGACCGTTGTTCTCTATTGTTACGTGAACCATACCGTTGTTCTCTATTGTTACGTGAACCAGACCATTGTTCTCTATTGTTACGTGACCAGACCGTTGTTCTCTATTGTTACGTGAACCAGACCGTTGTTCTCTATTGTTACGTGAACCATACCGTTGTTCTCTATTGTTACGTGAACCATACCGTTGTTCTCTATTGTTACGTGAACCAGACCGTTGTTCTCTAATGTTACGTGAACCATACCGTTGTTCTCTATTGTTACGTGAACCAGACCGTTGTTCTCTATTGTTACGTGAACCAGACCGTTGTTCTCTAATGTTACGTGAACAATATCGTTGTTCTCTATTGTTACGTGAAGCAGACCGTTTTTCTCTATTGTTACGTGAACCAGACCGTTGTTCTCTAATGTTACGTGAACAATATCGTTGTTCTCTATTGTTACGTGATTCAGACCGTTTTTCTCTATTGTTACGTGAACCAGACCGTTTTTCTCTATTGTTACGTGAACCAGACCGTTGTTCTCTATTGTTACGTGAACCAGACCGTTGTTCTTTATTGTTACGTGAACCAGACCGTTGTTCTCTATTGTTACGTGAAGCAGACCGTTGTTCTCTATTGTTACGTGAACAATATCGTTGTTCTCTATTGTTACGTGAAGCAGACCGTTTTTCTCTATTGTTACGTGAACCAGATCGTTGTTCTCTATATTTTCATTTCTTCCAGAGAATGTGCGCGCTACAGACATGACCATGTTAATCTCATTCATTGTTTTATCTCCCTCTCTCTCTCTCTCTCTCTCTCTCTCTCTCTCTCTCTCTCTCTCATGCATACACATAAATCTCTTTATTTTTCTATCTCGCCATATTTCTCTTTGTTTGCTTCTTTCTCTTCGGATTTTTCCGCGTTTCTCTCGCTGTATTTCTGTCCCACTTTGCAAACCTTTCTTTTCACTGTTATCTTTCTTCTCTCATTGTATTTCTGTCCCACTTTGTTAAACTTTCTTTTCACTTTTCTATTTCTTCTCTCATTGTATTTCTGTCCCACTTTGTAAACCTTTCTTTTCACTGTTATCTTTCTTCTCTCGTTGTATTTCTGTCCCACTTTGTTAAACTTTCTTTTCACTTTTCTATTTCTTCTCTCATTGTATTTCTGTCCCACTTTGTTAAACTTTCTTTTCACTTTTCTATTTCTTCTCTCATTGTATTTCTGTCCCACTTTGTTAAACTTTCTTTTCACTTTTCTATTACTTTTTCTCATTATATTTCTGCCCCACTTCATATTTAAGCGTAAAAGTTGACCAACGACCGATTGAACTTTGTCTTTACAAGATGAAGAACCTGAGCTGACGGTCAGCACCAGAGAAATCGTTATCGCGTGTTGTAGAACGACCTCGTCGATGACACTGCCATCATCTAATGGTAAAGTTCACAGCTACAGTCTTCAAGAGACGTAAATGTGCCTCATTTTAGTCGTTCAATGGCAGACAACATGAGCTCCATCTCAATTTTACGCGAGTCAAACGTGTGTCATCTTGATGTCCTCGAACCAAGGTAATTGATACTAAGTCCACGCCAATTTCGACATCTTTTGTCCGCTGTTTTCGATATCACGAATGTTTGATATATGCGCAAGCAAGCAAGCGCGCACACACACACGCACTTTCTCTCTCTCTCTCTCTCTCTCTCTCTCTCTCTCTGTGTATCTTACTGAATCTCATATACTTTCACCCCCATTAAACAATTCATTCTCCCTTTTCTATTTCAAGAAATTGCTCGTGCTGTGATAGCGACTTAGCAGTACAATGCGTTTGATGAAATGATTGGTGACCTCCAAACTCTGCTTGATGACATGAACAACAAACGAATGAGCTGATCAGCCAAACATTCGGATGGTGTTTGATGTTCTTGCAACTATCATCAACAGCACTAGAGGCTGAGTGTCTCGACCACGCATTATCAGACTGCATACCAAACGATTGGATGAGATGCAATACAGTAGAGATCTTTGTGGGATCGTTTTAGCTGACAAATAAAGGCATACCATGACAGCATTGTTGTTAGTCAATGCCACTGACTTGACCACTTTCATTCTGGAAGCTCCAAGCTTGATCTGACTATTCTGTGAACTTATACACCCCAACATTGTATAACGATTATCTTGTCCTAATATATAATAATAAGTATGTGAGTCCGCTTCGCTTTGATGAACATTCATATAACGAGAGAGTTTAGTGAATGTGTTTACCTGTTTCATCTGCACGGGAAGGTCAGAGATTTGATGAATTTATTCTTCTTTGTTTATACACCTTTCAGACATCAAATTGTCTAATTCACATGCCTATGTCCCTTGCGATTAAAGATAAATTGGCGCCATTATCCAACTCTGGCATTGAATATTCTCATCAGTGCCGTCTGGCTGGCTCTTATAAATTATACACCTTGATGCGGTTCGTTCCCTTTGAATTGAATTTAAGTACGGGAGAGAATCGCAGTCATTTTGGAGTGAGCTCCCCCGAGAAGTTTCAGATTTCGGTAATGAATGTGCTGGTCAGCCTTGTATTAAAGGGTCACTTGTGTCTGCCTCAAGAGTTTAATAACTCCAACGTTCCCTTACACAGGAACCACACATACACGCATCATGCACATACACGCCTCATACACATACACGCATCATACACACACACACGCATCATGCACATACATGCATCATGCACATACACGCATCATACACATACACGCATAATGCACATACACGCATCATACACATACAAACAGGAACAATATGCCTACACGTGAATTCATAAACATACATGAGCAACCATAGACACAATAATTTATCAAATATTCGGGATTAATCAATAACGATTAAATAATAAGTATATAATCTCGCTTCTTGTCCACCTCCTTCTCTCTCTCTCTCTCTCTATCTCTCTCTCTCTCTCTCTCTCTCTCTCTCACTCGCTCTTTTCTCAGAGCTCTGAAATACATTGTCTTATTTGCTAAATTCCATTCTCTGGTATTCAATTTATTTATGTAGCCAGATGTTGATATCAAGGAAGTAGAACAAGGTGAACCCGAACAACTACAGAAATGAAGATAACCAAAGAGTTTAGTTGAAGACGAGCGGACTAGACTAGATCTCACGGCAACAATAGGACAACTATTGTGAATATTTCCCCATTTTAATTGTGAATTTATCATTCTCAGCGATCATAACATGAAATGTAAAACTTCTTCAATTATAGTATTCTGTCACCTCTAAAACTGTTAAAGTTCAAAAAGTTACTTAAACTTACCGGACCGTTCCGACTGAAAAAAGACACATGTGTTAACTTGAACAGAGTGCAATGAGTGTCGCGAAGAAAGCTCTCGATGTCTAATTGAAGTTAAAGCTGATAAAAGAAAGAGTAAGTGGATTGGCATCATGGGAAACAAATAGAAACAAGATCAGATTTGGCATGGGAGAATGTAAGTACGTAATAACAGACTCAATGAGATAAGAGTCCATGTTTGACATTGAGAGCTAGTCATGACATGGGGGAAGGTAAGTACGTGATAACAGACTCAATGAGACAAGAGTCCATGTTTGACATTGAGAGCTAGCCATGACATGGGGGAAGGTAAGTACGTGATAACAGACTCAATGAGATAAGAGTCCATGTTTGACATCAAGAGCTAGTCATGACATGGGGGAAGGTAAGTACGGGATAACAGACTCAATGAAACAAGAGTCCATGTTTGACATCAAGAGCTAGTCATGACATGGGGGAAGGTAAGTACGTGATAACAGACTCAATGAGACAAGAGTCCATGTTTGACATTGAGAGCTAGTCATGACATGGGGGAAGGTAAGTACGTGATAACAGACTCAATGAAACAAGAGTCCATGTTTGACATTGATGAGAAGTGGTCATGACATGGGGGAAGGTAAGTACGTGATAACAGACTCAATGAGACAAGAGTCCATGTTTGACATCAAGAGCTAGCCATGACATGGGGGAAGGTAAGTACGTGATAATAGACGCAGTGAGACAAGAGTCCATGTTTGACATTGAGAGCTGGTCATGACCTGGGGGAAGGTAAGTACGGGATAACAGACTCAATTAGACAAAGAGTCCATGTTTGACATTGATGAGAAGTGGTCATGACATGGGGGAAGGTAAGTACGTGATAACAGACTCAATGAGACAAGAGTCCATGTTTGACATCAAGAGCTAGTCATGACATGGGGGAAGGTAAGTACGTGATAACAGACGCAGTGAGACAAGAGTCCATGTTTGACATTGAGAGCTGGTCATGACCTGGGGGAAGGTAAGTACGGGATAACAGACTCAATTAGACAAAGAGTCCATGTTTGACATTGATGAGAAGTGGTCATGACATGGGGGAAGGTAAGTACGTGATAACAAACTCAATGAGACAAGAGTCCATGTTTGACATCAAGAGCTGGCCATGACATGGGGGAAGGTAAGTACGTAATAACAGACGCAGTGAGACAAGAGTCCATGTTTGACATTGAGAGCTGGTCATGACCTGGGGAAGGTAAGTACGGGATAACAGACTCAATTAGACAAAGAGTCCATGTTTGACATTGATGAGAAGTGGTCATGACATGGGGGAAGGTAAGTACGTGATAACAGACTCAATGAGATAAGAGTCCATGTTTGACATTGAGAGCTAGTCATGACATGGGGGAAGGTAAGTACGTGATAACAGACTCAATGAGATAAGAGTCCATGTTTGACATTAAGAGCTAGTCATGACATGGGGAAGGTAAGTACGTGATAACAGACTCAATGAGACAAGAGTCCATGTTTGACATTGAGAGCTGGTCATGACCTGGGGGAAGGTAAGTACGGGATAACAGACTCAATTAGACAAAGAGTCCATGTTTGACATTGATGAGAAGTGGTCATGACATGGGGGAAGGTAAGTACGTGATAACAGACTCAATGAGACAAGAGTCCATGTTTGACATCAAGAGCTGGCCATGACATGGGGGAAGGTAAGTACGTGATAACAGACGCAGTGAGACAAGAGTCCATGTTTGACATTGAGAGCTGGTCATGACCTGGGGGAAGGTAAGTACGTGATAACAGACTCAATGAGACAAGAGTCCATGTTTGACATTGAGAGCTGGTCATGACCTGGGGGAAGGTAAGTACGGGATAACAGACTCAATTAGACAAAGAGTCCATGTTTGACATTGATGAGAAGTGGTCATGACATGGGGGAAGGTAAGTACGTGATAACAGACTCAATGAGATAAGAGTCCATGTTTGACATGAAGAGCTAGTCATGACATGGGGGAAGGTAAGTACGTGATAACAGACTCAATGAAACTAGAGTCCATGTTTGACATTGAGAGCTAGTCATGACATGGGGGAAGGTAAGTACGGGATAACAGACTCAATTAGACAAAGAGTCCATGTTTGACATTGATGAGAAGTGGTCATGACATGGGGGAAGGTAAGTACGTGATAACAGACTCAATGAGACAAGAGTCCATGTTTGACATTGAGAGCTAGTCATGACATGGGGGAAGGTAAGTACGTGATAACAGACTCAATGAGACAAGAGTCCATGTTTGACATTGATGAGAAGTGGTCATGACATGGGGGAAGGTAAGTACGTGATAACAGACTCAATGAGACAAGAGTCCATGTTTGACATTGATGAGAAGTGGTCATGACATGGGGGAAGGTAAGTACGTGATAACAGACTCAATTAGACAAAGAGTCCATGTTTGACATTGAGAGCTAGTCATGACATGGGGGAAGGTAAGTACGGGATAACAGACTCAATTAGACAAAGAGTCCATGTTTGACATTGATGAGAAGTGGTCATGACATGGGGGAAGGTAAGTACGTGATAACAGACTCAATTAGACAAAGAGTCCATGTTTGACATTGAGAGCTAGTCATGACATGGGGGAAGGTAAGTACGGGATAACAGACTCAATTAGACAAAGAGTCCATGTTTGACATTGATGAGAAGTGGTCATGACATGGGGGAAGGTAAGTACGTGATAACAGACTCAATGAGACAAGAGTCCATGTTTGACATTGAGAGCTAGTCATGACATGGGGGAAGGTAAGTACGTGATAACAGACTCAATGAGACAAGAGTCCATGTTTGACATTGAGAGCTAGTCATGACATGGTGGAAGGTAAGTACGTGATAACAGACGCAGTGAGACAAGAGTCCATGTTTGACATCAAGAGCTGGCCATGACATGGAGATCACATATGAGGAGACAACCGATTTCCAACGTTGTTTTCCTTTGAATGTACACATATTTTACAAGGAGCCCGTCAAGTGAACAATTCTCCGTTTGGTTAAATGAGTTGTTTGTTCTGACAAAGATTTTACAAATAAATTTGGTTACTCTCTAGTATAGAGCTAATCTCACAACAATCTGGAATACAGCAGTGAGCTTGTGTGATCTTCACCTGGACTTGTTTCTTATTAGAGTGAACATCGTGTAACCAGTTTGTATATAAATCGTGGAGAGACTTGACGTGTTGCTACTTAATTTTTAGTCTTTATGTTGTACCTAGTGAGACTTGACTTGTTTATGAGTAGACCGTACATGAGTCTCATGTCTCATCCTATACGAGACTTGACGTGTTTGTGACCGTAGACCGTCCAACGAGTCTCATGTCCCACCTTTTACGTGACTTGACTTGGTTATGACTGTCATAGACCGTACGTAATATTGGATGGCGAACTTGAGAACGGAAAGAGACCAAAAGACAGAACAATACTGAGATATATAACCCCTGTTTGCAGGGTTTCCTTGGGGGAATTTGCTATCAGTGAAAGAAAGTGGGAAAATCTGGCTGCAGAATGTTTGTACTGAGGAAACATGTGTTTCGGGGACTTAAATGAGGATATTTATATTGAGGATACTTATATTGAGGATACTTATATTGAGGATACTTATATTGAGGATATTTATATTGAGGATACTTATATTGAGGATACTTATATTGAGGATACTTATATTGAGGATATTTATATTGAGGATACTTATATTGAGGATATTTATATTGAGGATACTTATATTGAGGATATTTATATTGAGGATACTTATATTGAGGATATTTATATTGAGGATACTTATATTGAGGATATTTATATTGAGGATACTTATATTGAGGATATTTATATTGAGGATACTTATATTGAGGATACTTATATTGAGGATATTTATATTGAGGATACTTATATTAACTTGTTTGCCCTTTGCGATAAAGTTTAATAAAATCACAAGTGGATACAGATAATTGTATCAAACAGTGGCAACAACAAATATGTCAAGTTTAACACGGGAATCAACCGTATATAAGAAATAAACCTTCACTGAGTACAGTCTTAAATAAATTAACCAACACGAGGTCACTTCTTCTTCTACCTTTCAGCTCCCTGTGGAGCATAAGTCTTCAACAAACACTTTGTTCAGATTCTTAACATTCTATTAAAATCATTCCATGTCTTTCCCATCATCTTCATCTCTGCTTCCGTCTGCTGTGTCAAAGAATAATTTGGCACAATAATAACATCAGATGGAAGATTCATCACAAAAATAACAAGCAGAATAGCTCAGACCAAAATAGCATTACAGAAAATGAAAAATGTCTTATGCAACAAAGTTATGTCAATAGAAGTGAGAAAGAGAGTTCATCGGTACTATATAGAACCAATTCTGAAATATGGACGCGAATCATGGAAATTAAACAAACAAATGAAAAGACAATTAGAGGTCACAGAGATTGGATTTCTCAGAAGAATGTTGAAAGTGCCCTGGACAGCTAAAAAACACCAACGAGGAAATGCTCAAAGAGGCCAACACAAAAATTGGGCTCCTAAGAAACATCAGAAAGAAGTAATCAACATTTTTCGGGCACATCATGAGAAGAGGAAAGTTGGAATACTTGGTTACAACTGGCAAAATAAAAGGAAAGAGAAATCGTGGACGACAAAGAGAGAAAATACTGGATAGCTTGGTGTCATGGCATGGACAACTGTCAACAACAGAAACTATCCATAATGGATAGAAGGTTGTGGAAGGAAATGATCGCTTAAGCATACCGGTATGGCACATGATGATGTTAGCGATTTTGTCCTGCCATTTCCATCCTTTTATTCTTCGCATGCATCCATTAATGAAGGTCTGTATCTTCATGATTGTCATTTTTGTTGTTCTCCATGTTTCAGAGCCACAGGATAAGACTGACTTAACATTGTATTTAACCTAATTTTTTTTTATTTCTATGTTTTACAGTGCAACGAATGCTCTTCTTGCTGTTTATATCCTTATTTTGGTATCATTTTCTGTTCATCCCATTTTTTTTTTCGTTCGCCAGGTAAAACTCTGACGAAGTCACTAGAGGCTAGGAACTAAATTTTGCGTGTTAATCCATTTTTCCCTGGCAGCCGTGTGCACAGGGGTCCCTCGCAGTACAGGCAGATAACTACGACTTCGTAGGTGCTCATATTTTTTTCCGTCGATGAGTAATTGACGTTTCAAGCCGGGCCTCGCTGCTGAGACCAGGGGTGCTTGCTGCAGAGAAATCATAAATAAAAATCAGGTGTAGCCGGAATTTGAACCCACAACATCTCTGTCTCGAGGCCGGCGTCTTGCCTCGAGACCAACCAGTCTCCCCCCCCCCCGCCCCATTTTTATATAATACTGCCCAGATATATGTAAGATTGTAAATCTAGTAGAGATATTTCTCCTAATGTTATTTGGTTATTGCAAACTGCAATAATTTTTATCATATTGTTATTTATTTTCAGTCCCAGTTGTTGTGATCTCTTATAAAGTATGCTCATGTTATCTTGTATGTGTTGATCATTATGTGATTGAAGACCTGTGTCATCAGCAAAGTCTAAGTCATTCAGTTACTTGGTCAGTGACCACTGGATTCCATTTCTGCTGTTCTGAGCTATTTTCATAATCCAATCTATGGCCAGTAGAAAGAGAAATGGAGCTAAAAGGCATCCCTGCCTTACTCCTGTTCTGATTTCAAATGCTTCTGTAAGCTGCCCTTCATGCACCACACTACATTTCACTTTTTCATACATTGTTCTTATCAGGTTAATAAACTCTATGGGGATTCCGTAATGACTCAGCAACTTCCAAAGCATTCCTCTGTCTAAACTATCAAATGAGCTTTCGTGATCTATGAATTAAACAAATGAACCATCACGAGGTCTAGTCTTAAATAAATAACCATCACGGAGTTTAGTCTTAAATAAATAACCATCACGGAGTTTAGTCTTAAATAAATAACCATCACGGAGTTTAGTCTTAAATAAATGAACCATCACGGAGTTTAGTCTTAAATAAATAACCATCACGGAGTTTAGTCTTAAATAAATAACCATCACGGAGTTTAGTCTTAAATAAATGAACCATCACGGAGTTTAGTCTTAAATAAATAACCATCACGGAGTTTAGTCTTAAATAAACGAACCATCACGGAGTTTAGTCTTAAATAAATAACCATCACGAAGTTTAGTCTTAAATAATTTAACCATCACGGAGTTTAGTCTTAAATAATTTAACCATCACGAAGTTTAGTCTTAAATAAATTAACCATCACGAAGTTTAGTCTTAAATAAATTAACCACCACGAAGTTTAGTCTTAAATAAATTAACCATCACGAAGTTTAGTCTTAAATAATTTAACCATCACAGAGTTTAGTCTTAAATAAATTAACCATCACAGAGTTTAGTCTTAAATAATTTAACCATCACGAAGTTTAGTCTTAAATAAATTAACCATCACGGAATTTAGTCTTAAATAATTTAACCATCACAGAGTTTAGTCTTAAATAAATTAACCATCACAGAGTTTAGTCTTAAATAAATTAACCATCACGTAATTTAGTCTTAAATAATTTAACCATCACGAAGTTTAGTCTTAAATAAATTAACCATTACGGATTATGGTTACGGTTATGGAAGGCCCCGGTATCACTGCAAACAAATCAAAATCCATAATTGCTCAACCGCCCGTGCCAGTGGAATCACCCGAATTACTATCTCATCTTCCAAACAGAGAAATGTAGTTGTAGTTCCCATCATTGCAGTCACAGCACACGCCAAAAGACATAAGGCGAAACCGCACAGAAAGTGAACACAACCGTCTGTTTCCTGTCTTACGATATCATCATTCATCGTAAACAATTGGAATATCGAAACATGGTCAAAGCAGAAGAAACGCACGGCTCACGGTGTGCACAGAGCACTTAACTCAGTAGCTCCTGCAACAAGCCGGACTTTGAATATGGGGAAACTGCAACAAGGAACACTTTTCAGACATAGCCACTGATGGTTCCTGCCACCTATCCACCATATTGACCGCGGAAGTTCACGTCCTCCTGAAAATGATGATCGTCATATTTTTTTTTTTAATGTATAGCGCTTGATGATGCTAGGACATCACCTTGACTCCAAACCCGAACATATAAAACACAGTTGGTCATCGGACTATCCCCGTCGCACATCAAACAACAGACTGTAAGATCTCCCTGCAATGTGAATTTGTAAAATTATGAATCCCTCCTGACTAACATGAACAGGACTCACCCCGGTGCTGCTAAGTCATGTACGAAACTCCATTCCGCCTTACACTATTAGCGTACGGCCGCTTTAGGGATATACAATCAGCCATTGTGATGATGTAGCACACACAACAATGGCTGCGCCCATAAAATCCCAATTACTCTAATAAATGCAGCCAACAACGCACGAAAAGGTGATGCACAATCTCTAAAGTGAAAACTGCGATTGACTTGGCAGAACAGTCCATATTAATGACTTGTAACATGTAAATACTTGGCGTCAAACAATTCCAATGATGGCCTTGGAACATCACTCAATGTGTTGACGTAAACCGTATATCAACTCTAGACAGGGGAAGGTCGCATTCACAAACTTGGACTTAACAAAGAAGAGTATTGGGGTGTGTACGATTCAGCATCATCGGCGAAATTTGTTAAGTGGATAATCAGACTGACTTTAACACAGAAAATTGCATTGAAGAGCGGAAACTAATCAGTTCCCAAATGCAATTTCTGCAGCGGTCCATAGAACGTGAACCCCGTTCCACCATGTTGGAAATGGAAGCCCATCACGGAGTTTAATATTAAGTAAATTAACCATCACGGAGTATAGTCTTAGGTAAATTAACCGACGCGGAGTTTAGTCTTAAGTAAATTAACCATCACGGAGTATAGTCTTAGGTAAATTAACCGACGCGGAGTTTAGTCTTAAGTAAATTAACCGACGCGGAATTTAGTCTTAAGTAAAATTAACCGACGAGAAG
Source organism: Megaustenia siamemsis (assembly GCA_032433765.1). NCBI lineage: Eukaryota > Metazoa > Mollusca > Gastropoda > Stylommatophora > Ariophantidae > Megaustenia > Megaustenia siamemsis. The sequence goes on from JAVIAB010000124.1 coordinate 76,264,244, forward strand.
TTCAGACTTAAGTAAATTAACCGACGCGGAGTTCAGTCTTAAGTAAATTAACTGACGCGGAGTTCAGTCTTAAGTAAATTAACTGACGCGGAGTTCAGTCTTAAGTAAATTAACCGACGCGGAGTTCAGTCTTAAGTAAATTAACCGACGCGGAGTTCAGTCTTAAGTAAATTAACCAACGCGGAGTTCAGTCTTAAGTAAATTAACCAACGCGGAGTTCAGTCTTAAGTAAATTAACCAACGCGGAGTTCAGTCTTAAGTAAATTAACCGACGCGGAGTTCAGTCTTAAGTAAATTAACCGACGCGGAGTTCAGTCTTAAGTAAATTAACCAACGCGGAGTTCAGTCTTAAGTAAATTAACTGACGCGGAGTTCAGTCTTAAGTAAATTAACCGACGCGAAGTTCAGTCTTAAGTAAATTAACCGACGCGGAGTTCAGTCTTAAGTAAATTAACCAACGCGGAGTTCAGTCTTAAGTAAATTAACCAACGCGGAGTTCAGTCTTAAGTAAATTAACCAACGCGGAGTTCAGTCTTAATTAAATTAACCGACGCGGAGTTCAGTCTTAAGTAAAATTAACCGACGCGGAGTTCAGTCTTAAGTAAATTAACCGACGCGGAGTTCAGTCTTAATTAAAATTAACCGACGCGGAGTTCAGTCTTAAGTAAAATTAACCGACGCGGAGTTCAGTCTTAAGTAAAATTAACCGACGCGGAGTTCAGTCTTAAGTAAAATTAACCGACGCGGAGTTCAGTCTTAAGTAAAATTAACCGACGCGGAGTTTATAAAATAAATTAACCGTGACTGGGTTCAGTGGACACAACATATGTATATCAAAAGTGAGCAAGCAGATAATCTGGGATGTATGTAGGACGGCATATGAATACCCTAAGCCCCACCCCCCCCCCCCTTTTTCCCAGTCAGAAACTATTGAAGCTCTCGGTAAACCGTTATCTACTAATGTCGGTTGTAATGTTTGTGTTCACCTTTTGTACACTCTATGTCGGTGTTTATTGTTTTCTTTCCTAATCTTTTTATTGGATGAGCTTCCTGAAAGGAAGGATTAAACAACTTTAGTAGCCACAGCCTTAGTTTGTTAGTTGTTCTTTATCAGCTCATGCGAATTCATCAAACGTGAGACACAAGTTAGCCTAGCTTCAGTAATGTTCCTATTACAAACATGTTTTCTAGCTGGCTGGGCTGAGAACTCCGGAAGCAGACAGATTCTGGGAAATAAAGAAAAGAGGAAGAAAAACATTTCCTATGGGCCTGCTAAATCTATAGTCACCTATGACTAACTTAGGCAGCTTGCGGCGGTTATTTTGACGACGCACTAGCCCAAATTCTGGAAATTAAAGAAAGTGCAGCAAATATACAGTCTCAACAATAAACAAATGATTTTGCCATAATTGCTCATTAAATGATATGTACTGTTGGAGTGGCCGGTTACCGAGTACTCTCTACAACTCTTATTGTGATGTTCTTTCACCACACAATGTACCGAGTACTCTCTACAACTCTTATTGTGATGTTCTTTCATCACACAATGTACCGAGTACTCTCTACAACTCTTATTGTGATGTTCTTTCATCACACAATGTACCGAGTACTCTCCACAACTCTTATTGTGATGTTCTTTCACCACACCATGTACCGAGTACTCTCTACAACTCTTATTGTGATGTTCTTTCATCACACAATGTACCGAGTACTCTCCACAACTCTTATTGTGATGTTCTTTCATCACACAATGTACCGAGTACTCTCCACAACTCTTATCATGCTGTTCTTTCACCACACAATGTACCGAGTACTCTCTACAACTCTTATTGTGATGTTCTTTCACCACACCATGTACCGAGTACTCTCTACAACTCTTATTGTGATGTTCTTAAATCACACAATGTACCGAGTACTCTCCACAACTCTTATCGTGATGTTCTTTCACCACACAATGTACCGAGTACTCTCTACGACTCTTATCGTGATGTTCTTTCACCACACCATGTACCGAGTACTCTCTACAACTCTTATTGTGATGTTCTTTCACCACACAATGTACCGAGTACTCTCTACAACTCTTATTGTGATGTTCTTAAATCACACAATGTACCGAGTACTCTCTACAACTCTTATTGTGATGTTCTTTCACCACACCATGTACCGAGTACTCTCTACAACTCTTATTGTGATGTTCTTTCACCACACAATGTACCGAGTACTCTCTACAACTCTTATTTTGATGTTCTTTCACCACACAATGTACCGAATACTCTCTACAACTCTTATCGTGATGTTCTTTCACCACACAATGTACCGAGTACTCTCTACAACTCTTATTGTGATGTTCTTTCACCACACAATGTACGTTAATAACGTCAGTGTCGATGTTATGACATTCATTTCCTGTGTGTCGTTAGTAGTAGGAGGCGCACGTTATGATCGGACTTGGATACAAAGACAAAGAATAGGGTATACCCTACGAAGTCCAGTACCCTATGAGTACAGGAGTTATATAGAGACTGCGCCAAACTGCGCCAAGCTGCACCAAGCTGCGCCAAGCCAGAGTGATGTCATGATATATATATATATATATATATGTATATATGTATAGGACTTGTATAGTGCATGAAGGGGATAGTAGGGGAGATAATTGGTTAAGGAGGCATATAATGGACATCAGTTTTTCGCGCCATTATCAACTTCCAATAGGAGCTAGTGTGTGTATGTTGTCCGGCTATAGACCACGCCCACTCCGGAAGTGAAACTACCATATTAGGGAGTAGTGATACGTTAGTTATTTCATAGATATACTGTTCATATATACATTTAATAATAATAAATTAATATTTATTATATCCACGTGGACGTAAATGGGCCATATTTGACGATAAATATGACAAAATTCAGTAAACAATAAAAATAATTCGGCGAGCTCGATAGTGTTAAAACAATATTCTCCTTTTTATAGAGCGAGGCGAGTAGTGGTCGATGAACGTACGGATTTTGAGTATTGAATTTCGTGTGTGTCATCTCGCTGCGTCGCTATGTTGGAATTATCGATGTATCACATAGGTTTAAGAAATAAAGGTCAAGCTAAGTCCACTAATAGATGAGATCGAGAGTGCACCCCAACGTTCATAGCAGAAAAGATAGGTGTAGTACATGTCAGTTGCCTCTCTGATACATTTTATTAGTTATTAATTAGTTTTAAATATTTATTAACAGATCACAAAGAAGCCTGTGTTCGTGTTCATGTGTGTTTGTGCACAGTAATCAGAGAGTAGACAAAAGGAAAATTCTTCGGAAAACTTAGCTGGCTGAAAAAAAGAAAAAAAAAGTAATAATTGTTGGCGGCGAGGTGCCTATATTCATGTGTGGTCATAGAACAAGTGGACGGATAGCTGGGTTTGATGGAGAGGTGTGTGTGTATTTGTCTGTGGGTCCTAGAGCAAGTGGACAGTTAGCTGGGTTTGATGGAGAGGTGTCTGTGCTTGTCTGTGGGTCCTAGAGCAAATGGACGGTTAGCTGGGTTTATGGAGAGGTGTGTGTGTTTGTGTGATTCAGTATCCAAATAGTGATATAAATATATGTTGAAGTGATGGGTGACTGGCTAGAGTGGTGACTAAGTAGATCGATCAATCCCTCACCCAATATTTCCAAACACACTCGTTACATCACTAAAGATAAGGATTATCAATATTAGCACAACGTAATCAAAACGCTAATAAAATAGGGTAATTATGGGGGCGATCCAGTCTGTCTGGTTTATTACGTGACCACATTATTCAGCTTTCGCATCCATAGGCTGTTAATGGGGAAAAAGTACTAAGAATATTTTTGTATCATTGTCCCCTACCATTCATCAACACATTCAAACGGACACAAGGCGTCTAACATATTTTATATTTGTTGTGGTAAGTTTTCTTACTGCTTTGCCTTTATAAACACGTCAATGATAATAACAACTCAAAGATCAGATGAAGAAGTTAACGTACACTGAACTGTAGACAGTTATAATATATGTTTAAGGCTGTGACACATTATGTTCCAGCTTAAGTCTATGTCGGACACCGAAGCGATCTCATGTCTTATTAAACAGCCTAGGTAATTAATGTTAATCGGAGGTGAGCTTTATGATAAAAAATTAATTTAATTAAACTACAAAACCAGCGACGTCATGACAGACGGGTTGTAGGAACCAATCATGATAAGTCAGTAGTTTGGTGAAACATTTGTGTCTCATACTGGGTGCTGTCTCACTGAAAAGCGTCGCACGTGGCTGAATTTGCCAATACAGGACAGACAGTTCCATCTACAGAATGAACAAGATACGTTTTTATTTGTCTTCTGAATTTTATAACAGCACTGTCTCGAAACTTGCTGTGCCATTTTTTAAATTGTGCTTTCCATGTGCTACGATCCGCAGCCACATCTTCTGTTTCTTTCACTGATAAAAAATTCCCCCAAGAAAGCCCTGCAAACATTCTTATATCTCAACACTGGTCTACCCTATTGCCTCGCTCCATCTCTAAGTTTTCCTTACAATATTTTTATTAATATATTTGTATTTACATTCAATTTTTTTGGGTTGTATTTTTTGTTGTTGTTGTTGTTTTATTTTACATTCTTCTCGCGTGACTTACCCACTGTAGTCTCCGATTCTTAAGTAATACCATAATGGACGGGAGTGTGGCTCACTGCAAGACGTTAGCTTGTTACTCTGTCCAGTCTTTAGCTTACAAAGACAACGTACATTTTTAAAAAAATGTATAACCTGTTATCTTTCCCAACATAGGTAGTCCAAAATTATGATCCATATAAAAGTGTACCATCATCCTGCGGAGCTAGTTTAACAATGTCGTCTAATGTAGGTGTACTTAACCCAAGTATAAATAATTGGTATCTGTCTCCCACAACGGAAAGTCGGCTTCCTCCCCCTCTTTAGTTAGTTCATCTATATATTTCCTCTTATCCCTTTTAATGCATCTTCCCACTTCCTTGTTCACCTCCGTGTAAGCTTCCTGTGTCTTGGCTTTTATTTCCTCTCGTTTTGCTTTTATTTATGTCTACCTTCTTATTCTTCTCTTTTCTTTAATTTTATCCAGAGTCTCTGCTGTCATCCATGTCTTTTTCTAGCAATCTTTTGTGCTCAGCGTTTCTTCGCATGTCTCTTTCCATAATTCATTTACCTGTTTTCAATAATCGTCTTTAGTAAATGTATTTTCTAGTTGATGGAGGACATGGTATATGTTTGATATTGTGACTGTTGGTAGCAAACAATCATAATAAGTCAGTAGTTTGGTAAAGCATTTGTGTCTCATACTGGGTGCTGTGTCACTGAAAAGCGTCGCACGTGGGTGAATTTGCCAATACTGGACAAACAGGTCCATCTACATAATGAACATGAGGTATTTCTGTGTGTCTGCCCGTGTCTCTTTTCTGTTGCACCTATGTCATCTGAATTTGATAACAGCACTGTCTGGAATTGCGCTGTGCCACTTTTTACTTTTAGTTTTGCTCTCACGTGATCCGATATGCAACCACATTTTCTGTTTCTTTCACTGATAAAAAATTCTCTCAAGAAAACCCTGCAAACATCCCTATATCTCAACACTAGTTTGTTCTTTTGTCATGTTCCATTCGCTGAAAAACTACCCACGTGGCTGAAATTACCATTACTTGACAGACATATCCATCTACAGAATGAACAAGAGGCAGTTTGTGTGTCTGGCCATGTCTCTTTTCTGTGCACTTTGTGGCTTCTGAATTTGATATCAGAACTGTCTCGAATCGCGCTGTGCCATTTTTTTTATTTTTATTTTTGCTCTCATGTGCAACGATATGCAACCACAGTTTCTGTTTCTGTCACTGATACAAAATTCCCCTGCAAACATCCTTATATCTCAACACTAGTTTGGTCTGCCGTCTCGTTCCATCTCTAAGTTTTCCTTACAATATTTGTTTGGGAATACATTATTCATTCTTTACATGACCCACCCACGGTAGTCTCTAATTCCTAAGTAATTCCATGATGGACGCGAATAGGGCTCGCTGCAAGACGTTAGTTTGTTACTTTCTCCCGCTATATTATGTTCGTTAGCTTGCAAAGAGAACACACATTTTTAAAAAATGTATAACCTGTTATCTTTCCCAACATAGGTAGTCCAAGACCATGATCCACATAAAGTGTACCATCATCATGCAAACCTGGTTTAGCTATGTCGTCTAATGTTGATACACGTAATCCAAGTATAATCAATCGGCATCTGTCTCCCATAAATGAAAATCGCCCCTATCGAAAAAGATTCTCCTCTATTTAAGGTTATCTTGTTAAACTGGAAATATTGATATGGTGATACGGGGAATTAACAACAAGATATGTTTGACGGCGTAATCCCCCAAAAAACTCACGGACAGCGTTACAAGTGACGTTGATAATTTTTGTTTGTCTGTTTGTGTGGAAAATTTGAGTCATCTCACTGAAAGGCTCCTTTAGGTGGTCAGGGAACGTGTAGATCACATTCCAAAATACCAAAACATGTATCTAAATGTAACCAATGTCTCACTGTGCATGTAGGCGCTCTCCTAGTTCTGTAACGCTCTCCAATTATCAGTATAGATCTGTCTGACATCATATGGAAGAATATCTAAAGCGTCATCGTCAACTGTTAGTTTTCTTCTTTTCGCAGAACATCCAGTTTCCACTCGATGTGATAGCTCGTTTGTGTGACGCCGATGAAGAAGTAGAAGGAGTCTGTATGGGGAACGATGAATACTGCTGTAGTTCGTATGTAAATTGTCGCTACTATTAAACGACGAACTGTAAAGAGGCCGTACGTGAGTGGTAGCGATACAGGTAGTGATATTGCATTTTTGGTTTTCTAGATGTTTTTTCTTTAGATTGTTGAGGTGCATTTGCACACGAAATATCATCAATAGTTTTGTTTTCACTAGCAGAAAATCACCATAGACTTTTTTTCTCCCGCAGATCCTCATTTCTTAGCTTATATCCGAACTTATCTTGGAACTATTTTCCTGACGTATTTGTGACACAGGTGACTTCCTACCGCTGAGAGTTATTTTCACGATGCATCGTTTAAGAGCTGTTGAACTGGGCTCTTTTCAATATTGGATATTCAGATGAGCCCAGAATCAAGGCTGAATCCATAATGACTGAGCTACTCGAAACACTGAGAGGTGCTGTTGGTGACACATGTGAAAAAAGATGATGGCGTTTGTTGTCGAAACATCATGATGGCTGAGTGAACATGTTGTTGACATGACAGATACGGTTGTCGTTATTGAGGCTGACAAAACAGTTTGTTTTCGGTGTTGACCATGTGAAAGGTTGTATCTCCCTATCAACCGACAACATGGTAAAAACTTGTAGTCGGTGCCACTGGTGTACGACTCGTTATGACAGAGGTTGACACACTCACAGAGTTGGTAGTGTCAACATAAGAACATACCCAGATTTGTCGACGCATCAGAGATTGTAGGATCAGCACAGTGACAGGCTCATGTGCCTCAACACACACTCGATTGTAATGTCTCTGCTCTACATGTATTATCGGTGTTCTTGTAGTCGACACTGTCGTGGTGTGATCGTTCAAGATGTCATAGATGTCGACACACTAGGCTGTAATGTCGGTGATATATGTGATGGTATTGGTGTCGGGAGAATACAATTTGTAATGTCAACACCCCACATTCTCTCATATTAACAACTAGTCGAGTCACCTTTCATGATAAGCGTGGTCGGTGACGCACACATTTCGATGTTGTTTTAATGGTGTCGAGCAAAATTTAATATCAAAATATATAAAAAATGTTCAAACTTTTTTATGTTGATGTAGTTGTAGTCTTGCGCGCATCAGAATAACGAGATCGCCATCACTGAGACCGGTGTCGACACGCTCTCTGTTTTGTGTGAGATATGTCAACTGAACGTATGTTTTGTTTCTACCCTAGCTGTGTTCGAGTAAGTTGGTTTTTGTGTACCAGATCAACCTTTTATTCATCATCTTCCACAGCAACTTTCCTACATAAGGGAGCAGACAGATGGGTCTGTAATTCTTGGAGATAATTTTTGTGTGTGTGACTTTTCTGAGTCAAGGTATGGTATGTAGAGATCTCCTCCCAAGCAGATGATACGTGTCCTAAGTGTCAAATATTGTTAACGATCATGAAAAACCAGTCATCGAGGTGGCATTGTCGACAGGCTTGAAGAAACCAATGTCGAAATTTGACATTGACAAATACCTGAACACTGTCCTTCACCCTCATTGTAATGTTTAAGTAAGATTTCCTGGAATGAAATTCGACATCTAGGTGAGCATCGCGTCAACCATATCCTAGGCTGTGATTGAGCTCGATATTTTACATCCCCTTTGACTGGAGGATGATGAACCTGTAAATCACGGAAGCCGTGTTGTCATCGAACGGTCTAGGTATGGTATGTAGAGATCTCCTTCCAGGTAGATAATTCATGTCTTGAGTGTCAAATTCGGTTAACGATCCTGAAAAAAGACATGATGACGGAATCCTCGAGGTGTGAGGAATATTGTTATAAGACCATGATTAGCATGTACCATACCAACGGACGTAGACAATCACCATACCCGACCACATTTGTCTGTCCACACTGCAACTTATCAGTTCAGTTGTTGAGTGTTTTCCATCTTCTCTCTTTGTCGAACACGATCTATCATTCTTTTTTTATTTTGCCACTTGTAACCAAGTATTCGAACTTACCCTTTTTTCATGATGTGCCTGTAAAACATCGATTGTTACTTTCGACTGTTGATTAAGAGCTCTCTTTTTGTGTTGGACTGTTTTCAAACATTCAGGGAACGCTCAAATTCTTCTGAGAAAGGCCACATATGCGGCCTCTAAGCGGCTTTTCATTTGGTTGTCTGCTGACCAGCGATGTCACCACCACCTCATGTATACTTGATTCTGACAGGCGATTTGCGAAAAAAATAAGAGGGAAGCAAGTAGGTATGAACGCCGTATACAAACAAGACATGAGAATCTGTGGCAAAATCAATCTAGCCAGGGGTCTGATGGTGGCATATGTCGAATGATTTGACATGAACCCGCTACTTTTCAACATCTTCACTTTTAAAAGTAACAGGTGAATCGACTAAGGTATAGATAGCATACTACCCAAAACCGGCGCTTTTTATTCTGCTGCGAAGATAGAGATAGTGGACACGATGTACGTACACGATCAGCAGACTGAACTTACCCAATTGTTCAAAAGACTTGAGCAATTGAGTGAGAATCGAACACTGGTGAACCAGACAAAGACGACTTCAAATTTGTGTCTCTCCGATCAAAGATATTGTGAACACACTTTCAAAACTTCCACAAGTTGATTCAGAAACTATCGCGATACCCCGCGAATCACGGGTGAGTCGAAAAAAAAAAAAAAAAAAAAAAAAAAAAAAAAAAAACACGAGCCAGTGATTCGCGGGGCATCGCGATAGTTTCTGAATCAACTTGTGGAAGTTTTGAAAGTGTGTTCACAATATCTTTGATCGGAGAGACACAAATTTGAAGTCGTCTTTGTCTGGTTCACCAGTGTTCGATTCTCACTCAATTGCTCAAGTCTTTTGAACAATTGGGTAAGTTCAGTCTGCTGATCGTGTACGTACATCGTGTCCACTATCTCTATCTTCGCAGCAGAATAAAAAGCGCCGGTTTTGGGTAGTATGCTATCTATACCTTAGTCGATTCACCTGTTACTTTTAAAAGTGAAGATGTTGAAAAGTAGCGGGTTCATGTCAAATCATTCGACATATGCCACCATCAGACCCCTGGCTAGATTGATTTTGCCACAGATTCTCATGTCTTGTTTGTATACGGCGTTCATACCTACTTGCTTCCCTCTTATTTTTTTCGCAAATCGCCTGTCAGAGTCAAGTATACATGAGGTGGTGGTGACATCGCTGGTCAGCAGACAACCAAATGAAAAGCCGCTTAGAGGCCGCATATGTGGCCTTTCTCAGAAGAATTTGAGCGTTCCCTGAATGTTTGAAAACAGTCCAACACAAAAAGAGAGCTCTTAATCAACAGTCGAAAGTAACAATCGATGTTTTACAGGCACATCATGAAAAAAGGGTAAGTTCGAATACTTGGTTACAAGTGGCAAAATAAAAAAAGAATGATAGATCGTGTTCGACAAAGAGAGAAGATGGAAAACACTCAACAACTGAACTGATAAGTTGCAGTGTGGACAGACAAATGTGGTCGGGTATGGTGATTGTCTACGTCCGTTGGTATGGTACATGCTAATCATGGTCTTATAACAATATTCCTCACACCTCGAGGATTCCGTCATCATGTCTTTTTTCAGGATCGTTAACCGAATTTGACACTCAAGACATGAATTATCTACCTGGAAGGAGATCTCTACATACCATACCTAGACCGTTCGATGACAACACGGCTTCCGTGATTTACAGGTTCATCATCCTCCAGTCAAAGGGGATGTAAAATATCGAGCTCAATCACAGCCTAGGATATGGTTGACGCGATGCTCACCTAGATGTCGAATTTCATTCCAGGAAATCTTACTTAAATATTACAATGAGGGTGAAGGACAGTGTTCAGGTATTTGTCAATGTCAAATTTCGACATTGGTTTCTTCAAGCCTGTCGACAATGCCACCTCGATGACTGGTTTTTCATGATCGTTAACAATATTTGACACTTAGGACACGTATCATCTGCTTGGGAGGAGATCTCTACATACCATACCTTGACTCAGAAAAGTCACACACACAAAAATTATCTCCAAGAATTACAGACCCATCTGTCTGCTCCCTTATGTAGGAAAGTTGCTGTGGAAGATGATGAATAAAAGGTTGATCTGGTACACAAAAACCAACTTACTCGAACACAGCTAGGGTAGAAACAAAACATACGTTCAGTTGACATATCTCACACAAAACAGAGAGCGTGTCGACACCGGTCTCAGTGATGGCGATCTCGTTATTCTGATGCGCGCAAGACTACAACTACATCAACATAAAAAAGTTTGAACATTTTTTATATATTTTGATATTAAATTTTGCTCGACACCATTAAAACAACATCGAAATGTGTGCGTCACCGACCACGCTTATCATGAAAGGTGACTCGACTAGTTGTTAATATGAGAGAATGTGGGGTGTTGACATTACAAATTGTATTCTCCCGACACCAATACCATCACATATATCACCGACATTACAGCCTAGTGTGTCGACATCTATGACATCTTGAACGATCACACCACGACAGTGTCGACTACAAGAACACCGATAATACATGTAGAGCAGAGACATTACAATCGAGTGTGTGTTGAGGCACATGAGCCTGTCACTGTGCTGATCCTACAATCTCTGATGCGTCGACAAATCTGGGTATGTTCTTATGTTGACACTACCAACTCTGTGAGTGTGTCAACCTCTGTCATAACGAGTCGTACACCAGTGGCACCGACTACAAGTTTTTACCATGTTGTCGGTTGATAGGGAGATACAACCTTTCACATGGTCAACACCGAAAACAAACTGTTTTGTCAGCCTCAATAACGACAACCGTATCTGTCATGTCAACAACATGTTCACTCAGCCATCATGATGTTTCGACAACAAACGCCATCATCTTTTTTCACATGTGTCACCAACAGCACCTCTCAGTGTTTCGAGTAGCTCAGTCATTATGGATTCAGCCTTGATTCTGGGCTCATCTGAATATCCAATATTGAAAAGAGCCCAGTTCAACAGCTCTTAAACGATGCATCGTGAAAATAACTCTCAGCGGTAGGAAGTCACCTGTGTCACAAATACGTCAGGAAAATAGTTCCAAGATAAGTTCGGATATAAGCTAAGAAATGAGGATCTGCGGGAGAAAAAAAGTCTATGGTGATTTTCTGCTAGTGAAAACAAAACTATTGATGATATTTCGTGTGCAAATGCACCTCAACAATCTAAAGAAAAAACATCTAGAAAACCAAAAATGCAATATCACTACCTGTATCGCTACCACTCACGTACGGCCTCTTTACAGTTCGTCGTTTAATAGTAGCGACAATTTACATACGAACTACAGCAGTATTCATCGTTCCCCATACAGACTCCTTCTACTTCTTCATCGGCGTCACACAAACGAGCTATCACATCGAGTGGAAACTGGATGTTCTGCGAAAAGAAGAAAACTAACAGTTGACGATGACGCTTTAGATATTCTTCCATATGATGTCAGACAGATCTATACTGATAATTGGAGAGCGTTACAGAACTAGGAGAGCGCCTACATGCACAGTGAGACATTGGTTACATTTAGATACATGTTTTGGTATTTTGGAATGTGATCTACACGTTCCCTGACCACCTAAAGGAGCCTTTCAGTGAGATGACTCAAATTTTCCACACAAACAGACAAACAAAAATTATCAACGTCACTTGTAACGCTGTCCGTGAGTTTTTTGGGGGATTACGCCGTCAAACATATCTTGTTGTTAATTCCCCGTATCACCATATCAATATTTCCAGTTTAACAAGATAACCTTAAATAGAGGAGAATCTTTTTCGATAGGGGCGATTTTCATTTATGGGAGACAGATGCCGATTGATTATACTTGGATTACGTGTATCAACATTAGACGACATAGCTAAACCAGGTTTGCATGATGATGGTACACTTTATGTGGATCATGGTCTTGGACTACCTATGTTGGGAAAGATAACAGGTTATACATTTTTTAAAAATGTGTGTTCTCTTTGCAAGCTAACGAACATAATATAGCGGGAGAAAGTAACAAACTAACGTCTTGCAGCGAGCCCTATTCGCGTCCATCATGGAATTACTTAGGAATTAGAGACTACCGTGGGTGGGTCATGTAAAGAATGAATAATGTATTCCCAAACAAATATTGTAAGGAAAACTTAGAGATGGAACGAGACGGCAGACCAAACTAGTGTTGAGATATAAGGATGTTTGCAGGGGAATTTTGTATCAGTGACAGAAACAGAAACTGTGGTTGCATATCGTTGCACATGAGAGCAAAAATAAAAATAAAAAAAATGGCACAGCGCGATTCGAGACAGTTCTGATATCAAATTCAGAAGCCACAAAGTGCACAGAAAAGAGACATGGCCAGACACACAAACTGCCTCTTGTTCATTCTGTAGATGGATATGTCTGTCAAGTAATGGTAATTTCAGCCACGTGGGTAGTTTTTCAGCGAATGGAACATGACAAAAGAACAAACTAGTGTTGAGATATAGGGATGTTTGCAGGGTTTTCTTGAGAGAATTTTTTATCAGTGAAAGAAACAGAAAATGTGGTTGCATATCGGATCACGTGAGAGCAAAACTAAAAGTAAAAAGTGGCACAGCGCAATTCCAGACAGTGCTGTTATCAAATTCAGATGACATAGGTGCAACAGAAAAGAGACACGGGCAGACACACAGAAATACCTCATGTTCATTATGTAGATGGACCTGTTTGTCCAGTATTGGCAAATTCACCCACGTGCGACGCTTTTCAGTGACACAGCACCCAGTATGAGACACAAATGCTTTACCAAACTACTGACTTATTATGATTGTTTGCTACCAACAGTCACAATATCAAACATATACCATGTCCTCCATCAACTAGAAAATACATTTACTAAAGACGATTATTGAAAACAGGTAAATGAATTATGGAAAGAGACATGCGAAGAAACGCTGAGCACAAAAGATTGCTAGAAAAAGACATGGATGACAGCAGAGACTCTGGATAAAATTAAAGAAAAGAGAAGAATAAGAAGGTAGACATAAATAAAAGCAAAACGAGAGGAAATAAAAGCCAAGACACAGGAAGCTTACACGGAGGTGAACAAGGAAGTGGGAAGATGCATTAAAAGGGATAAGAGGAAATATATAGATGAACTAACTAAAGAGGGGGAGGAAGCCGACTTTCCGTTGTGGGAGACAGATACCAATTATTTATACTTGGGTTAAGTACACCTACATTAGACGACATTGTTAAACTAGCTCCGCAGGATGATGGTACACTTTTATATGGATCATAATTTTGGACTACCTATGTTGGGAAAGATAACAGGTTATACATTTTTTTAAAAATGTACGTTGTCTTTGTAAGCTAAAGACTGGACAGAGTAACAAGCTAACGTCTTGCAGTGAGCCACACTCCCGTCCATTATGGTATTACTTAAGAATCGGAGACTACAGTGGGTAAGTCACGCGAGAAGAATGTAAAATAAAACAACAACAACAACAAAAAATACAACCCAAAAAAAATTGAATGTAAATACAAATATATTAATAAAAATATTGTAAGGAAAACTTAGAGATGGAGCGAGGCAATAGGGTAGACCAGTGTTGAGATATAAGAATGTTTGCAGGGCTTTCTTGGGGGAATTTTTTATCAGTGAAAGAAACAGAAGATGTGGCTGCGGATCGTAGCACATGGAAAGCACAATTTAAAAAATGGCACAGCAAGTTTCGAGACAGTGCTGTTATAAAATTCAGAAGACAAATAAAAACGTATCTTGTTCATTCTGTAGATGGAACTGTCTGTCCTGTATTGGCAAATTCAGCCACGTGCGACGCTTTTCAGTGAGACAGCACCCAGTATGAGACACAAATGTTTCACCAAACTACTGACTTATCATGATTGGTTCCTACAACCCGTCTGTCATGACGTCGCTGGTTTTGTAGTTTAATTAAATTAATTTTTTATCATAAAGCTCACCTCCGATTAACATTAATTACCTAGGCTGTTTAATAAGACATGAGATCGCTTCGGTGTCCGACATAGACTTAAGCTGGAACATAATGTGTCATAGCCTTAAACATATATTATAACTGTCTACAGTTCAGTGTACGTTAACTTCTTCATCTGATCTTTGAGTTGTTATTATCATTGACGTGTTTATAAAGGCAAAGCAGTAAGAAAACTTACCACAACAAATATAAAATATGTTAGACGCCTTGTGTCCGTTTGAATGTGTTGATGAATGGTAGGGGACAATGATACAAAAATATTCTTAGTACTTTTTCCCCATTAACAGCCTATGGATGCGAAAGCTGAATAATGTGGTCACGTAATAAACCAGACAGACTGGATCGCCCCCATAATTACCCTATTTTATTAGCGTTTTGATTACGTTGTGCTAATATTGATAATCCTTATCTTTAGTGATGTAACGAGTGTGTTTGGAAATATTGGGTGAGGGATTGATCGATCTACTTAGTCACCACTCTAGCCAGTCACCCATCACTTCAACATATATTTATATCACTATTTGGATACTGAATCACACAAACACACACACCTCTCCATAAACCCAGCTAACCGTCCATTTGCTCTAGGACCCACAGACAAGCACAGACACCTCTCCATCAAACCCAGCTAACTGTCCACTTGCTCTAGGACCCACAGACAAATACACACACACCTCTCCATCAAACCCAGCTATCCGTCCACTTGTTCTATGACCACACATGAATATAGGCACCTCGCCGCCAACAATTATTACTTTTTTTTTCTTTTTTTCAGCCAGCTAAGTTTTCCGAAGAATTTTCCTTTTGTCTACTCTCTGATTACTGTGCACAAACACACATGAACACGAACACAGGCTTCTTTGTGATCTGTTAATAAATATTTAAAACTAATTAATAACTAATAAAATGTATCAGAGAGGCAACTGACATGTACTACACCTATCTTTTCTGCTATGAACGTTGGGGTGCACTCTCGATCTCATCTATTAGTGGACTTAGCTTGACCTTTATTTCTTAAACCTATGTGATACATCGATAATTCCAACATAGCGACGCAGCGAGATGACACACACGAAATTCAATACTCAAAATCCGTACGTTCATCGACCACTACTCGCCTCGCTCTATAAAAAGGAGAATATTGTTTTAACACTATCGAGCTCGCCGAATTATTTTTATTGTTTACTGAATTTTGTCATATTTATCGTCAAATATGGCCCATTTACGTCCACGTGGATATAATAAATATTAATTTATTATTATTAAATGTATATATGAACAGTATATCTATGAAATAACTAACGTATCACTACTCCCTAATATGGTAGTTTCACTTCCGGAGTGGGCGTGGTCTATAGCCGGACAACATACACACACTAGCTCCTATTGGAAGTTGATAATGGCGCGAAAAACTGATGTCCATTATATGCCTCCTTAACCAATTATCTCCCCTACTATCCCCTTCATGCACTATACAAGTCCTATACATATATACATATATATATATATATATATATATCATGACATCACTCTGGCTTGGCGCAGCTTGGTGCAGCTTGGCGCAGTTTGGCGCAGTCTCTATATAACTCCTGTACTCATAGGGTACTGGACTTCGTAGGGTATACCCTATTCTTTGTCTTTGTATCCAAGTCCGATCATAACGTGCGCCTCCTACTACTGTCGTTGTAACAATAGCACAACGCCTGCATTCATCATATAAACGTTTCTACAGTGAACAAGAAAGAAACAAACGCCTGTCTGTGACTTGTGGGCAATATGATGTTAACTCCTTTTTTACGATCGTCGATAGCAGTAACAGTCCTTTTCTCTCTGGTATTCATTTAAGGATGGGTGAACCCAGAAGCTCTCTGTCATGTTCAAACTCTTGACCCTAACTAGTTCGTTGATCTACAGCGGCTCATTACAAGTAACATTTAAAGATCGGCCAATCCGGTTGTGTGTTCAAGAATGGGAAGCCATATCTGTTTCTTTGTTAATTCTAATTAATCAATTAATTTCTGTTCTTGATCGACAAGGCTTCTAATCACTAGATGTAATGTATCACCAGCCGGAACGCTCTTGGACGCTTTCTGTGAAATCTTGTGGAGTTTAACGGTCACGGAAAGTCACAACTCACTAATTGCATTTTCTCAGTTTCTTTTGTATCATCATCATCATCATCATCATCATCAACTACCGGGCCTGCTGGCGTAAGTGATCATGTCTCTCCACAACTTTCGATCTCGACAGTTATTTATAATTTCTGTTGTTGACTTTCTGCCAGACCATTCTCTTAAGCTGTCTGGTGTTGTGGCGATTCATGATTGTACAAAGAAGTTACGACGGTGGTTTTCTGTTGCCTTCCGTCGGTATGTTTACGGTTGGCTCCGCTAGTCTTTGACTAAAAAGTCTTACCCACAAGGCAGTGGGTTGTTTTACTTCAGTGTTTCCTTCCTTAGCCTTTTACTCTCCCAAGCTTACCTGCAAGGCAACACCTTTTTAGACACCTGGTATGTCACAATGTTATCATCTTATGGGATAGAATGATAGTTTCGGCAAACTTGTTAGACAAAAGTTGTCTATAATATTTACAATCAGGATGCCCATTGTATCTTCACTTCTCTATATCACCTTTCTCACTGGCCACTTTCTTTTCACTTATCTCTGTCTTATGGGATTTTAAAAATAACATTAAAAGGAAATCAAACTGAAACGAAAAATAGCAGCACTCACGTAAGTGAGCACTTGTGTAGAATCACATGATAACATCTTTAAGAACTCACGAAATGATGCAAATTGTCCTTGCAAATGGCACATAACAATGGCGCTAGTTGTTAGAGACGTGCTTACTTATGGATTCGCAACATGATCGAAGATTTATCTGGGATGGAGACCTCTTTCTTCTGTGCCCTCCTCACTTCTACCCAGCACTTCTCCCCTTCCTTGTTTCCAGGCATGAACTAAGATGACAATCCAGGCAGGGGGACGAAACTCACGAATCTCAAGTAAATAATTAAAGGGGACATCTGACAGAGTTGGCGGGGTGGAGGGGCACACGGCGTTGTCAGAGCAAGCTGGGATTAATAAAGCTGATTGAGGGAATGTCAGGAAATATTCCAATGGGAAAAGGAAATGCGATATTTGAAGGTAAATAGGAAATTGAGATATTTCAAAATAATGAGGAGGGAAAATATTGGAAAGAGACATTTACGAGAGAAGGAGGAAACATTGAACTGAAGTAACGGAAGAAGATGTTCGAAAGAGTGAAAAAAGACAATCATGGCAGCTTCCGGCATCCAACACGGTTGCTTTTGTAATCTGGGACTAGCACTCTTGTCCATTAAATATGCCAAGGCATTCTCACTGTTAGTGCCACTCATTCTCACTGTTAGTGCCACTCATTCTCACTGTTAGTGTGACTCATTCTCACTGTTAGTGCCACTCATTCTCACTGTTAGTGCAACTCATTCTCATTGTTAGTGCCACTCATTCTCACTGTTAGTGCCACTCATTCTCACTGTTAGTGCAACTCATTCTCATTGTTAGTGCCACTCATTCTCACTGTTAGTGCCACTCATTCTCACTGTTAGTGCAACTCATTCTCACTGTTAGTGCCACTCATTCTCACTGTTAGTGTGACTCATTCTCACTGTTAGTGCAACTCATTCTCACTGTTAGTGCCACTCATTCTCACTGTTAGTGTGACTCATTCTCACTGTTAGTGCAACTCATTCTCACTGTTAGTGCCACTCATTCTCACTGTTAGTGCCACTCATTCTCACTGTTAGTGCCACTCATTCTCACTGTTAGTGCCACTCATTCTCACTGTTAGTGTGACTCATTCTCACTGTTAGTGCCACTCATTCTCATTGTTAGTGCCACTCATTCTCACTGTTAGTGCAACTCATTCTCATTGTTAGTGTGATTCATTCTCACTGTTAGTGCCACTCATTCTCACTGTTAGTGCCACTCATTCTCACTGTTAGTGCCACTCATTCTCACTGTTAGTGTGACTCATTCTCACTGTTAGTGCCACTCATTCTCACTGTTAGTGCCACTCATTCTCATTGTTAGTGCCACTCATTCTCACTGTTAGTGCAACTCATTCTCATTGTTAGTGTGATTCATTCTCACTGTTAGTGTGACTCAGTCTCATTGTTAGTGTGACTCATTCTCATTGTTAGTGTGACTCATTCTCACTGTTAGTGTGACTCATTCTCATTGTTAGTGCAACTCATTCTCATTGTTAGTGCGACTCATTGTCATTGTTAGTGCAACTCATTCTCACTGTTAGTGCGATTCATTCTCATTGTTAGTGCCACTCATTCTCACTGTTAGTGCGACTCATTCTCACTGTTAGAGCGACTCATTCTCACTGTTAGAGCGACTCATTCTCACTGTTAGTGTGACTCATTCTCACTGTTAGTGCGACTCATTCTCACTGTTAGTGCGACTCATTCTCACTGTTAGGCCCACTCATTCTCACTGTTAGTGCCACTCATTCTCACTGTTAGTGCAACTCATTCTCATTGTTAGTGTGATTCATTCTCACTGTTAGTGTGACTCATTCTCATTGTTAGTGTGACTCATTATCATTGTTTTTGCGACTCATTATCACTGTTAGTGCGACTCATTCTCATTGTTTGTGCGACTCATTCTCATTGTTAGTTCAACTCATTCTCACTGTTAGTGCAACTCATTTTCATTGTTTGTGCGACTCATTCTCAATGTTAGTGCGACTCATTCTCACTGTTAGTGCCACTCATTCTCACTGTTAGTGTGACTCATTCTCATTGTTAGTGTGACTCATTCTGACTGTTAGTGCGACTCATTCTCACTGTTAGTGCGACTCATTCTCATTGTTAGCGTGACTCATTCTCGTCGTTAGTGTGACTCATTCTAATTGTTAGTGTGACTCATTCTCACTGTTAGTGCGACTCATTCTCATTGTTAGTACGACTCATTCTCATTGTTAGTGTGACTCAATCTCATTGTTAGTGTGACTCGTTCTCATTGTTAGTGTGACTCATTCTCATTGTTAGTGTGACTCATTCTCACAGTTAGTGCGGCTCATTCTCATTGTTAGTGTGACTCATTCTCATTGTTAGTGTGACTCATTCTCACTGTTAGTGCGGCTCATTCTCACTGTTAGTGCGACTCATTCACATTGGTAGTGTGACTCATTCTCACTGTTAGTGCGACTCATTCTCATTGTTAGTGTGACTCATTCTCACTGTTAGTGCGACTCATTCTCATTGTTAGTACGACTCATTCTCAGTGTTAGTGTGACTCATTCTCACTGTTAGTGCAACTCATTCTCATTGTTAGTACGACTCATTCTCACTGTTAGTGCGACTCATTCTCACTGTTAGTGCAACTCATTCTCATTGTTAGTGCAATTAATTCTCATTGTTAGTGTGACTCATTCTCATTGTTAGTGCGACTCATTCTCACTGTTAGTGCTACTCATTCTCACTGTTAGTGTGACTCATTCTCACTGTTAGTGCGACTTATTCTCACTGTTAGTGCGACTCATTCTCACTGTTTTTGCGACTCATTCTCATTGTTAGTGCGACTCATTCTCATTGTTAGTGTCACTCATTTTCACTGTTAGTGGGACTGATTCTCATTGTCAATAAATAACACTCATTCTCACTGTTAGTGCGACTCACTGAGAGACTTGAAAGTGTGCACAATGAAGCCACGGTCATTATATTGGATGTACGAGAGACATTTCGTGTGTGTCGATGCCACTCATTCTCGATGTTCTCACTATATGGAGCAGGTAAAATAAACAAGATTTATTTATGGTGTCTGACCTAACTCCTGTCTCGCGCGACTTTTTTCTCTTCTGATTTGACTGTCGTCTCATCCTTAAATATTGTTATGCCTTTGTTTTGTGTGCTTTCCATGTTCTACGATCTGATGCCTGGCTTTCCCAGTTTATTTCGTTGATGAAGAATTCACTCAAGGAAGCCCTGCAAACATCCTTATACATCAACTCTGGTCTGCCCTTTGATCTCTTTCCGCCCTTAATTTCGTCATACAATATTTTGGAATACAATTGTTTTCCATTCTTCTCGCGTGACCCAACAAACTTAACCTGCGACCCCTGGGTGATGCTATAATGGATGGGAGTGTGTTCATTATCCTGCGACGGCAACGCTCGTGCAAGCTGACCAAGGTAGTCGAAGTTTGGAACCCATAGAGAAGCGTGCTTAGCACACAGCTTTGATCAACTACAATATTTATCCCCAGTAATAGTTTTGTGTTGGCCTATGTTTACCAGCTATCTTTCCGATCCGGGTATTTATTTCTTCATCTGCTGGTTGTGAGTTAAATAACCGAATTGGTCAGGGTGATCATGTGATTTTTATTTCCAAAGAAAGAGATTCGATTCTCGGAAATGATCTAGAAAGATGGACTTTTTTGTGTCAGCTGAAGACAAATTAGACGTGAAAACAGATCTATGCCAATGTTTCATAGATTATAACAAAGCATTTGACAAAGTAAAGTACCTAGAATTATTCAAAATTTTAGAAAGCATAAACGTAGACAGCAAAGATCTAAGAATAATAAAGAACATGTACTAGCAACAAACAGCGGCCATAAGAACTGGAAACCAATTGGGAATGTTTCAACAAATAAAACAGGGTGTTAGACAAGTTTGTGTGCTGTCACCAGATTTGTTTAATATTTATGGTGAGATTATTTTAAGATCCATATGGGACATGCCTGGAATAACAATTGGAGGTCATAACAGAAATAATCTAAGGTATGCTGATGATACGGTCTTAATCGCTAAAAGTGAAAATGAGTTACTATAAATGTTGGACATTATAGTGAAAGAAAGCAAAAATAAAGGACTCAGCCTTAATAGCAAAAAGACAGAGGTAATGGTAACAACAAAGAAAAATACATCACCTCAGTGCAAAATAAAGACAAGTGGAACAATATCGGTAAATGAATTTAAATATTTGGAAGCTTTGTTAACCTCAGACGGAAGATGTACAAAAGAGGTGAGATGCAGAATGGCTCAGGCAAAAGCAGCTATCTAGAAAATGAGGAAGATACTATGCAATCCATTTTTGACTATAGAAACAAGAAAAAGAGTCCTTAAATGTTATGTAGAGCCAGTCTTAACATATGGAGGCGAATCATGGACAATAGGACAACAGACAAGAAAATCACCGGAGTCTGGCCATGTAATGAGAACAGAACTGGAATATATTGTAACAACTGGAAAAATTGAGGGACGAAGAGATAGAAGGAATCAAAGAGAGAATATACCAGACAGCTTATGAGAATGGCTTGGCAGAAGGTCAACAATAGAAATGATAAAGAACTGTCGAGATCGAAAGTTGTGGAGAGACATGATCACCTACGCCAGTAGGCCCGGTACTTGATGATGATGATGATGAAGACAAATATGATTTCAAGTTAAAGTGTCATTATTTCTCACCTCAGTTTTGTTTGAATTCTGAAGTTGTAGCCATTATTTCTCACCTCAGTTTTGTTTGAATTCTGGAGTTGTTGTAGCCATTATTTCTCACCTCAGTGTTGTTTGAATTCTGGAGTTGTAGCCATTATTTCTCACTTCAGTGTTGTTTGAATTCTGGAGTTGTTGTAGACATTTTTTCTAACCTCGCTGTTGTTTGAATGTTGAAGTTGTTGTAGCCATTATTTCTCACCTCGGTGTTGTCGAAATTCTGGAGTTGTTGTAGCCATTATTTCTCACCTTGCTGTTGTTTGAATGCTGAGAGTTGTTGTAGCCATTATTGCTTACCTCAGTGTTGTTTGAATGCTGAAGTTGTTATAGCCATTATTGTTCACCTCACTGTTGTTTGAATATTGAAGTTGTTGTAGCCATTATTGCTCACCTCACTGTTGTTTCAATGTTGAAGTTGTTGTAGCTATTTTTTCTCACCTCAGTTTTGTTTGAATTCTGTAGTTGATGTAGCCATTATTTCTCACCTCAGTGTTGTTTGAATTCTGGAGTTGTTGTAGCCATTATTTCTCACCTCAGTGTTGTTTGAATTCTGGAGTTGTTGTAGCCATTATTTCTCACCTCAGTGTTGTTTGAATTCTGGAGTTGTTGTAGCCATTATTTCTCACGTCAATGTTCTTTGAATTCTGGAGTTTTTGTAGCCATTATTTCACACCTCAGTGTTGTTTGAATACTGGAGTTGTTGTAGTCATTATTTCACACCTCAGTGTTGTTTGAATTCTGGAGTTGTTGTAGACATTATTTCTCACCTCAGTGTTGTTTGAATTTTGGAATTGTTGTAGCCATTATTTCTCACTTCAGTGTTGTTTGAATTCTGGAGTTGTTGTAGCCATTATTTCACACCTCAGTGTTGTTTGAATTCTGGAGTTGTTGTAGACATTATTTCTCACCTCAGTGTTGTTTGAATTCTGAAGTTGTTGTAGCCATTATTTCTCACCTCAGTGTTGTTTGAATTCTGGAGTTGTTTTAGCCATTATTTCTCACCTCAGTGTTGTTTGAATTCTGGAGTTGTTGTAGCCATTATTTCTCACTTCAGTGTTGTTTGAATTCTGGAGTTGTTGTAGACATTATTTCTCACCTCAGTGTTGTTTGAATTCTGGAGTTGTTGTAGCCATTATTTCTCACTTCAGTGTTGTTTGAATTCTGGAGTTGTTGTAGCCATTATTTCTCACCTCAGTGTTGTTTGAATTCTGGAGATGTTGTAGCCATTATTTCTCACCTCAGTGTTGTTTGAATTCTGGAGTTGTGGTAGCCATTATTTCTCACTTCAGTGTTCTTTGAATTCTGGAGTTGTTGAAGACATTTTTTCTAACCTCGCTGTTGTTTGAATGTTGAAGTTGTTGTAGCAATTATTTCTCACCTTGCTGTTGTTTCAATTCTTGTTGTCACCAGATTTGTTTAATATTTATAGTGAGATTATTTTAAGATCCATAAGGGGCATGCATGGAATAACAATTGGAAGTCATAATATAAATAATCTAAGGTATGCTGATGATACAGTCTTAATCGCTAAGTGTGAAAATGAGTTACAAGAAATGTTGGACATTATAGTGAAGGAAAGCAAACATAAAGGACTCAGCCTTAATAACAAAAAGACAGAGGTAATGGTAACAACAAAGAAAAATACATCACCTCAGTGCAAAATAAAGACAAGTGGACCAATATTAAAACAGGTAAATGAATTTAAATATCTAGGAACAATGTTAATCTAAGATGGTAGATGTACAACAGAGGTGAGATCCAGAATTGCTCAGCCAAAAGCAGTTTTAAAAAAAATTAGGTGTCCAATCCATTTTTGTCAATAGAAACAAGAACAAGAGTTCTTGAATGTTATATAGAGCCAGTCTTAACATATGAATGTGAATCATGGACAACAGACAAGAAAGAGAGTGGAGTCTGTAGAAATGTGGTTTTACAGAAGAATGTTGAGAGTACCATGGACACTCAGAAGAGTAATGGAGATGTTCTGAGAGAGGTCAAAACAAAAAGAGAGCTAATTTCCAATATTAGGAAGAAACAATCATCATTTTTTGGCCATGTAATGAGAAGAGAACAACTGGAATATATTGTGACAACTGGGAATGTTGAGGGACGAAGAGATAGAGGGAAGCAAAGAGAAAAAATAACAGACAGCTTAAGAGAATGGCGTGACAGAAGGTCAACAACAGAAATGATAAATAACTGCCGAGATCGAAAGTTGTGGAGAGACATTATCACCAACGCCAGCAGGCCTGGTACTTGATGATGATGAATGTTAATACAGCTACATTTGGCGCCGGCTAGGCGGTGTAATCCTGGGTATGCCTGGTGTTATACGGGACACAAATGATTGGAACACATATAGTCTAAATTTGAAACAAATATATTTAACAGATTCAACTTGAAAAAAGGAATATGTAAGAAAATAAACGTAAAATGTGGGACTTTTAAAAAATCTGAAAATTGAAATGCCTGTCGAGCACAAAACAAAAGTATAAAATGGAAGACATATCCGGAGAATACCTGACGGTTGACCTGTTGGTTGTTTAGCTGATAATACATTTATCTGGTGCGCTCGAACCTACTTCATGGGCTATTATTTCATTCTGCCAATCTGGCATTAAATATAATAGCTTTGATTGTATCATTTGGCTCCATGTATGTGAAACTTGTTTCATCATTTTTCTGTGGTTGAGCTGATCGTGTTGGCCCTACTCAAGTGACAGAAATAACCAAGAACTAGCAGCAAATCAATACTTCCGCCATATGTGCCGTCTTCGGCCTGGAGGAAAATGAATGAATCAAAGATAATCTTTTTATTTCACTGTCTCTATCACTTAGGAGTTTAAACAAAAAGATATCTTTAACTTCAGCAAAATTATAAATCACCTAGAGTGGACATTTTCATAACTGGCATTATGTTCAACATTTCTGTAAATTTCTTACTAAATAAAAGATGACTCGATGTTATTCTGGTACAGCAACTCAGAAACAAGTTTGTATCACTGCTACATGACCTACACCGAGTGCCCCATCAAAGGCCAGCCCAACCTGCTCTCTATTTAGTCTTCATCACGATCATCAGGTCGTATGTCCTTTGCAGAACGTAGCAATCACCACAGCTCGTCTGAAGGAATCTCGTCTATAGCCAGATCTCCCACTTCTTCTGTTGTATTTAGTCTTCATACAAATAATATTTTATTAGTTACTTTTAATCATGACTACTTTCAAATTGTTGAGCAGTTGAAATAGTATTGGATGGGACATCTGGATAGGTGTATTAGGGGTAGGGTGCAGAAATGAAGTAGACTATTGTACACTTCCGGACTTCACAAACGATAAGCTGTCGCTGGTATCGCTGTCGCTGGTATCGTTGTATCGCTGTCGCTGGTATCGTTGTATCGCTGTCGCTGGTATCGCTGTCGCTGGTATCGTTGTATCGCTGTCGCTGGTATCGTATCGCTGTCGCTGGTATCGCTGTCGCTGTATCGCTGACAAAATCTCTGTGTTATGTGAGGATACATAATAACATCTTCTTAATTCAGCACGAACGCGGAAACGTCCGATGAGTTATATTGATATCACTATGAGATCTTACAAAGGTTGTAGGTAATTTATGATTTAAACTTGATGACATTGTTTTTGCTTTATTTCTGACAAAACTATTGCAACGATCGCTAACTGGTGGGTCGGTCTTTGTGTGGTATCATTGTCGGCTGTATCGCTGCCACTGGTATCGCTGTATAGCTGTCGGCTGTATCGCTGTCGCTGATATCGCTGTTATCGCTGTCGCTGATATCGCTGTATCGCTGTCGCTGATATCGCTGTTATCGCTGTCGCTGATATCGCTGTCGCTGATATCGCTGTCGCTGATATCGCTGTTATCGCTGTCGCTGATATCGCTGGTATCGCTGTCGGCTGTATCGCTGTCGCTGGTATCGCTGTTATCGCTGTCGCTGGTATCGCTGTTATCGCTGTCGCTGGTATCGCTGTATCGCTGTCGCTGGTATCGCTGTCGCTGGTATCGCTGCCGCTGGTATCGCTGTCGGCTGTATCGCTGTCACTGGTATCGCTGTATCGCTGTCGCTGGTATCGCTGCCGCTGGTATCGCTGTCGCTGGTATCGCTGCCGCTGGTATCGCTCTCGCTGGTATCGCTGTCGGCTGTATCGCTGTCGCTGGTATCGCTGTTATCGCTGTCGCTGGTATCGCTGTCACTGGTATCGCTGCCGCTGGTATCGCTGTCGCTGGTATCGCTGTCGGCTGTATCGCTGTCGCTGGTATCGCTGTATCGCTGTCGCTGGTATCGCTGCCGCTGGTATCGCTGTCGCTGGTCATCTAGGTCTTAGCTAATGGTATTTGATGTTCTGTATATTTGCTACAATTTTAGCTTTTGTATTACAAGCATGTCATTATTGTGTTGGCCCATGCTTTCTATTTGAATAGCGAGCATGAGTCAGAATTTAACCCAAGACGGTTTATTTATATCTACGTTAATATAAAGGGATGCTTTAAAAAAATAGTGTCAACTTAAGGCCATTACTCGCTAAGTAACTGTCGCAACTTTTGTGCTTCCATGTTAACTTTTAAACGGGTACAGTGACACTTTTGTATAGCCAAAGGTGACATTGTGCACTACTCCACAAATATAGCGATTATAAAACATGGGAACTATCAATCTCTTCCCTGTAGATCACTCGAGGAGTCACGGAGTTTTGTCTTTCTTTTCCCCTTCTGTCGCTCCCCAGTTCACAAGAATAGACCAGTGAAGTAATTAGACTTGACCACAGAACTGACAACATCCACATCACCACACAATTTGTCTCAACCACACGTATGTGCGTGAGAGGTATGTAAGTGTTGTCATAGAGATCTGTGACGTCAATCTTTGCTTTCATCGTTGTGTGATTGTTGTTATCAGTTAGAGATCTGTCACGTGAATCGTGGATGTCATCGTGTGTGATTGTTGGTCTTAGAGATCTATTATGTGAATCTTGGTTGTCATCGTGTGTGATTGTTGATCTCAGAGATCTATAACGTGAATTGTGACTGTCATGGTGTATGATTGTTGGTCTCAGAGATCTATGGCGTAAATTGTGACTGTCATGGTGTGTGATTGTTGGTCTCAGAGATCTATAACGTAAATTGTGACTGTCATGGTATATGATTGTTGGTCTCAGAGATCTAAACGTAAATTGTGACTGTCATGGTGTATGATTGTTGGTCTCAGAGATCTATAACGTAAATTGTGACTGTCATGGTGTGTGATTGTTGGTCTCAGAGATCTATAACGTAAATTGTGACTGTCATGGTGTATGATTGTTGGTCTCAGAGATCTATAACGTAAATTGTGACTGCCATGGTGTGTGATTGTTGGTCTCAGAGATCTATAACGTAAATTGTGACTGTCATGGTGTGTGATTGTTGGTCTCAGAGATCTATAACGTAAATTGTGACTGTCATGGTGTATGATTGTTGGTCTCAGAGATCTATAACGTAAATTGTGACTGTCATGGTGTGTGATTGTTGGTCTCAGAGATCTATAACGTAAATTGTGACTGTCATGGTGTGTGATTGTTGGTCTCAGAGATCTATAACGTAAATTGTGACTGTCATGGTGTGTGATTGTTGGTCTCAGAGATCTATAACGTAAATTGTAACTGTCATGGTGTGTGATTGTTGGTCTCAGAGATCTATAACGTAAATTGTGACTGTCATGGTGTGTGATTGTTGGTCTCAGAGATCTATAACGTAAATTGTGACTGTCATGGTGTGTGATTGTTGGTCTCAGAGATCTATAACGTAAATTGTGACTGTCATGGTGTATGATTGTTGGTCTCAGAGATCTATAACGTAAATTGTGACTGTCATGGTGTATGATTGTTGGTCTCAGAGACCTATAACGTAAATTGTGACTGTCATGGTGTGTGATTGTTGGTCTCAGAGATCTATAACGTAAATTGTGACTGTCATGGTGTATGATTGTTGGTCTCAGAGATCTATAACGTAAATTGTGACTGTCATGGTGTGTGATTGTTGGTCTCAGAGATCTATAACGTAAATTGTGACTGTCATGGTGTGTGATTGTTGGTCTCAGTTATAGCTCAAGGAATAGAGTGATGTTACCTCTGCTAATTGACGGCAACTCGAATGCGCGTGCACAAACTCACAGACATACGCACACAAAGACATATACATACACACAGAGACATACACACAGACATGCACTCACAAACATACACATATAGTTGAGACTGAGCGAGACCTCTGTACATGTTACACTATTCCACTGTAGTTGACCCCAGCTACAGCTTTATGTTCGTTTAATGATGTCCACAGTTTATAAATAGTATAATGACAGTCATACTGCTGGCGATAAGCGCTTGTTTCATTAATGATATGAATACAAATGGCTGAAATATCAACATAATTAATATGTAAGCAGAAACTCTTTTCTGCTACGTAATGTTGCAAGTTTTGTCCACACAAAGTCCAAGAACTGCCTCCACGGCAATACCCTGCCCACAGATATTTCTTCCGTCTCGAGCAAACTTTCCTCAGAGAAATCTTTCCTGCAGGGCTGAAATGCGATTATTAGAAACGAGCAGCTCCGGCTAAATGCTGTTTTATCTTTGAAATCCTAGGCTATTATCCTAAGTGTCTTCCTCATTATACTCATCGGTGTGTCCGTTCTTCTTCTCTCGCTGGCCCTAATAAAAACCATATCAATCTCTCTCATAAAATTGTCGAGTTTTCCTGGGTTTTTGTTGCTGTTCTTTGTTGTTGTCACCATCTAGCGTTTGTCATGCTGTGAGGTCAGGCAGACCCACATCATCTTCCTAAACTGTTTGTGACAACAGAAGACACCGAAAAAAACATCTAACATTAGCTTACTTCATATGTGTTCATGTTTTTTTTTGTTTAATTCTTTTAAATTTTCATTTGTCTTGCGTGTGCTAGATCGATCATGCTTGTTTGTCTTGCGTGTGCTAGATCGATCATGTTTGTTTGTCTTGCGTGTGCTAGATCGATCATGTTTGTTTGTCTTGCGTGTGCTAGATCGATCATGTTTGTTTGTCTTGCGTGTGCTAGATCGATCTGAAGTTGCTGGTTATCAATCTGAAGATCGGTATTTAGTCTTCTCTTGATGACATGAAATATTTCTCTGATGTATCAACCTTGTGAAATTGCTTATGACAGAAATCATATATTCTATATAAATCATCATAATTATGAGAATAACTCAAAACAACAGAAATGGAATCCAGTGGTCACTGACCAAACAA
Organism: Megaustenia siamemsis; assembly: GCA_032433765.1. Classification (NCBI taxonomy): domain Eukaryota; kingdom Metazoa; phylum Mollusca; class Gastropoda; order Stylommatophora; family Ariophantidae; genus Megaustenia; species Megaustenia siamemsis. The sequence continues at coordinate 76,293,805 of JAVIAB010000124.1, forward strand.
CTTGATGATTTAGACTTTGCTGATGACATAGCTCTCCTATCACACAGCCATCAACAGATGCAGGATAAAACGAGCATACTTGATGAGAGATCACAACAGCTAGGACTGAAGATTAATAGAGATAAGACCAACATTATGAGAATTAATACAGTTGGCAATAACCAAATAAAACTAGGAGAAATACCTCTATTAGATGTACAATCTTACATATATCTGGGCAGTAATATAGATAAAGAGGGAGGAACAGAAAATGATACCATAATAAGGATATCAAAAGCAAGAGGAGCTTTCATTGCACTGGGAAACATATGGAAATCCAAAGAAATTAGGTTAAATAAAAAAATACAAATTTTCAACTCAAATGTTAAGTCGGTCCTATTATATGGCTGTGAAACATGGAGAACAACAAAATTGACAATCATGAAGATACAGACTTTCATTAATGGATGCTTACGCAGAATAAAAGGATGGAAATGGCAGGACAAAATCACTAACATAGAATTATGGAAATGTACCAGTGAAATACCATTGGATAAAGAGATACAGCGAAGACGATGGCGCTGGATAGGACACACACTGCGGAAGCCTACTGAGAGTATTACACAACAGGCCCTTTTTTGGAATCCCCAGGGGAAAAGACAAAGAGGAAGACCAAGGAATTCTTCTTGGAGAAGACAGATAGAAGCAGAGATCATGATGATGGGGAAGACATGGAATGATCTTAAAAGAATGGCAAAAAACAAGGAAAGTGTTTGTTGAAGACCTATGCTCCACTGGGAGCTAAAAAGGTAGAAGAAGAAGAAGATATCCATCATAACCAGATGATAAATATTCAGAAAACTATCACCATTTGTGCTTGAGTTAATGGATTATAATAGCAGAATAGATTTCATCGCACTCCTGGGAGCTCAATTGGTACTCAATATCTTTTAGAAAATAACGAATGCAATAAATGAAAATTATATACAGAAAAAGATAGTGCTCGATTGATTATGATTAAGAATGATATTATAGACATCGATGAAAACTTGAAGGTAGTAAACGATATCATCATCATTATTATCAGCATCGTCAGTTACCATACCTGTTGCCGTAGGTGAGCATCTCCCTCCACATCACTCAGTCCTTCATGCATGTCATAGTTTCAGTTGGTGATCTTTTGTTATGCTATCTTGATAAGCTGTTCAGTATTTTTCTCTCTTTTTTTTTCTCTGCTTTTCTTTCCATTCTTTCTTCCTGTTGTTATAGCATTCCCAAAGCCTTCTCTTGGCATGAAATGTCCAATAAATGTAGATTGTTTCTTCCTGTTGTTATCGCATTCCCGAAGCCTTCTCTTGGCATGAAATCTCCAATAAATGTAGATTGTTTCTTGCTGTTGTTATTCCCGAAGCCTTCTCTTGGCACGAAATGTCCAATAAATGCAGATTGTTTCTTCCTGTTGTTATTCCCGAAGCCTTCTCTTGGCATGAAATGTCCAATAAATGTAGATTGTTTCTTCCTGTTGTTATCCCCGAAACCTTCTCTTGGCATAAAATGTCCAATAAATGTAGATTGTTTCTTCCTGTTGTTATAGCATTCAATAAGCCTTCTCTTCGCATGAAATGTCCAATAAATGTAGATTGTTTCTTCCTGTTGTTATCCCGAAGCCTTCTCTTGGTATGAAATGTCCAATAAATGTAGATTGTTTCTTCCTGTTGTTATTCCCGAAGCCTTCTCTTGGCTTGAAATGTCCAATAAATGTAGATTGTTTCTTCCTGTTGTTATTCCCGAAGCCTTCTCTTGGCATGAAATGTCCAATAAATGTAGATTGTTTCTTCCTGTTGTTATTCCCGAAGCCTTCTCTTGGCATGAAATGTCCAATAAATGTAGATTGTTTCTTCCTGTTGTTATTCCCGAAGCCTTCTCTTGGCATGAAATGTCCAATAAATGTAGATTTTTTTATTCCTGTTGTTATTCCCGAAGCCTTCTCTTGGCATAACATGTCCAATAAATGTAGATTGTTTCTTCCTGTTGTTATAGCATTCACTAAGCCTTCTCTTGGCATGAAATGTCCAATAAATGTAGATTGTTTCTTCCTGTTGTTATTCCCGAAGCCTTCTCCTGGCATGAAATGTCCAATAAATGTAGATTGTTTCTTCCTGTTGTTATTCCCGAAGCCTTCTCTTGACATGAAATGTCCAATAAATGTAGATTGTTTCTTCCTGTTGTTATTCCCGAAGCCTTCTCCTGGCATGAAATGTCCAATAAATGTAGATTGTTTCTTCCTGTTGTTATTCCCGAAGCCTTCTCTTGACATGAAATGTCCAATAAATGTACATTGTTTCTTCCTGTTGTTATAGCATTCCCTAAACCTTCTCTTGGCATGAAATGTCCAATAAATGTAGATTGTTTCTTCCTGTTGTTATTCCCGAAGCCTTCTCTTCGCATGAAATGTCCAATAAATGTAGATTGTTTCTTCCTGTTGTTATTCCCGAAGCCTTCTCTTCGCATGAAATGTCCAATAAATGTAGATTGTTTCTTCCTGTTGTTATTCCCGAAGCCTTCTCTTCGCATGAAATGTCCAATAAATGTAGATTGTTTCTTCCTGTTGTTATTCCCGAAGCCTTCTCTTGGCATGAAATGTCCAATAAATGTAGATTGTTTCTTCCTGTTGTTATTCCCGAAGCCTTCTCTTTGCAATGAAATGTCCAATAAATGTAGATTGTTTCTTCCTTATAATTCTGACGATATTTTTGGCTCCAGCACGTTTTAAACATTCTTCATTTGTCATTGTTGCTATCCATGGAATTAGTAGCATTCTTCTGATAAACCACATCTCATCTGTCTCTAATGTACTTTGTGTTGTCTTGCTTAGTATGCATGACTTGCTTCTATATAGTACTATACAGGTTCGATGTAGCACTTTAAAACACGTTTTCTAACATGAATTGACAATTATTTGTTACATAGGATGTTTTTCATTCAATGGAATTATGTCCATGCTTGTCCTTCAGTGCAACCGCCATCTGATGTTATTATTGATCCCAGGTATCTATGCACTTGTTTCAGGACTTTTCAATTTAGTTTTACTCTACATTCGCGTATTTTTGTTTTCTTTTACTATCATCAAGTACCATACCTGCTGTCGTAAGTGACCATGTCTCTCCACAACTTTCATCTCGACAGTTATTTATTATTTTTGTTGTTGACTTTCTGCCAAGCCATTCTTTTAAGCTGTCTGGTATCTTTTCTCTTTGCTTCCCTCTATCTCATCTTCCCTCAACATTCCCAGTTGTCACAATATATTGTAGCTGTTTCCTTCTTTTTACATGGCCAAAAAATGATGATTGTTTTTTCCTAATATTGGAAATTATCTTTCTTTTTGCTTTGGCCTCTTTCAGAACATTTTTATTACTCTTCTTATTTGTCTATGATATTCTCAACATTCTTCTGTAAAACCATATTTCTACAGCCTCCGGTCTCTTTCTTGTCTGTTGTCCATGATTCACATTCATATGTTAAGACTGGCTCTATATAACATTCAAGAACTCTTGTTCTTGTTTCTATTTACAAAAATGGATTGCACACCTAATTTTTTTTTAAAACTGCTTTTGGCTGAGCCATTCTGGATCTCACCTCTGTTGTACATCTACCATCTTAGATTAACAATGCTCCCAGATATTTAAATTCATTTACCTGTTTTAATATTGTTCCACTTGTCTTTATTTTGCACTGAGGTGATGTATTTTTCTTTGTTGTTACCATTACCTCTGTCTTTTTGCTATTAAGGCTGAGTCCTTTATTTTTGCTTTCTTTCACTATAATGTCCAACATTTCTTGTAAGTCATTTTCACTCTTAGCGATTAAGACTGTATCATCATCATACCTTAGATTATTTATATTATGGTCTCCGATTGTTATTCAAGGCATGCCCCTTATGGATCTTAGAACAATCTCACTATACATGTTAAACAAATCTGGTGACAGCACATAACCTTGCCTAACCCTTTTAACTTTCTTGAAACATTCCCATCTGATTTCCAATTCTTACGGCCGCTGTTTGTTGCCAGTACATGTTCTTTATTAATCTTAGATCTTTGCTGTCTACGTTTATGCCTTCTAAAACTTTGATTATTTCTTGGTCCTTTACTTTGTCAAATGCTTTGGTGGTATCTATGAAATATTGGTATAGATCTGTTTTCACCTCTATGGCTCTTTCTATTAAAGATCATATGATGTATATGGCATTGTTCGTACTTTAATTCCAACAAAACCACACTGTTCATCGCTAATTTCTGGACTGATTTTGTTTCGCACTCTTCGCAAGATGATTCTTAGTAATATCTTAGTCATGTGACTCATACGGCTTATTGTGCGATGATCATCGCATTCAGTCGCACCAGATTTCTTTGGTATAAAAAGTCAAAGTAAAGTACCCCCGTCACGCCAAGTGGCGTATAGGGAAATATGGTGTTAGTGACCTTATATTTTACAGACCTTCAGCGCATGATTTTCGGGGTAATGTGGTCGGTATTACGCCCGTGCTGCTTTACTTTCCCAGAAAAAAAATCCGGTACCCATTTAAGGCTGGGTGAACCCGGAAGCCGTCGGTTGGGATCGAAACCTACCCCTTGTCCTTTGTAGTCCAGTTCACTAACCACTGAGCTATCGCGGCTCCCTTTCTTTGGTATGGCTATGAATATTGATTTTGGTAGGTCATCTGGCATATATCCGCTGTTGTAAAAATCGTTAAACATTTGTGTTGTTATTTCTATTCCAAAATCATCCATGGCTTCAATCTCTTCTTTAGATATATTATCTGGTCCAGGAGCTTTTCCTGCTTTCATATTGCACAAGGTATTTTCCACTTCTTCTTTGAGTATTTCTGGTCTTTCCCCATTATCCTTAATATTTACTTCTGTTCGTTCATCATCATAAAGATCGTTAATGTATTCTCTCCATCGTTCCCTTATGTTTTCTTGTTCCGTCAATAGTTTTCTTTCTTTGATCTTAAACATCCAGTTTTTGATTGTGTTTTTCTTCCTGTTAATTCTTCAGTTTGTTTGCATATAACGTTGGCATCTCTTTTTTGTTGTATTTCAATCTCTTTGCATCTCTATTTTAGCAATGCTTCTTTTGCTTCATTGCATTTTATTACAATTTATTTATTTGATCTCTTATACTCATCTTTGTTATCCTTATTTCTTCTTCTTGTATCTATTAGCTGTATAATGTCATCTGCCATCCATTTCTTTTTGAATCTGTCCTCACTGGTGGTATCAACTCTTTTGATTTTTGCTGTATTGAATCTTTTAGCATTCCCCACTGTTCATCACTGCTTTGTATCTTCTCTATTAGGGGACCTCGGTAGCCTAGTTGTGAAAACCACCCGACTGGACTACCGACGTTCGGACAACCCGTGTTCGATTCCCGCTGGGAGCAGTGTGAATTGTACACGTGGTTGAAAAAAAAAATACCCCCACGGTCGACCCAGCCGTTGGCAGAAATGAGTACCAGGGTATTACCCTGTGAAGGTGAGGAATGTTGCTTCGCATCTGAGTTTCGATGCTTGAGGCGACACTATACAGAAATACCCGAACATTTCTGGATAGGCGGCCGAGCACATATGGGTGGAAACTCGCGTGCTAAGACACCGGTTCAAGTCCCGTACTTGACCTTGACCTTATCTTCTCTATTACATTGTATCAGTTCTGAATTGTAATGTTATATTGTAACATTTTGCTGATTTGAGTCAATCTAAATTTAACTTGAAATTAACCGAGGCTCGTTTTGCTGTTTTTAATTTTACTCTAACCTTTCCCACAACTTTTACATGATGACTATTGCTTGTTATCTTTGATATTAACATATTTTCTGTCTTTTTGAAGTTGAGAGTCAGGCCTTTTTGTTCACTTTCTGTCACAATTGTATCCAACAGATTTTGTAGATCTTGTTAGTTTTCTGCTATCAATACTATGTTATCTGTATACCTGAGGTTGTTTCTGTTGCTCCCCCGCCCGCCATGTTAATGTCAGACTGTATCACAATTGTACTTGAAATAGTTTCGCTGAACAAAGAAAATGGATCTTCTGACGATACACATCTGTGTCGTACTCTTTGTCTTATTTGTTGATATTCTCCACGCTTGTTTTCAATTCTAATGGCTGCTATTTGTTTCCAGTATATTTGATTATTAGTCGTCATATCTTTACTATCTGAACTGATATTTTCTGTCATCTTGATGATCTGTTCGTGATTGACTTTATCGAGAGCTTTGATGTAAAGATATAGAGCTTTCTGTACCTCACGGATTGCTGATGTACAATTGATCAAAATGAGAAGAATGAAAAAGCAAGACAAATTAATAGATAAGAAAAATAGAGAAATAGCAAACAATGCGATGTAACCAAAAAGCACGGTTAAACCAGAGATGGAAAGAGATAGCAAAAAGGGAGAGATTCATTCGTTAGTGAGCCTTCACCACATCGACATGTAGCTAACATGAAGCGGTCATTTTACTGTCTCTGGTCTTGATGATGCATGTCGTCATACCTGTACACCTTTTGATATCAGTCACTTTAGTCTTGATCTACCTCTGACTCGTCTATCGTGTACTTTCCCCCTCCCTTTAAAGATGACTTTAAGCCGGCTATTGTTTCTCTTCACGTGTCCTAAAAAATGTAGTTGTCCTGTTCTTCTTCTTTTTCTTCTTCTTTCCTTCCTCATCTGCCTTTCAGCGTCGAGGGGAGATATAATTTGCGGTCTTTTGCTCTTCTGTTCACCTCTGCTGCTGTTATGTTTCCTAGTGCTTCTAATATTCCATCGATCCATCTTTTTCGTGGTCGACCCTTGGGTCTGGTGTTCCCACAACGTTTGTTGAAGGCTCGTTGTGTTGTGTTTTGTTCTTTCTGCCTTGTCACGTGGCCGAACCATTTTATCTGTTGTTTCCTTATATATTCTATGGCTGGGGCTATTCCTAGCTTTTTTCTCAGTTCTTCATTTCTGATCTTATCTCTCAGACTGTATCCTGTCATTCGTCTAACACATTTCATCTCTGTAGAGGTTATTTTTCTTATTGTTCTTGCATCTAGAGTCCAGGTCTGGCATTGGTAGCACAACGTTGGAATGAAGATTGTATTGTATAGTGCTCGTTTTGCCTCCATAGTTATTTCCTTGTTGGATAATAGTGGTGATAACTGTCCGATGATTTGACAAGCTTTGTTGCATCTTGATTCTATCTCTGCTGTTTGAGAATTATCGTTTGTCATTAGACTTCCTAGGTATTTGAATTCCTCTACTTGTTTTAGTTGTCTGCCTTCTATAGTTATGTTGATGTTCTGTTTATTTCTGGCGACATTCATGACTTCTGTTTTGTTGATGTTGATTTTCATGTTGTATTTTGTTCCTAAGATGTTGAGTTTGTTTAAGTGTTCTTGTAGGTCTTCTATTGTTTCATATATTAGTGCCTGATCGTCTGCAAATAGAAGCTCGTTGATCTCCTCTGTCTCTGATGGGTTGGCTAGCTTGCATATATGGTCCATGTATGTAATAAACAGTAGGGGGGATAGTACGCACCCCTGTCTTACACATGATCTAACTTCGAAGTGGTCTGTGCAGCCTGTTGCTGTTCTGACCCTGCAGCTGCTGTTGGCGTAGTGACTTTTAATAATGTTGGTTAGATGTTGGCTTACTCCGTATGTTGTTAGTATCTCCCACAGTTGTTCTCTGTTTACTCTGTCGAATGCTTTTTCCTGGTCAATGAAGGCTATGTATAAGTTTTGGTTGTGTTCTGTCGTTTTTTCTGCAAGCTGTTTTAGTGTGAATAGTGCGTCGGTACATCCTCTGTTTTTTTTCGGAACCCCATTTGAGAATCGCTTAATTGTAGTTCTATTATTGGTCTCAGTTTTTTTCCAAGATTTTGGCGTATAGCTTTCCTACATGGCTGAGCAGAGATATACCTCTATATTGATTGCAGTCTCTTTTGCTACCTTTCTTTTTCCATATTGGTATGATGATTGCCTGTTGCCAGTCTTCTGGGGCTTGTTGTTGGTGCCATGCTGCATTAAATATTCTGTGCAGCCATTGCATTCCTGTTTCTCCCGCTGCTGCTATTATTTCTATTGGAATGTCATCTATCCCTGGTGCTTTGTTTCTTGGTGCATATTTGATTACTTCTTCTATTTCCTCTTTCATGATGTTGGGTTCAGTATTTGTGAGTTCTAGCGTGGTTTTTGTTGTCTTGTTGGTAGTTGGTATGTTTAACAGGTCTTCAAAATATTCTTTCCATCTCTGTTGCATACATTGGTTGTTTGATATTGGTTGTCCGTCTTTGTCATTTATCAGCTCAATAGGATCATGGTTTTCTTTTCTCGCTCTTGTGGCTTTTACTGCTTTGTAGAAATCTCTTGTGGCTGTCTTGAAGTCCCTGCTCATGTTTTGTCCGAATTCTGTCCAATTCCTTTGCTTAGCTTCTTTGATCAGCATTTTAACTCTTTTTTCGAACTAAGGCATATTTTTCTTGGTTCTTGTTCTCCCTCCAATTTTTAAACAGTTTCTTCTTTTCTTTAATTGCTTCTCTGATTGTTTCGTTCCACCACGGGGTGCTCTTTTTCCCTTCTCTTGTTCTTAGCTTCGTTCCACAAACTGTTTTAGAGATGTTGGTTACTGTTTCCTTAAATTGTTTCCACTCTTCTTCTACTGTGCATACTTCGTTAGGGAGTTTCTTGAATTCCTCTCTGAGTTTTTCTTCTAGGGTTTTCCTTGTTTCTTGATCGTTTAATTGTTTTATTTTTATTGTCTGTTCTTTTCGCTTCTTTTGTTTGTTTTCGTATATTCTCTTTATTTTTGGCTGTCTTAGTGTGATCATAACCATCTTGTGATCCGTGTCGTCTGTAATATTAGGGATTGCTCTGCTGTCGGTTACTCTTTTCTTGTTCTCTTTTCCTGTTAGTATAAAATCTATCTGGCTTCTGCATGTTGTGTCATTCCATTTGTACCAGGTGTATACTTGCGACTCTCTGTGTTTGAAGAATGTGTTGGTGATAAATAAATTGTTTTGATTGCATAGCTCCAGCAGTTTGCTTCCGTTTTCGTTTATTTCAGCTGTTTTATCGCCAAAGGGTCCTAAGATATCACTGTTCTCACTGTTGCGTTTCCCAAGCCTTCCATTAAAATCTCCCATCACTAACATGTCGTCGCTTTCGTCAATCTTGTTAATAATTTCACTCAGCGTGTCGTAGAATTCTTCGCTGTCTTTTACATTGTTGTTGCATGGTGCATAGATTTGAATGTAATTTGTTTTTCGATCGTCTTCTAGCAGTTTAATTGAGATAATTCTTTCTGAATTGTATTTTATTTCTAGAATGTTCTTTGCGTGTTCTGGGTCGATGATAAAACCTACTCCATGTGTTGCTCTTTCTGTGTTGTCGACTCCCGAGAATATTTTCGTGTAGTTCATGTGTGTTTTCTTTATCTGTTGTCCTGTTCGAATTGTGTTAAGTAGTTCTGTTATTAATTTTCAGCTGATTCAAAACTTCACCGTTTGCCTTTCTTCAGTGCAATTCTCCCCGTTTTACCATCAGTTCACATTTCAAAGGCTTCCATTGTCTGCTCTGTTTTCATATTGCAATGTTGAGCAGGTATACATCTTGTATTATTCGTATTTTTATTTCTGATGTTGTCTGCTTTGATGTGAGTACATTTTCATGTTATTAAAGTTACTTTTTACCATTCCTATTCTTTTATTTAAAATTTGTTTTTCTTTCTTTCTTTCACATATTTAAAATATGTCCAATATAGCTATATTCTCGAACTCTGTCTAAGTTTTTATGTTTTACTTTGATATTCACTTGTATATTTTGTGTGCTATCTCTGTTTATAATCATAGTTTTAGTCTTTCTAATATTAATTAAAGCATATTCTTTATTTTTCTTGTTTATTTTGTTAAATAATTGTAATTATTCTGAATTTTCTACTAGTAATACAGTTTCATCAGTATATTTTAAATTATTAATTATGTTTCCGTTAATTCTTAGACCTGGCATCTCCATGATATTTTTAAAAATCTTATCAGTACATACATTGCGGAAACATGGAGATAGAATGCAGCCCCGTATTGCTGCTCTTTCTATATCAATACATGCAGAGTTCTCATTGTTATATTCTATTATATATATTTTTTAAAAGTTATATACAGATAACATGATGAATTAACAAGAGAGGTACAATCAAACATTTACTGTTTACAACAACAAAAGTGCAATTGTTTTTGAACAAGGAACTTCAAGAAAAAGATGGACAGATTGCATAAATAATGGGGAAGGAGCGCATTTGCTCACAGAAGTGGAGAATGCCTTGCGCATCAAGTAAATAGGAAATTCGACTGGACCAAATAATGTAACCAAAGAGGACATAGAAGGTATGGACAATTTTTCAATTAAAAAAAATAAAAACTAATGAATAACAAGTACAAAAAGGGTATCAACCACATGATCTACTAAGATCGATATTTGTATCTCTACCAAAAAAGCACGGTATCGTGGGGTGTAATAATCGGTGAACGGAAAGTCTTAGGAGTCACATGAGCCAAATATTAGCAAGAATCATCATGCCAGGAGTAACATGAAAACAACAATTAATGATGACATGAAAACAACAATTAATGATGACATGAAAACAACAATTAATGGTGTCATGAAAACAACAATTAATGATGACATGAAAACAACAATTAATGATGACATGAAAACAACAATTAATGATGACATGAACACAACAATTAATGATGACATGAAAACAACAATTAACGATGACATGAACACAACAATTAATGATGACATGAAAACAACAATTAATGATGACATGAAAACAACAATTAATGATGACATGAAAACAACAATTAATGATGACATGAAAACAACAATTAATGATGACATGAAAACAACAATTAATGATGACATGAACACAACAATTAATGATGACATGAACACAACAATTAACGATGACATGAACACAACAATTAATGATGACATGAACACAACAATTAATGATGACATGAACACAACAATTAATGATGACATGAAAACAACAATTAATGATGACATGAAAACAACAATTAATGATGACATGAAAACAACAATTAATGATAACATGAAAACAACAATTAATGATGACATGAAAACAACAATTAATGATGACATGAAAACAACAATTAATGATGACATGAAAACAACAATTAATGGTGTCATGAAAACAACAATTAATGATGACATGAAAACAACAATTAATGATGACATGAAAACAACAATTAATGATGACATGAAAACAACAATTAATGGTGTCATGAAAACAACAATTAATGATGACATGAAAACAACAATTAATGATGACATGAAAACAACAATTAATGATGACATGAAAACAACAATTAATGATGACATGAAAACAACAATTAACGATGACATGAACACAACAATTAATGATGACATGAAAACAACAATTAATGATGACATGAAAACAACAATTAATGATGACATGAAAACAACAATTAATGATGACATGAAAACAACAATTAATGATGACATGAAAACAACAATTAATGATGACATGAACACAACAATTAATGATGACATGAACACAACAATTAACGATGACATGAACACAACAATTAATGATGACATGAACACAACAATTAATGATGACATGAAAACAACAATTAATGGTGTCATGAAAACAACAATTAATGATGACATGAAAACAACAATTAATGATGACATGAAAACAACAATTAATGATGACATGAAAACAACAATTAATGATGACATGAAAACAACAATTAATGATGACATGAAAACAACAATTAATGATGACATGAAAACAACAATTAATGATGACATGAAAACAACAATTAATGATGACATGAAAACAACAATTAATGATGACATGAAAACAACAATTAATGATGACATGAAAACAACAATTAATGATGACATGAAAACAACAATTAATGATGACATGAAAACAACAATTAATGATGACATGAACACAACAATTAACGATGACATGAACACAACAATTAACGATGACATGAACACAACAATTAATGATGACATGAAAACAACAATTAATGATGACATGAAAACAACAATTAATGATGACATGAAAACAACAATTAATGATGACATGAACACAACAATTAATGATGACATGAACACAACAATTAATGATGACATGAACACAACAATTAATGATGACATGAAAACAACAATTAATGATGACATGAAAACAACAATTAATGGTGTCATGAAAACAACAATTAATGATGACATGAACACAACAATTAATGATGACATGAAAACAACAATTAATGGTGTCATGAAAACAACAATTAATGATGACATGAACACAACAATTAATGATGACATGAAAACAACAATTAATGATGACATGAAAACAACAATTAATGATGACATGAACACAACAATTAATGATGACATGAACACAACAATTAATGATGACATGAAAACAACAATTAATGATGACATGAAAACAACAATTAATGGTGTCATGAAAACAACAATTAATGATGACATGAAAACAACAATTAATGATGACATGAAAACAACAATTAATGATGACATGAACACAACAATTAATGATGACATGAACACAACAATTAATGATGACATGAAAACAACAATTAATGATGACATGAAAACAACAATTAATGGTGTCATGAAAACAACAATTAATGATGACATGAAAACAACAATTAATGATGACATGAAAACAACAATTAATGGTGTCATGAAAACAACAATTAATGATGACATGAACACAACAATTAATGATGACATGAAAACAACAATTAATGATGACATGAACACAACAATTAATGATGACATGAACACAACAATTAATGATGACATGAACACAACAATTAACGATGACATGAAAACAACAATTAATGATGACATGAAAACAACAATTAATGATGACATGAAAACAACAATTAATGATGACATGAAAACAACAATTAATGATGACATGAAAACAACAATTAATGATGACATGAACACAACAATTAATGATGACATGAACACAACAATTAATGATGACATGAACACAACAATTAATGATGACATGAAAACAACAATTAATGATGACATGAACACAACAATTAATGATGACATGAAAACAACAATTAACGATGACATGAAAACAACAATTAATGATGACATGAAAACAACAATTAATGATGACATGAAAACAACAATTAATGATGACATGAAAACAAGAATTAATGATGACATGAAAACAACAATTAATGGTGTCATGAAAACAACAATTAATGATGACATGAAAACAACAATTAATGATGACATGAAAACAACAATTAATGGTGTCATGAAAACAACAATTAATGATGACATGAAAACAACAATTAATGATGACATGAAAACAACAATTAATGATGACATGAACACAACAATTAATGATGACATGAACACAACAATTAATGATGACATGAACACAACAATTAATGATGACATGAACACAACAATTAATGATGACATGAACACAACAATTAACGATGACATGAACACAACAATTAATGATGACATGAACACAACAATTAATGATGACATGAACACAACAATTAATGATGACATGAACACAACAATTAATGATGACATGAACACAACAATTAACGATGACATGAACACAACAATTAATGATGACATGAACACAACAATTAACGATGACATGAAAACAACAATTAACGATGACATGAATACAACAATTAATGATGACATGAACACAACAATTAACGATGACATGAACACAACAATTAATGATGACATGAACACAACAATTAACGATGACATGAAAACAACAATTAATGATGAAAGGCGTACATTTGTCGGGGGTAAAAGTAGCGCCTGTTAGAAGAACACTAGTGCAGAGATCATTGAAGTGAAAACAGATCTAGATTTTGTAGACAACAACTAACTAGACAAATTAAAGCACACACATATTAGCCAAATAGAAACGAGCTAGAGAGAGAAAGAAGAGAGAGAGCGCGCGCAGGTTAAAGACATAGAGTTCGCAATCATTTAGATACTGCAACCAGAGAGGCAAGCCATTAACGAATCCGCCGTGTTTTCCGTCTTGACTGCTAACGCCCGACCAACCAGCCAGCACCAGCTACAACAGAACTATATCGTGAGTGCGCAGGGGTGATAAGGCCGGCCATGGTTTGAGGCTACAGTCCAGAACAAATACTAGACTTTATCTTCCATCACTAAAGGACAATAAACCGATCGATACATCGATAACTTCATGATCGGGTCAGCTCGTGACTTAGATCTGACTAGAAGCATGGACCTTGTCTTCTCCGTTCTGATAATAAACGGAAGGATGCAGAATGATCATGTTTATATCAAACAACATTAGAGATCGGGGACTAGGTGGTCGAGAAGTAGGACGTCGGCATCAGGACAGGAGGGACCTGGTTCAAAGCCACCAGAAGCGTGGCCTTTAAACAAAATGTATTCCGTGGTCTCTGTTGACGTTACCCTCCCATGATCTCTTGGGTAGTCAGATCCAATGTCTAGCCCTCTCGGATAACGGCAATAAACAGTAGGTCATGTGTGCACTCGCACAGGTTAAACAATCCCGGACAGTTAAAATTGAAAAGAGTAGACCATACGTGTGGCCGCTGCCCAGGCAATATTATCTGCAGAAACCTACCCACTCTGTGGGTTTCAGGCCGTTCGACGGAGTTCGTGCACGTGGTCCAGGATACTCCTCAGATTTTCTCGTGGTGGATATCGAAGCACCGATAGGTTCGGTGTGAGGTGATGGTGGCTCTAACAACAAGCAAACACTCTAGATCGAGGTAGAATGCAATACATCATAGACACTAACAAAATGACTCGTCTTGAACACAGAGACACACACTAAGTAGAGATACGTGGCTGACTTGATAGGCAATAAATCATAGATACTAACAAAATGACTCGTCTTGAACACAGAGACACACACTAAGTAGAGATACGTGGCTGACTTGATAGGCAATAAATCATAGACACTAACAAAATGACTCGTCTTGAACACAGAGACACACACTAAGTAGAGATACGTGGCTGACTTGATAGGCAATAAATCATAGACACTAACAAAATGACTTGTCTTGCACACAGAGACACACACTAAGTAGAGATACGTGGCTGACTTGATAGGCAATAAATCATAGACACTAACAAAATGACTTGTCTTGCACACAGAGACACACACTAAGTAGAGATACGTGGCTGACTTGATAGGCAATAAATCATAGACACTAACAAAATGACTTGTCTTGCGCACAGAGACACACACTAAGTAGAGATACGTGGCTGACTTGATAGGCAATAAATCATAGACACTAACAAAATGACTTGTCTTGCACACAGAGACACACACTATGTAGAGATACGTGGCTGACTTGATAGGCAATAAATCATAGACACTAACAAAATGACTCGTCTTGAACACAGAGACACACACTAAGTAGAGATACGTGGCTGACTTGATAGGCAATAAATCATAGACACTAACAAAATGACTCGTCTTGCACTCAGAGACACACACTAAGTAGAGATACGTGGCTGACTTGATCAGAAAAGGGGTCAAGGTCGAAGGGACATGGACAGCTCTGGAAGGCCGAGAGAATATTAATGGTTGACAAGTTTGTAAGATCGCCATGAATTAAGTGTAGTCAGGAGACGTCTAAAGGTCTCGAAGTAAGTAAAAAAAAGTAAAGTACTCCCGTCACGCCAAGTGGCGTATAGGGAATATGGTGTTAGGGACCATATATTTTACAGACCTTCGGTACATGATCTTTGGGGTAATGTGGTCGGTATTACGCCCGTGCCGCTTCACTTTCCCTGAAAAAAATCAGATACCCATTAAAGGCTGGGTGAATCCGGAGCCGTCGGTTGGAATCGAACCCTACCTCTTGTCAAGGTCTCGAAGTAACCAATGAAAATAGCCAAAACCAGGAACTTTCTAGAAGGAAAAGAAAATGTAAGAGGAATCCGAGACGAGCGGTGTTAGCCCATCTTAGCCTTCATTCAAATGTGAGTTTTCAGACTTTTGTTCTTTTTTTCCCCGTTTGTTCAGTCTACGTATACAGCGGTCAGGACAGGTAAATAAAAGACGGCCAGAGAACAAGTCAATGTTGAAGCTATAACCACTAATGATGTAGAGAGACTTGGTTGTTAATCTCCACATCAGCACGCCGACTTGGACTTTGGTCCCTCTGTCTGACCATGCAAGATGCTACTATTTGGCATAATGACGCTTCAGACTGTCACACTTCTACCAGCTTACAACGGGTTCTCCTCACCTCCCGCCAGGCTGCCTTACCACCTATACCTGTCCCTACTTCGATAGGGTAGTACTTGCTCTCACTCATCACCCTCACCACGATGGTCAGGGAACTTCCGGGACATAAGGCGGCTAGTTCGCTGGTGTTTTCAGAAGGCTCACATAAGTGCTGATGTCCTGTGATCCTCTCTGTTTGTGTTTCGAAGAGATCATGCAATCATATTTGCTTTCTATTTGAAGATTTTTGCGTGCACGGAGTTAGACACCGTCCCCAGTATTAACAGAAATGACACCCATTTTCGATAGGAAGCCCGGACACCGCAGAAGCCCGGCGGTGCGCAAAGGATAAAGAGAGGTGGGAAACGTGAACATGAATGGAAAGTAGAGAGGTTGCATATCTCAATGTCGACTAATGGAACTGTACCAGTGCAAAAGAAAAGAAAACCAGCTCTTGACCGTTTAGTTTAAGATTTCGACATACTGCTTCTACAGGAGACACAGGCGAACAAATTCAATTTCTGTGGTGATCGCTACTACTATAAGGCTGGGTCAACCCGGTTGACTATCAGTCAAGTCTATGATGATGATCGCTACTACTATAAGGCTGGGTCAACCCGGTTGACTATCAGTCAAGTCTATGATGATGATCGCTACTACTATAAGGCTGGGTCAACCCGGTTGACTATCAGTCAAGTCTATGATGATGATCGCTACTACTATAAGGCTGGGTGAAACGGTTGACTATCAGTCAAGTCTATGATGATGATCGCTACTACTATAAGGCTGGGTCAACCTGGTTGACTATCAGTCAAGTCTATGATGATGATCGCTACTACTATAAGGCTGGGTCAACCCGGTTGACTATCAGTCAAGTCTATGATGATGATCGCTACTACTATAAGGCTGGGTCAACCCGGTTGACTATCAGTCAAGTCTATGATGATGATCGCTACTACTATAAGGCTGGGTCAACCCGGTTGACTATCAGTCAAGTCTATGATGATGATCGCTACTACTATAAGGCTGGGTGAAACGGTTGATTATCAGTCAAGTCTATGATGATGATCGCTACTACTATAAGGCTGGGTCAACCCGGTTGACTATCAGTCAACTCTATGATGATGATCGCTACTATTATAAGGCTGGGTCAACCCGGTTGACTATCATTCTACTCTATGATGATGATCGCTACTACTATAAGGCTGGGTCAACCCGGTTGACTATCAGTCAACTCTATGATGATGATCGCTACTACTATAAGGCTGGGTCGGTTGATATCAGTCAACTCTATGATGATGATCGCTACTACTATAAGGCTGGGTCAACCCGGTTGACTATCAGTCAACTCTATGATGATGATCGCTACTACTATAAGGCTGGGTGAAACGGTTGACTATCAGTCAACTCTATGATGATGATCGCTACTACTATAAGGCTGGGTGAAACGGTTGAATATCAGTCAACTCTATGATGATGATCGCTACTACTATAAGGCTGGGTGAAACGGTTGAATGTCAGTCAACTCTATGATGATGATCGCTACTACTATAAGGCTGGGTGAAACGGTTGAATATCAGTCAACTTTATGATGATGATCGCTACTACATAAATCTGATGCGAGACAGCCATCATGGCCATGCCGTTATAATCAGGGGCACCATTCCGCACACAGTCTTAGATTTAAAAGTGTGGGATAAGAGTAACAATGAGTTGCTAGGACTTCAAACCACTGTGAGTGAGAGAAAGTGGAACAATGAGTTGCTAGGACTTCAAACCACTGTGAGTGAGAGAAAGTGGAACAATGAGTTGCTAGGACTTCAAACCACTGTGAGTGAGAGAAAGTGGAACAATGAGTTGCTAGGACTTCAAACCACTGTGAGTGAGAGAAAGTGGAACAATGAGTTGCTAGGACTTCAAATCACTGTGAGTGAGAGAAAGTGGAACAATGAGTTGCTAGGACTTCAAACCACTGTGAGTGAGAGAAAGTGGAACAATGAGTTGCTAGGACTTCAAACCACTGTGAGTGAGAGAAAGTGGAACAATGAGTTGCTAGGACTTCAAACCACTGTGAGTGAGAGAAAGTGGAACAATGAGTTGCTAGGACTTCAAACCACTGTGAGTGAGAGAAAGTGGAACAATGAGTTGCTAGGACTTCAAACCACTGTGAGTGAGAGAAAGTGGAACAATGAGTTGCTAGGACTTCAAACCACTGTGAGTGAGAGAAAGTGGAACAATGAGTTGCTAGGACTTCAAACCACTGTGAGTGAGAGAAAGTGGAACAATGAGTTGCTAGGACTTCAAACCACTGTGAGTGAGAGAAAGTGGAACAATGAGTTGCTAGGACTTCAAACCACTGTGAGTGAGAGAAAGTGGAACAATGAGTTGCTAGGACTTCAAATCACTGTGAGTGAGAGAAAGTGGAACAATGAGTTGCAAGGACTTCAAATCACTGTGAGTGAGAGAAAGTGGAACAATGAGTTGCTAGGACTTCAAACCACTGTGAGTGAGAGAAAGTGGAACAATGAGTTGCTAGGACTTCAAACCACTGTGAGTGAGAGAAAGTGGAACAATGAGTTGCTAGGACTTCAAATCACTGTGAGTGAGAGAAAGTGGAACAATGAGTTGCTAGGACTTCAAATCACTGTGAGTGAGAGAAAGTGGAACAATGAGTTGCTAGGACTTCAAATCACTGTGAGTGAGAGAAAGTGGAACAATGAGTTGCAAGGACTTCAAACCACTGTGAGTGAGAGAAAGTGGAACAATGAGTTGCTAGGACTTCAAACCACTGTGAGTGAGAGAAAGTGGAACAATGAGTTGCAAGGACTTCAAACCACTGTGAGTGAGAGAAAGTGGAACAATGAGTTGCAAGGACTTCAAGCCACAGTGAGTGAGAGAAAGTGGAACAATGAGTTGCAAGGACTTCAAACCACTGTGAGTGAGAGAAAGTGGAACAATGAGTTGCAAGGACTTCAAACCACTGTGAGTGAGAGAAAGTGGAACAATGAGTTGCTAGGACTTCAAATCACTGTGAGTGAGAGAAAGTGGAACAAAGAGTTGCTAGGACTTCAAATCACTGTGAGTGAGAGAAAGTGGAACAATGAGTTGCTAGGACTTCAAATCACTGTGAGTGAGAGAAAGTGGAACAATGAGTTGCAAGGACTTCAAATCACTGTGAGTGAGAGAAAGTGGAACAAAGAGTTGCTAGGACTTCAAACCACTGTGAGTGAGAGAAAGTGGAACAATGAGTTGCAGGGACTTCAAACCACTGTGAGTGAGAGAAAGTGGAACAAAGAGTTGCTAGGACTTCAAATCACTGTGAGTGAGAGAAAGTGGAACATCAACGTGTATGCCCGACCGGCCTGACTTAAGATGGTCGAGGACGCTTAATTTGCACAATCTAGGGGAACTGCCAGGTGACAATTGAATGCTGGGTGGCTATTTCAATGCGCGGGGTGTGCACTGGGACAAGCCCACTGCTAACGCCCAATGTAGGACATTAGATGTTGCTCTTGCAGATACAGACCTGAGCGTGGTGGACTTTGAGATGATGACACAACTCGCAAGCAGGACAACGGATTTAGACACAAATATTGACCTTGTCTTGATTTCGATCGATGCTGCACTGGACATCCGCTGGGATCGTTTAAACTACAGTGACAGCGATCATCTACCCTGTGCTACTGGCATCCATAAGGGAGCATCGAGGAAACCCAGAGAGATAACGAATCCTTTCAGGTATAATCAATCTGAATCAAATGTGTTGGGTCAACTACATCAACGGGCGTGGGGACCTAGGGACAGACAAGTCCTAGCATTTAGACCCACGTGGTGGACACCGGAAGTTGAGTTGGCCTGGCTCGAAAAGAGACGTGTGCTGAAACTAAGGCAATCATAGCGACAATTGAACCTTCGCGACCCTCAGAGAATGGCGGATCTTGATCGGAACATAAGAAAGTCCACCAGTAATTGTAAACAACTAAATGTAGAGGCTTAGAGAGAGCGGTGGGTTCGGTTCACGAGCGAGGTGGCTGTAGACAAAGAACTATCTAAGTTTTGGTCTGTCTATGCACACATGAAGTGAGTTTATAAAGTCATCAAGGACAATGAGGGAAGAATGCTGCTCACAGATGAGCAAAAAGGCAGGGTCTTGTTGGAAAGGTTCATTTACACAAACAAATCATGGTGACATGGATGGACGCTAGATGGTTAGAAACACACTATCAGCGTCATTGGGACAAGTGCTCTTCCCCCCCCCCCCCCACACGAGGACGCAATCATTTTTGAGGATGTAGTTCGCACGATCAAGACTGCCATAGACATCGCCCCAGGGTCGGATGGTCAAAGATAGTCTTTTAAAGGATGTCGATCCAGACATTGTCAAGAGAATTACTGCAGACTTCAGTCAAAGCATCAAGACAAGCGGCATTCCAGAAGAATGGTTACAAAGCTATCTGGTTCCGCTCCCTAAGCCGAGCAAAGATAAGTCCACACTAAGAGGATATCACATTATTACCATGTAAAATGTCTATGGAATGATTCTGGAAAAAGTCATCTCCAAAAAGCTAGTGGCGCATCTTGAAATCAAAGGATTGTTGCTTAATAAACTAGATCGATATAGGCCGGGCAGAGGTATACAGCTGCTAATGTTTCCATCCTCGCTTATGACATCTACGAATCCTTTCACAGGAAATAGGAGTCGGCACTGGCTGCCCTCGATCTTGATGATGTATACAATCGAGTGGACAATGGCACCCTCGACGACCTAATTAGTGAGACAGGCTTTGATCCACGGCTCGTGCGCTGAGTGGCATCGGTGCTGGTGCAAAGGAAAGTGGCACTACGTCTCGGTGCCTGGACATCTGAGCCAAGATGTATCGCCATCATTGCCTCAAGGAATGATGTTATCACCTGAATTGTTCAATATATACATACACTGCCAGGGTAGCACAACTGAATAGTTTTCGACCAGGTTGCACTCTCACCATTGCAGATGACATTATGATGTGTATCAGGATGTATGTTCACGGTCGCGATGTAGCAGAAATGGCCAGGTGATTACGATAACGCGTATAACCACTTGATGTTATAACAACAAAGCATTCATTAACTCAAAAAAGGCTTCTGTAATGTGATGTTCGCTAAATGATAGTTAAAGACATCACCCCAGTCATAAATTGCAATGGTGCAACCATCGTGAGGAGTCCGACTATTACATATCTGGGAATAGCATTTGATAGGTCCCTTTCTTTCAATAAACGCGTGAACAATGTCATTCAAAAGGCAAGGAGAGGTGTCAGTGCGATGAAGATCACGTCCAGGGCGACCCTCCAACAATCATGACTATTCTCACTCATGCAGGCTGTGGTGCTCTCAGTACTGGATTATGTTTTGAGTATGCTCACTCTCTCGTCCACTCAGATCGCAAGGCTGGAAAGGGTCCGCGACCGTGAACATACATCCTGTTACACATCATAATGTCATCTGAATGAGGGCCATGGGGTAGTTCTCAGATGCACCAGAGATGCACCTATCCATTCAATGAGGAACTTACTTGAATTTCCGAGCATTCGAGTGCGACATATATCTACTTATGTCAGGACTTATTTGAACTTGATACGAAAAATAAAGCATCAATTGCATTCAGAATTTAGTGCGACCAAAAGCAGGCGCATTAGGCGTGGACAGTCCTGGATGGCGGAAGAGTCCTTAATGAGAGTATGTGGTCTGAATAACATTAAGGCTGGCAAGGATTTGATAGAAGTAACAGCGGAGAAAAAGAGGCTAACCAAAGTAATCATTCAGTTGGACTTGGAGTGTAGCAAATGGGCCTATGGAGCTACCGTGGTCGTAATAAGGGAATCCATCTAATAACTGTCGTCACCTCGGGATTACGTCATCTGCTTCTATGGCTCTGTATACCGAGAAGAGCGCAGTGGTTGGGGTTTTGTGGCATACCAACATGGCAGAGAAATGGCTAGATATTCTAGTAATTATAGCATTAGAGTGTCCAGCATGAGGATATAGATAGAAGCAGCAACGGTGTCGATAAAAATTGAAAAAAAAAAGAAAAAATGGTATGTTAGAAGCTTTACGTGATAAGTAGACGACACAGATTCCAACGACGTTTCGGCTCAATATGCCTTCAGCAGGAACAAACAAACAACAAACACACACAGATATATGAATAAATAAAACTAATCCTACATAGCTAACTAGTAATGAAACACCAAAAACAAAATAATCGAAATATGTTGACTTCCCTGTGTGACGTGGACTGTGGCTGGGAAAGGAATGTCTCACGTGTCGATAACATGATTGGTTACACAGAATGTGGTTTCCGTAGTCTTGGCGATTGACTCGCAAAGTATGCTACAGAAGATTGACAGACAGTGTGTGCTGCATGAGTGGATGCAGCTCTTGGATGACTCCAAAGTGAAAACATTAACCTGGGTGTACTGCCCAGGGCATGCTGGTGTACCTGTCAATGAAATAGCCGACAAGCTCGCTGGCAGCTCTGGCACTGAGTGTGTATCAACTCTTGACAAAGAGGACATCGCCAAGTTTGTTCTTTATTCCTTAAGAGAAAAGGAGGGAGATGGGTGGGACAAAGATGATATATTGAGAGACTGAAAAGTTTAACTGTGAAAAGAGGATCGGGTCGATCCGGAGTGCTTAGTGAGAAAAGAATATGTATCTATATTGAAGACAATCAAGGAACAATCAGTGTGCATACGCTTCGAGAAATGCTGGTACGGTCGGTGCAGCGGATATGGGAATGCCCCGATTGCAATGAAGCTGATTCCATGAATAGAATTGTATAGAATAGAGTAGACATAAATTATTCACCGCTACCTCCTAATTCTCCGAGTCGACGCCATACTTTCGACTTTTCCCTCACCCGCGTTTAGTTACCTGCAAGAGCGATCAAAACCTTCGCGATGTGCTTGTCAGGGTCCGCCTTCGCACCTCCATCTATAAACATCGGGGAACTTTCCGTTCAGATCGCAATCAGTGTAAGATTTTCAATCACGTTTTCCGTACGGATACGGTTCTCTTCCTTAATGGCCCTTTCGAGATCAAAGAAAGATTCACGTGTATATCACGCAACATTATTTAAGCCATTATATGTAAGCAGTGTAAGATGACCTACATTGGCGAACCAGGTCGCCGCTTATATGACAGATGCCGTGGGCATCTATATAGCATCACATGAGATGCGGATACCCCTGTAATATCCCACTTAAACTCTCAGGACCATATGGTTAATATGGATGTCCAGATTGCTGGCTTGTTGTCATGATCTTCTAGCAGCCATAGCCGATTCACCTTAGAAAATTATCGGATCGCCCATATGGGTTGTCTCACCCCACGGGGGATCAATGTAATCCTTTATCACGAATAACCAGTTACTCTTCTCTCGCCAACCCTTTTCTTTTCTCCTTTCACCCACTCTTCCTTCCGAGTTTTCCCCCTCTCCTCTGCTTTCTGCTTTCCTCTTCTCTTGCTATGGCCTCTTGTACCCTGACGTGTTTTTCCTAGACACTCAGACTTGACACATTATATGCTTGTATGTACGTAGGCACTCATCTAAAGAAGTTACGATCCATCTATACAAACTAGTATTTATAATCCTTATTATTACTTTTTTGTCATACTTTTCTCTTTTGCCGAGAGTATTTCACTACTACCTTACTTACTTTACTATTTCCTCCTATCTGCTACTCGATTAATTCTTTCGTACGCACTACAATCCCATCTCACTATTTAGATTGTACTCTCTGGACCATCCAGCCTCCTATATTTCCAATTATGCACAATGTGACCCGAGGTTTGGTCACCTTCTTTTGCTTGCTGACTCTCAAGGTTGACTAACACGCTGTATTATACATTTCCTTATCTAGCCATTACCCGCCTCTTCTTATTCTTGTTCCCACCTAGACCCGGTATCACATTTTCGTCATTCACACCAACGGTCAACAAATTTCCCTTCCCTTCTATCCCATACTGCTCCACCTACGCACCCACTTGGTTTTGTTCCTCCCGCTTCTTTTTTGTCTCATTCGTATCTGACTCCTAGTCGCATGCAGATTGGAGCCACTGATTACATTTGTAGCCAAGTGTTTTTACATTTTATTATTATTATTATTATTATTATTAATTAACTATTTTCTTGTCATATAGTGCTTTTCCCTTTCGATTTGTCTTATTTCATTTCACTTTCTATTTTAGATTCATTAGCTGTAGAACATGTAGTTTAGTTTACCTTCATTTCGTTGTCCGTTTTTGTTGTTTTTGTTGTTCTTGTTATCTGAAGAAGGCTTCGTGTGGGCCGAATTGTCATGATTTTGGTTTATTCCTTTTGTGTACAACTTTTACGATACTTTGTTGAAGTACGTTACACCCACCCCCCCCCCCCCCAACCACATGCTTAATATTTCTCTTCTCTGTTGTTCTCTGTCTACGTGTCTGCAGAACATGTGAAGAACGTACAAGCTTAGTCTAGACCAATGTTTCTCAACCTTTCATCTACCGTAGGTCCCTTCCGACCTTGTTTTCTTACCGTGCCCCCCCCCCCCCTCCTTTAATGAAAAAAGATAACTTAATCGTTTTATTTAGCAAATAGATCGTGTTTATATATGAAATATATATCATCATCATCATAATTATAATCATCATCATGTCAAACCGGTTAGCGCTGGCGATAAGGTCCTTCCATACTTCTCTGTCCACAGTAAATCGGTTCTATTGTTGACTACCATGCCACGACCCCATGTTAAATATGTAGCATTTTACAGTTGTCCGCCATATCTTTCCCTGTATTTTGTCAGTTGTTATTTTGTAAGTTTTCCAACTTTCATCTTCTTAGGATGTGTCCGAAAAATGTTGACTGTTTCTTTCTGATGTTTTTAGGAGCTCTCTTTTGTATTGGCCTCATTTAGAATGTCCTTGTTGGTCTTTTTAGCCGTCCATGAAACTCTCCTTAAAGAAAAGACAGCTATAGAAAAAGTCTCAGTCTGAATAGTAAGAAAACAGAAGAAATGGCATATGAAAGAACCAATCATCACCATCATGCAGCATACAAATAAACAGGATGTATCTTAAACAAATGCTTCAAATACTTGGGCACAATAATAACATCTGATGGAAGATGCACCACAGAAATAAGAAGCAGAATAGCTCAGGCCAAAATAGCATTACAGAAAATGAAAAATATCTTATGAACAAATCTGTGTCAATAGAAGTGAGAAAGAGAGTTCGTCAGTGCTATATAGTACCAATTCTGATCTATGGAAGCGAATCATGGACAGAAGACAAACAAATGAAAAGACGGTTAGAAGGTCACATAGATGGGATTTCTCAATAGAATGTTGAAAGTTCCCTGGACAGCTAAAAAGACTAATCAGGAAATTCTCAAAGAGGCCAACACAAAAAGGGAGCTCCTAAAAAACATCATAAAGAAGCAATCTACATTTTTCGGGCACATCATGAGAAGAGGAAAGTTGGAATACTTGGTTACAACTGGCAAAATAAACGGAAAGAGAGATCGCGGTGGACAAAAAGAGAAAATACTGGATAGCTTGGTGTCATGGCATGGAAAACAGTCAACAAAAGAACTGAAAAGATGCACTGTAGATAGAAGATTGTGGAAGGACATGATCGCCTACGCCTACCGGTATGGCACATGACGATGATGATAGAATTATCAAAATTCTTCGGAGAAATCCCATCTCTTATGCCACTATTCGTCTTTTCATTTGGTTATCTACTGTTCATAACTCTTTCCCACATGTCAGAATCAGCTCTATATAACACTGATATTCTTGATCTCACTTCTATTGACACAGAATTGTTGCACTTTTGTTTTTGTTTTCTGACATACTGCTTTGCCCTGTACTATTGTACATGTTTACATCTCTGGTGTATTTTCTGCCTGATGTTAATAGAGTGCCCAGTATTTGAGGCCCAGCGCCTATTTCTGATGTGTCCCACTTAATTTTGTGTTGCATGATGGGGATGGTTGTTTCTTCAATATGACACACTTTTCAATCTTTATTTCATTTACTCACTCTTTCAATATTCACTCATTTACTCACTCCTTCAATATTCACTCATTTACTCACTACTTCAATATTCACTCATTTACTCACTCTTTCAATATTCACTCATTTACTCATTCCTTCAATATTCACTCATTTACTCACTCCTTCAATATTCACTCATTTACTCACTCTTTCAATATTCACTCATTTACTCACTCTTTCAATATTCACTCATTTACTAATTCCTTCAATATTCACTCATTTACTCATTCCTTCAATATTCACTCATTTACTCACTCCTTCAATATTCACTCATTTACTCATTCCTTCAATATTCACTCATTTACTCACTCTTTCAATATTTACTCATTTACTCATTCCTTCAATATTCACTCATTTACTCACTCCTTCAATATTCACTCATTTACTCACTCTTTCAATATTCACTCACTTACTCACTCCTTCATTATTCACTCATTTACTCACTCCTTCAATATTCACTCATTTACTCATTCCTTCAATATTCACTCATTTACTCACTCCTTTAAAATTCACTCATTTACTCACTCTTTCAATATTCACTCATTTACTCACTCCTTCAATATTCACTCATTTACTCACTCCTTCAATATTCACTCATTTACTCACTCCTTCAATATGCACTCATTTACTCACTCCTTCAATATTCACTCATTTACTCACTCCTTCAATATTCACTCATTTACTCATTCCTTCAATATTCACTCATTTACTCACTCCCTCAATATTCACTCATTTACTCACTCCTTCAATATTCACTCATTTACTCACTCCTTCAATATTCACTCATTTACTTACTCCTTCGATATTCACTCATTTACTTACTCCATCAATATTCACTCATTTACCCACTCCTTCAAAATTTACTCATTTACTCTCTCCTTCAATATTCACTCATTTACTCACTCCTTCGACATTCACTCATTTACTTACTCCTTCAAAATTCACTCATTTATTTACTCCTTCAATATTCACTCATTTACTCACTCCTTCAATATTCACTCATTTTCTCTCTCCTTCAATATTCACTCATTTACTCACTCCTTCAATATTCACTCATTTACTCACTCCTTCAATATTTACTCATTTACTTACTCCTTCAATATTCACTCATTTACTCACTCCTTCAAAATTTACTCATTTACTCATTCCTTCAAAATTTACTCATTTACTCACTCCTTCAATATTCACTCATTTACTCACTCCTTCAATATTCAATCATTTACTCACTCCTTCATTATTCACTCATTTACTCATTCCTTAAATATTCACTCATTTACTCACTCCTTAAATATTCACTCATTTACTCACTCTTTCAATATTCACTCATTTACTCACTCCTTCAATATTCACTCATTTACTCACTCTTTCAATATTCACTCATTTACTCATTCCTTAAATATTCACTCATTTACTCACTCCTTCAATAAGCATCCTAATATACTCACTCTTCCAATACTCAACGTCATTTACTCTCAACTTGCTGAAGATACGCCCAAGCCTCGTGTCTATGTTTAAGTCTGTGTCCAAGCTAATAGACAGCAGACAGTGCTGTGCACTTTAGACACGCTCATGTCCTACTGGCTCGCAGACATTTCATCAAACGGTCTGGTTTCCTATCTATCTATCTATCTATCTATCTATCTATCTATCTATCTATCTATCTATCTATCTATCTATCTATCTATCTATCTATCTATCTATCTATCTATCTATCTATCTATATATCTATCTATCTATCTATCTATCTATCTATCTATCTATCTATCTATCTATCTATCTATCTATCTATCTATCTATCTATCTATCTATCTATCTATCTATCTATCTATCTATCTATCTATCTAATCTGCCTATCTATCCATCCATACTTCCATTTATCCGCCCACCCATCTATCTATCTATCTATCTATCTATCTATCTATCTATCTATCTATCTATCTATCTATCTATCTATCTATCTATCTATCTATCTATCTATCTATCTATCTATCTATCTATCTATCTATCTATCCATCCATCTATCCATCCGTCTATCCATCTATCAATCCTTTCATCTATCCGCCCATCCATCCATCCATCCATCCATTCATCCATTCTATCTATCTATCTATCTATCTATCTATCTATCTATCTATCTATCTATCTATCTATCTATCTATCTATCTATCTATCTATCTATCTATCTATATATCGATCTATCTGTCTGTCTGTCTGTCTGTCTGTCTGTCTGTTTGTCTATCTATCTATCTATCTATCTATCTATCTATCTATCTATCTATCTATCTATCTATCTATCTATCTATCTATCTATCTATCTATCTATCTATCTATCTATCTATCTATCTATATTTGTCTCTCTGTCTGCTTACTTAGTCTGTACGTTTGTATTGATCAATTTGCCTTGTGTCCATCTTACTATTTGTCTGTCTGTTTATGTGCATAAGCACATGTCTTTTTATCGATCTTACTATGCTTGTCTGTAATCTGACACTAATCTCTTCGCTTGTCCGTAAATATGTCTGTATGTCTATGTTTTTATGTCACTTGCTGTTCCCGTCACATTTCATAATGATATTTGTATAACTATTAGTTATTCTAGTTCTCTTTCTCTCTTGTCTTTCAGAAGCCTTGAAAAGTTGTGGAAATCAAAACTCATTAGCACAAACACAAAACTTAGGCTATTCAAATCAAATGTACTATCAACCCTTACGTATGCGTGTGAAAGCTGGAAAACAACAAGAGATATAGAAACAAAGTTGACTGCATTCGAAAATAAATGTCTAAGGAAAATACTTGGTATAGAATGGAACGAATTCAAAACAAACGAGGAAATTAGAGAAATCGCCAATCAACCACTAATATCTTCAGTAATAAAGAAAAGACGATGGTCATACGTTGGACATGTGATGAGAAGAGATAATAATCGAATAGCAAAGCAAGCCCTCATATGGGAAACAACAGGTAAAAGAAAAAGAGGAAGACCCAGGGAGACACTGAGAAGAACATTGATGAGAGAGGCAAGAGCAGCAGGAATCGGCTCCCTCAATGAGATAGAACTGCTTGCACAGAACAGAGACAGATGGCGAGATTTGATAAAATATCTTTAAAAGAAAACTGCTAGAACAAAAATTCATATAGGAGAAGGTGTATCTTGGTCTACGCCCTATGGGCCGGTTACGGCTCGAAAGGTCAATAGATAGATAGTTCTCTTTCCATGTCTATCTTTTATTGTCTACATCCTTGTCTATCTATTATTGTCTACATCCTTGTCTATCTATTATTGTCTACATCCTTGTCTATCTATTATTGTCTACATCCTTGTCTATCTATTATTGTCTACATCCTTGTCTATCTATTATTGTCTACATCCTTGTCTATCTATTATTGTCTACATCCTTGTCTATCTATTATTGTCTACATCCTTGTCTATCTATTATTGTCTACATCCTTGTCTATCTATTATTGTCTACATCCTTGTCTATCTATTATTGTCTACATCCTTGTCTATCTATTATTGTCTACATCCTTGTCTATCTATTATTGTCTACATCCTTGTCTATCTATTATTTTCTACATCCTTGTCTATCTATTATTGTCTACATCCTTGTCTATCTATTATTGTCTACATCCTTGTCTATCTATTATTGTCTACATCCTTGTCTATCTAATATTGTCTACATCCTTGTCTATCTATTATTGTCTACATCCTTGTCTATCTATTATTGTCTACATCCTTGTCTATCTATTATTGTCTACATCCTTGTCTATCTATTATTGTCTACATCCTTGTCTATCTATTATTGTCTACATCCTTGTCTATCTATTATTGTCTACATCCTTGTCTATCTATTATTGTCTACATCCTTGTCTATCTATTATTGTCTACATCCTTGTCTATCTATTATTGTCTACATCCTTGTCTATCTATTATTTTCTACATCCTTGTCTATCTATTATTGTCTACATCCTTGTCTATCTATTATTGTCTACATCCTTGTCTATCTATTATTGTCTACATCCTTGTCTATCTAATATTGTCTACATCCTTGTCTATCTATTATTGTCTACATCCTTGTCTATCTATTATTGTCTACATCCTTGTCTATCTATTATTGTCTACATCCTTGTCTATCTATTATTGTCTACATCCTTGTCTATCTATTATTGTCTACATCCTTGTCTATCTATTATTGTCTACATCCTTGTCTATCTATTATTGTATACATCCTTGTCTGTCTAATATTGTCTACATCCTTGTCTATCTATTATTGTCTACATCCTTGTCTATCTAATATTGTCTACATCCTTGTCTATCTAATATTGTCTACATCCTTGTCTATCTAATATTGTCTACATCCTTGTCTATCTATTATTGTTTACATCCTTGTCTTTCCTTGTTTATGTGCCCATTCATCACTCGGTCGTATGTCAGTCCAACGATCGACTTTCTCCTACGACGTGCTTTCTTCCACTTTCTCACTGACTTCATTGACCTGTACTGAGGTTGTAATTAGTGCCTGAACCGGCCCAATTTCAGCAGCTGTGCATCAACTCAATGCCAGTAATGCGTCAACGCTATACCTGTAGTACATCGATCCAGTACCAGTAGTACATCGATCCAGTACCAGTAGTACATCGATCCAGTAGAAGTAGTACATCGTCCCAATACCAGTAGTACATTAACCCAATACCAATAGTGCATCGATCCAGTAGAAGTAGTACATCGTCCCAATACCAGTAGTACATTAACCCAATACCAATAGTGCATCGGTCCAGTAGAAGTAGTACATCGTCCCAATACCAGTAGTACATTAACCCAATACTAGTGGTGCATTAACCCAATACTAGTGGTGCATCAACCCAATACCAGTGGTACATCAACCCAATACTAGTGGTGCATTAACCCAATACTAGTAGTTCATCAACCCAATACCAGTGGTACATCAACCCAATACTAGTGGTGCATCAAGCCAATACTAGTAGTGCATTAACCCAATACTTGTAGTGCATTAACCCAATACTAGTGGTACATCAAGCCAATACTAGTGGTGCATTAACCCAATACTAGCGGTGCATTAACCCAATACTAGTGGTACATCAACCCAATACTAGTGGTGCATTAACCCAATACTAACGGTGCATTAACGCAATACTAGCGGTGCATTAACCCAATACTAGCGGTGCATTAACCCAATACTAGTGTTGCATCAAGCCAATACTAGCGGTGCATTAACCCAATACTAGCGGGTCATTAACCCAATACTAGTGGTGCATCAAGCCAATACTAGCGATGCATTAACCCAATACTAGCGGGTCATTAACCCAATACTAGCGGTGCATTAACCCAATACTAGTGGTGCATCAAGCCAATACTAGCGGGTAATTAACCCAATACTAGTGGTGCATCAAGCCAATACTAGCGGTGCATTAACCCAATACTAGCGGGTTATTAACCCAATACTAGTGGTGCATTAACCCAACACTAGTGGTGCATTAACCCAATACTAGCGGTGCATTAACCCAATACTAGAGGTACATTAACCCAATACTAGCGGGTCATTAACCCAATACTAGTGATGCATTAACCCAATACTAGCGGTGCATTAACCCAATATTAGTGGTACATTAACCCAATACTAGCGGTGCATTAACCCAATACTAGTGGTCCATTAACCCAATATTAGTGGTACATTAACCCAATACTAGCGGTGCATTAACCCAATACTAGTGGTGCAACAAATTAATACCAGTGGCACATCGATTGAGTACCAGTAGTACATCGACCCAATACCAGTAGTGCATCGACCCAATACCAGTAGTACATCGACCCAATACCAGTAGTACATCGACCCAATACCAGTAGTACATCGACCCAATACCAGTAGTATATCGACCCAATACCAGTAGTGCATCGACCCAATACCAGTAGTGCATCGACCCAATACCAGTAGTACATCGACCCAATACCAGTAGTACATCGACCCAATACCAGTAGTGCATCGACCCAATACCAGTAGTGCATCGACCCAATACCAGTAGTGCATCGACCCAATACCAGTAGTGCATCGACCCAATACCAGTAGTGCATCGACTGACATATCATGCAAGTACCATCAGTTATCGTGATTGCCGTAACACGGAAGTCTGTGAAGCAACGACTACCGTTCTTTGAGACGAGCGTCGGTAAAGATGTTAGGAGGTTGTGCATCACGCACACGCGCGCACACACACGCACACACACACACGTGCGCACACGCACACGCACACACGTACATACTTACATACACACGAGCGCACACACACACGTACAACACACAAACACACACGTCTACCA
Source organism: Megaustenia siamemsis (assembly GCA_032433765.1). Classification (NCBI taxonomy): domain Eukaryota; kingdom Metazoa; phylum Mollusca; class Gastropoda; order Stylommatophora; family Ariophantidae; genus Megaustenia; species Megaustenia siamemsis. Next base: position 76,326,571 of record JAVIAB010000124.1, read on the forward strand.
CCTGTCACATGTGTCTTCCTCTGTGGTCGTGTTCGTTTGATTATTATCTCTTTGTCGTCCATCAGAGCGTTAGGTAGCGTTATTACCTTGGTCCGTGTCTATCAGACCAAAATATACGACCTCAACGTGATATTTTGTGTACTGGGTTTGCTGTTTCTTTTCAATCCCTTCTCGCTTGGCTAGACCTTATAGTATGTCTCTATGGTAGTAGAATCTTGATCAATTCTGGTTCACTTATTCTAACTCCAACAGTCCTCAAAGAGCCCATGATCGTTGTCATTGATGAAGCCTAGCGTCCCCTGTCAGAAGCCCCATATAAAACAGTGAATACCCATAACGTAATAATGCTCAATAACAATGTTGATTGATTTCTTTTCTCTATTCTCAGCGTTCAAGTCACGTCATGGATCTCGATGGCTACGTCATCATTTTTGCACAGACCACAGACCACAAACTGAAGCTTTTTGGTAAATTTCTGCTATGTAGCTGTTGACATCTCTTTTTATCGTTGTCATTAATAAAGATATCAGTTCACAATAATCTAGGATTGCTGGTAGTTATTACATACAAACAAATTGTTCACAGAAAATGTTAATATCAACTGACGTACATGACTTTATTAGCAAGATTAGTCCGAAGCGCGCTCTTATAAATGTATAGGACATTAACGGTTCTGCAATACATATTATATTATATAAATAAATGAAAACTCGAATCAGTTCACATTCTCATGCTACGTTTGTTAACGACGATGATACAAGTACATCAGACCATACGAAACCGGTAGCTTATATTGTGCGGGGGGCTATCGGAAAGTTTCCGTACCATAATATTGTGAAGTAACCATTTGACACGTTCGAGCGAAAATCTGAAGGTGCCAAGTTTCTTGAATATGTGTGTGATGTAACATCACGTTGTCTACATGTATCAGCTCATTTTTCAAGCTTGTGTATGGCAACTCGATTGTTCATAAATTTGAGAAACTCGAATAACGTGTTTTCATCACATTTCATGGGTAGCTTGGAAAAAAAGCTACTGGGACCCTCGAAATGCTTCTTCTGGCCTTTAACAACATTCTTTAGGTCGAAAACAGGTCTTTGAACGGCACGAAAATTTCAGAGCTCATGGAGTGTTTGTTGTTTAAAGTGGAGAGCGCTCAGGACATCCTGTCACCATCAAAGCGCCAGAAAATGTCGAGAAAATGAGTGTACTGATCTATAAGGAGCGTCATTGAACAATTCATCAGCTCATAAACATAATCCCAGCAGAAAACTGACCTCTCGTTGCTGCGAAATTCACCCAAGGCTCTTGACACTAAATTAAAAAAAAACATCTTGAGTTATATGAGATGGCTAGCGACGACGATACTTTTATATCTAGGAACATCATTGGTGATGAAAGTAAAAAGACTTACAGCCTCGATCTGCAGTCAAAACAGCAGTTGTTACGGTGACCAAGAGACGCAGTCACCAAGACCAGAGAAGACACGGCAGGTCTGGAGTGCAAAAAATAAAAGTGCATGCTCATGATTTTTCTCGACCTCAAAGACATCTGTAATGTGTTTGTTCCGGCGCTAGGGAGAACTTGCATTTCTACTGCTTCGTTATGGGCCGCTTGAAAGATGATGCACGCAACAACAAACAAACGGAACTGTGGAGCAATTGGCTGTTGCATTACCACAATGAGCCATCTCACAACTCACTCAGATTTCAGCAATTTTTAATATAACAAATGCCGCATGTAGTCTGTAACTCTTGGTATTTACCTGACCTAACCAATTGTGACTTCGCTTTGTTCCCTGAATTTCAATAAAAACTGAAGGGGTGCCTGTAGTCTTAGAGTGAAAACGAGTTACCAGAAATGTTAGACATTATAGAGAAGGAAAGCAAAAGTAAAGGACTCACCCTCAATATAAAAAATATAGAAATAATATGTAACAACAAAGAAAAAGATATCAACGCAATGTACAATAAAGACAAGTGGAACAATATTAAAACAGGTAAATGAATTTAAATATTTGGGGACTTTGTTAACCTCAGACGGAAGGTGTACAAAAGAGGTGAGATGCAGAATGGCTCAGGCAAAAGCAGCTTTCCAAAAAATGAGGAAGATACTGTGCAATCCATTTTTAGCAATAGAAGCAAGAAAAAGAGTTCTTAAATGCAATGTAGAGCCAGTCTTAATATATAGATGTGAATCATGGACAATAGGACAACAGACACGAAAATCACTGGAGGCTATAGAAACATGGTTTTACAAAAGAATGTTGAGAATACCATGGACAGCTACAACGAGTAATGAAAACGTTCTGAAAGAGGTCAAAGCAAAGAGAGAGCGAATTTCCAATATTAGGAAGAAACAATCATCATTTTTTGGCCATGTAATGAGAATGGAACATCTGGAATATATTGTGACAACTGGGAAAGGTGAGGGACGAAGAGATAGAGGGAAGCATAGAGAAAAGATACTAGACAGTTTAAGAGAATGGCTTGGCAGAAGGTCAACAACAGAAATGACAATAACTGTTGAAATCAAAAGTTGTGGAGAGACATGATCACCTACCCAGCAGTCATGGTGCTTGATGATGATGTTTCTTTTGTGTATCTCAATTTTACATTTTACAGCACTGATTATAGTATGCCAAGGTAATTATAGTTCTGAACTGTCTCCAGGTCTATTCCTCCAACTTTGATATCCACTTATAGGTTTTGAGTGTTATCTTTGTTTATGATCATAGTTTTAGTCTTTTGGATATTTATCTATCTATCTATCTATCTATCTATCTATCTATCTATCTATCTATCTATCTATCTATCTATCTATCTATCTATCTATCTATCTATCTATCTATCTATCTATCTATCTATCTATCTATCTATCTATCTATCTATCTATCTATCTATCTATCTATCTATCTATCTATCTATCTATCTATCTATCTATCTATCTATCTATCTATCTATCTATCTATCTATCTATTGACCTTTCGAGCCGTAGCCGGTCCATAGGGCGTAGACCAAGATACTCCTCTTATCTAAATTTCTATTCTAGCAGTTTTCAATCCTTGTAAAGATCTTTTTTTTTCAAATCTCGCCATGTGTCTCTGTTCTGTGCAAGCAGCTCTATCTCAATGAGGTAGCTGATTCCTGCTGCTCTTGCCTCTCTAATCAATGTTCTTCTCAGCGTTTTTCTGGGTCTTCCTCTTTTCCTCTTACCGGTTGGTTCCCACACAAGGGCTTGCTTTGCTATTCGGTTATTATCTCTTCTCATCACATGTTATTTATATCTAATCCACACATTTTTTGCTTGTTATATTTGTTTCATTAAGTAAATGTAGATCTTTAAGATTTTCTGCTAGTAATACAGTATCATCAGCATATCTTAGGTTATTGATTATCTTTCCATTAATGTTTAAGCCTGGCATCTCAGTTATGTTTTTAAAGATTTGCTCATTGAAAAACGTAATTTAATGTAGATTGTAGAAATTTTGTAGAAATGTAGATGGAACAATATAAATATATACATACATACATATACACACACGCGCACACACACACACACATATATATATATATTCCTCTTCATCTGTGAACTTCCAGGCTGCCCGGCAGATCAAGCTAACGTAGAAGCCACAGACGAAATAGTGGAAGTCAATGGGAGATCGGTCAAGAACTGTCCAAGAGACTTTCTTACTAAATATGTGAAGCAGGTTTGTTTCTACAGACGTTTTCCCGACAAGAGCTAACCTAACGTTAGAGGAATGTTATGTGTGTGTTTGGGTGGAATCAAAAACAAGATCTTCAGAAAGTACAATGAAGATCAGCAACAGACACCATGCCTGCTGATGTATGTGATCGTGTCTGTCCACAATTTGGTCACATGTCTATCATTCCTGTTGTCGACTTCCTTTGATGCAGTATTCTAAACTGACGTTTCTCTCCGTCCTCGATTTGTCTTCACAAAATATCCCACCTGTTACATGCTGCCATAAATAGATTATTTCCTGATGTTTGAAACCAGAGCATTATTTTTGTTTATCTTAGCCTTGATAAAAACATCTATACCGCTCCTTTTATCTGTACTGTAACATTTTCCCTTGCAGCATTTGTGTCTCTTGTTTAGATTGAAGGCTTTCGCCAGTTCTTTGATTGAAGCTGTCATAAAACACTGTAGGTTCCAGTGAACGATTCACTTTGATAGATCACCTACTCTTTTCTCCAAAGTCACACCTTTAAACTCAAATTGTCAACTGTTCATAGAACTTTACAAGCAATAAAGGCCCATTATGTTGTCTTCAAACAGCCCAATCCTTTTTCAAGTGAAGATGAACATGTTCTGTCACTTTGGCTTTGCGGTGGGCATCCAGTGAGAATCCATCGCTGTGACATTTAATTTATTACAAATTTAGCGCTAATCATCATCATCATCATCATCATCATCATCATCATCATCATCATGTGTTATACTGGTCGGCGTAGGCTATCATGTTCTTCCACAATCGTTTATCCACAATGCATCGTTTCAATTCTGTTGACTGTTTTACATGCCATGACACCAAGCTATCCAGTATTTTCTCTCTTTGTCCTCCGCGATCTCTTTTCCCTTTTATTTTGCCAGTTGTAACCAAGTATTCCAACTTTCCTCTTCTCTTGACGTGCCCAAAAAATGTTAATTGTTTCTTTTTGATGTTTTTAAAGAGTTCCCTTTTTGTGTTGGCCTCTTTGAGAACTTCCTCATTGGTCTTTTTAGCTGTCCGGGGAACATTCAACATTCTTCTGAGAAATCCCATCTCTGTGGCCTCTAATCGTCTTTTCATTTGTTTGTCTACTGTCCATGATTCGTTTCCATAGGTCAGAATTGGCTTTATATAGCATCGATGAACTTTCTTTCACACTTTTGTTGACATAGACTTGTTGCATAAGACGTTTTTTCATTTTATGAAATGCTATTTTGGCCTGAGCTATTCTGCTTTTTTTTATTTCTGTGGTGCATCTTCCATCTGATGTTATTATTGTGCCCAAGTATTTGACGCTTTGTACTTGATTTGTCCTGTTTATTATTATGCTCCATGATGTGATGATTGTCTCTTCGATATAACTATTACTTCTGTTTTCTTACTATTCAGACTGAGACCTTTCTTGTTGCTTTCTTTTATGTCTATCGCCAACACCAACAGGTAGTTAATAGTTCCTGGTTCAGACATTATGAGTCCAGCAACTCAAGTTTTTGATTACTTTCAACATTAAAATCATAACAGTTTACCGGAACGCGTTTGGTTCGCACCACTGAAAAATGATCTGGTCCTATGTATTTGGATACTTATGGTTATGGAAGGCCCGGTATCACTGAAAACGAATTAAAATCCATAATTGCTCAACCGCCCGTGTCAGTGGAATCATCCGAATTACTATCTCATTTCCCAAACAAAGAAAGATAGATGTAGTCCCCATTATAGCAGTCTCAGCACACGCCAAAAGACATAAGGCGAAACCGCACAGAAATTGAACACAACTGTTTGTTCCCTGTCATATGATGTCATCATTTATTGTAAACAATAGGAAAATTGAAATACGATTAAAACGGATGAAACGCACAGCTCACAGTGTGCACAGAACACTTAACTCAGTAGCTCCTGCAACAAGCCGGGCTTTTGGATAAGACGTTTGTTGTCGAGTTGTCTGAAAGTAGCCATTGAAATTTGATTTTCATTTCATGGCATTTTTATTGCTACTGCCGTTCCTACTTTGACATTTATATTCATTGAGTCTGTTCATTAGTAATTTTTTTGGGGGGGTTTAAATTAGTAAATTAACTAATAATGATAAAAAGCATCACCAGATGATGGAGATAGTAGTAATTGATGACCCGGAGATTGCACGAAATTGAAATGAAGCAACATATGCCCAACCGACAACAACCTGCAGACGAACTTATCCTGCTGTTACAGAACCGAGGCAACAGTTGCCCAGAACCGACTGGAATCAAGGTGACAGGAATGCAGATCTGGTTCGCATGACAAGAACGTGATCGCAGAGAAAGAGACTTTACAGGAGTGGATATGAGGCTTCTACGGAATGGGGAAAAGAAGTGTGCACAGGCTACGTGCTGTAGGGATTATATATACGGACGTAAATACACTTCGTCATTTGCTGTGAGAGATCAAATAAATAAAACAATGGTTACCATAAACATGGGGCAACTTTCACGAGATGGCCATAGAACACGGTGAAGATATTTTGTTCTATACCTATATTGGGAACGCATGTGGTAGGACTGAAAAGCTATATCAGTAAGCAATAGACGGAGATATGTTCAGAGTAGTTAGAACTATAACAGGCAGTTTTAGACATTCAATTCGTGTAATTAATTACCACAGTGGCAATACACTATCCGAGCTTAAGGATATATTACAAAGATGGAGTTTATTGTACATTAATGTAGGAAGATACTTCAAAACACTCAAATGTTAGCAGAAAGCAACGGAAAAGAACCAGTCAATGCTAATTCAAGTTCGTTCCGTAATTTTAAAAAATCTGAAGATATGGAAGTCACCAGGAAGTGATGATACACCAGCTGAATTCATCCAAGCTGGAGGGGAGCGATAGTATTTACCATGCACTGTGTGTGAAGGTCTGGACAAATGCAGACTGGCCAAAAGCCTGGAAAAGATCAGTGTACATCTCCATTCCAAAGAAAGGAAATCTGAAGCTGTGTTCAGAACTGTTACCTTAATAAGCCATGCCAGAAAAATACTCTTGCAGATCATCATGAGTAGGATAGCAAGAAAGTTAGAACAAGAACTTCATATAGCTCAAGCAGATTTTAGACATACTAGAGGCACCACATCTTTAACATGAGAAACATCCTTGTGAAGTGTAGGGAATACAACATAGAACTACATACATACTACATAGATTACAGCTAAACACTTGACCGCATCAGAAACTGTTGAACATCAAGAAAGAGATGGTCTTTCCGACACACCTGATACAATTCATCATCAGCATTGAGTATCGTCTCCACATCGAAGGTTGGCTACAATGGAGCGCCATTCCGCTCTGGCTCTTGCCTTGATGGTGCATATTGTCGTAGGCTGACTAGTCCATCTTTTGGTGTTACTCGTCCATGATATTTCTTGGTCTGCCTCTTTAGAACCTTGTATTTTCTCTTCTTATTTTCTTTGTTGCTACCATTACCTTTGTCTTTTTGCTATTAAGGCAGAGTCCTTTATTTTTGCTTTCCTTCACTACAATGTCCAACATTTCTTGTAACTCATTTTCACTCTTAGCGATTAAGACTGTAACATCATCATACCTTAGATTATTTATATTATGACCTCCGATTGTTATTCCAGACATGCCCTTATGGATATTAAAATAATCTCACTATACATATTAAACAAATCTGGTGACAGCACACAACCTTGCCTAACATCCTGTTTTATTTCTTGAAACATTCCCAACTGATTTCCAGTTCTTATGGCCGCTGTTTGTTGCCAGTACATGTTCTTTATTATTCTTAGATCTTTGCTGCCTACTTTTATGCCTTCTAAAATTTTGATTATTTCCTGATGCTTTACTTTGTCAAATGCTTTGGTATAATCTATGAAACATAGGTAAAGATCTGCTTCCACTTATAAGGCTCTTTCTACTAAAGATCTTATGATGTATATGGCATTGTTCACACCTTTAACTCGAACAAAACCACACTGTTCATCACTAATTTCTGGACTGATTTTGTTTCGCACTCTTCACATGATGATTCTTAGTAATATCTTAGTCATGTGACTCATAAGGCTTATTGTGTGATGATCATCGCATTCCATTGCACCAGATTTCTTTGGTAGGGCTATGAATATTGATTTTAGCAGGTCTTCTGGTATATGTCTGCTGTTGTAGATATCATTCAATATTTTTGTTATTATCTCGATTCCAAAATCACCCATGGCTTTAATATTTTCTTTATCTGGTCCAGGAGCTTTTCCTTCTTTCATATTGCGCAAGGCATCTTCCACTTCTTCTTTGAGTATTTCTGGTCCTTCCCCATTATCCTTAATATTTACTTCTGTTCGTTCATCATCATAAAGATCTTTAATGTATTCTGCCCATCGTTCCCTTATGCTTTCTTGTTCAATGAACAGTTTTCCTTCCTTTGATCTTAAACATCCAGTTTTTGATTGCGTTTTCCTTCCTGTTAATTCTTCAATGTGCTTGTATATAGCTTTGGCGTCACCTTTTTGTTGAGTTTCAATCTCCTTGTATCTCTGTTTAGCCATGCTTCTTTTGCTTCATTGCATTTTATTACAATTTCTTTATTTAATCTCTTATACTCATCTTTGTTATCCTTATTTCTTATATTTGTATCCATTAACTGTAAAATGTCATCTGTCATCCATTTCTTTCTTGCATTTGTCTTCACGGTTGGTATGAACTCTTGTTATGCTTGTTGCATTGATTCTTTTAGCATTTCCCACTGTTCCTCAATACTTTGTATCTTCTCTATTGCATTGTACCGGTTCTGAACTGTGATGTTATATTTGTCTTGTAACCTCTTGTCTGATTTGAGTAGATCTAAATTTAACTTGAAATTAACTGAGGCTCGCCTTGCTGCTTTTAATATTACTCTAAGCTTTCCCACAACTGGTACTTGATCACTATTGCAATCTGCTCCTGGTCTAGTTTTCACACACACCAGACTGTTTCTAAATCTGTTGTTTATTATTATGTAATCAATTAGACTACGTGCGTTGTCTCCTGGGCTTTCCCATGTCCACGTATTGGATGTTGCTTAAACCAGGTGTTTATACGACTACAAGTATTAAATTGGATGAGGCAAGAATGCATCCTCTCTCCATACCTGTACGAGGAATACTCCCTGTGTAGCAATGAGGTATCTTCTTGACTTTGCAAGCGTGAATGACAGAATCAAGATCTGGAGGGCACTAGCATACCTGAAGATAAGTGCAGATAAAGAGCATCCATTGCACAACGAGCTCAACACATGGAAAGGTGTCAGGCTAAAAAGAGACAAATCATGGGTGGGCCGAGCAGAAGATGTCATCAATCAGGTCTGAGGTCTTACCAATATCAACGCTGGCGATGATGGACACAAGTGTCTACGTCATTCAGAGGGACACTCTCGTGTATTGTCACACTCAACAACAATTGTAGGGAACAGAAGTCAGTCGTGGTGAATGCGGAGGTCAACGGTCTCATCTGCGATAACACCGATGAGAAAGACGCAGTCATCTATATAGACGGATCTGTAATACGACACCAAAGGAGTGCATAGGCATTTACAGCACGCTCGGCAGGCAGAATAGTCAAAGAAGACATTGATGCATACGTTATGGCCATGAGTAGCATGACGATGGAGGTGATGGCAGTGACCGGCATCTGGTTAGATTCATAAGACTACACTCAAGCCTAAATACTGAGTGATTCGATAAGTATGATAACAAGAAAGTGGAGGCGGGCTCTTTACGCATGCAATTATTAGATTCATTGCAGAAGTAAAAAATACGAAAGGTCACCTTTGTCTACGTCCCTGGACATGGGGGAGTACGGGGAAATGAAAGGGCGGACAGGTTGGCTTGCTGCGCTATCGTTGAGGAAGGTCAACCAATGGATCGTGCGGACATCATCAATGCCCTCAGAGATGTGGGAAGAGCACAGGACTTCGAGAACCATGAATCCACGTCACTCCTTCGGATGAAAGAGATGGGCACAACCAGAAACGAGAAACTTAGTCGGCGTGTAAGAAGACTTATCATCCAACACAGAACTGGAGTCGTCAGTCGCTGGACACTGCGGGACTTGCTGAGAAGGGGATCTGAGCATCTATGGATATGTTCAGAGTGCAATGATGATGATGCGAAAAAAACACTCAATAACTCAATACCTGTTCAACATCTATGCTGAGAACTTCATGAGAAATGTCAGAAACGATGACAGATTTGTGAAGTTCGACCATAAATGGCAACAAATTCCAGAACTCAAATGCGCTGATGAAACAGCCCTCCTCTCAAACAGTGGAAAGGATTAAAAGAGAAAACTGAGTGTGTTAAAAACACAGTAAAGAGCAAGATTTCTATCTAAACATACATAAAGTTAAGGCAACCAAAAATCATCAACGACGAGGAACTTGAAATTGTAACAAATTATGAATATCTGGTATATGTAGCAACTAACAATGGAGAAAGAGATCAAAAGATTAGCAATAGCAACACAACATTTAAACGCCACGAAGAGCATAACACACAGTATCAGCAAGACAGCAACATTAAAATTACTAAGGACATGTATCTACCCGATAGCAACATTTGGTTGTCAATCATGGACAAACAGCTAGAAAGAAAATCAATTCATTCGAAACAAAATGCTTCAGAAAAATCATTAAGATACCTTCTTCACTTCTTTCTTTCCTCATTTGCTTTCAGTGTTAGAGAAGATATTATTTGCGGTCTTTTGCTCTTCTGTCTGCCTCTGCTCTTGTTATGTTTCCTAGTGTTTCTATCTATCTATCTATCTATCTATCTATCTATCTATCTATCTATCTATCTATCTATCTATCTATCTATCTATCTATCTATCTATCTATCTATCTATTGACCTTTCGAGCCGCAGCCGGCCCATAGGGCGTAGACCAAGATACACCTTCTCCTGTCTGAATATTTGTTCTAGCAGTTTTCTTTTAAAGATATTTTATCAAATCTCGGCATCTGTCTCTGTTCTGTGCAAGCCGCTCTGTCTCATTGAGGGAGCCGAATCCTGCTGCTCTTGCCTCTCTCATCAATGTCCTTCGCAGTGTCTCCTTGGGTATTTCTAATATCCCGTTAGTAAATTTGTTTCCGAGGTCGGCCCTTGGGTCTGGTGTTCTCGCAACGTTTATTGAAGGCTCGCTGTGTTATGTTTTGATCTTTCCGTCTTATCACGTGACCAAACTATTGTACCTGTTGTGTACGTATACATTCTATGGTGGGGAATATTCCTATCTTTTTTCTCAGTTCTTCATTTCTGATCTCAACTCTCGGGTTATTTCCCTTCATTCGTCTAATACATTTGATCTCGGTAGTGATTACTTTTCCTATTGTTCTTGCATCTAGGGTCCAGAACTGGCATTGATAGCAACAACGTTGAAATTAAGATTATATTGCAGTGCCCGTTTTCCCTCTAGAGTTATCTCCTTGTTGGACAATAGTGGTGATAGCTGTCCAACGATTTGACAAGCTTTGTAGCATCTTGCATAGATCTGAGTCTATTTCTGCTGTTTGTGAACTGTCATTTGTCACTAGACTTCCTAGGTATATAATTCCTCTACTTGTTTTAGTTGTCAGCCGTCTATAGTTGGGTTGATTTTTCTGCTTCTTAAGATGCTTTGGATAGTCAAAAAGAGCAACAAGTACGTATTAAAAGATTTAAACATGAAAAAGAACTGCCTTATCAACACCATTCTACAGAGGAAATTAAAATACTATGGTCACGTCAAAAAGACACAGCGGGCTGGAAAGAACAATAATGGAAGGCTTGGTTCCTGGGCGACGCATCTGTGGCAGACCAATAAGAAGGTGTTTCAAAACATCAAGAAGACCTTGAACATGACAACAGAAGTGGGAAATCCGGCTATTCAGAGATTCTCCCAGACGGGCTGTTGTGAATACAACGTTCCGTAAAGAACATGCGAAATACGGCACACAGCGTGTCGACCACTTGTTCACAGCGTGTCGACCACCCACTGACTCTGTCTTCTTGTTCTGATTTTGCTCGACGTTTAACCTATTCATCGTCCACCTAGAAAAAAAAAAGTAATAAAGAAAGAGAACGTTGATACATTGTACACTGTATTGTGATTTATAACAAACTGCGATATCTGTGCCTTTCTGCTGGAAATATAGGACATTAGCTCTGCATTTTTGAATAAGTTTTCCTTCCTTCTTTGTTGTTTTAAGGGCAAAATATACGTCTTTGCCCCGCAGACCTCTTCGATGGTATGCGGATAGGCTCAAGCAAGAACCACCACATCGACTCTATTAAGGGAGACAATGTTGAATTAACACTTAATAAAAATATCGATAATAGTGTTGTTTCCCTTTAAAATAATAGGTTTTTTGAGTATTTTAATCCTTCAGTAAATAGCCTTAAAAGACAATGTAAAATAAAATATATAATTTATCAGTGTACTTGTTTCACATTTTCATGCTTTATATTAATTCATGTCGGTGACGGCCTAAACGGGTGTAAATAAACTGGCGATGTTTGTGTTTGTGTAAACGGTAAGCGGCCCGTCTTGAACAGCCGCCATATTGAATTACTGAAATAACTGGATCAAAACAGACTGGATACAACACCCTCATAGACTGGACTATCAGTGTGTGTTCGTTGAGAGGACCAATATTTGGTGAATTTTATTAAATAATGTGCTTTACTGCATATTCACCGCTCTCAGGTATGCTTACTTAAATAATCGACCGGAACCTATTTCAATTAAATGAATAATTATAATTTGGATGGTTTGATTGCCAGTCAGAATTGTTTATTATAAATAAGTTGTGGGAGAACGTAGGTAAGTCACCGTTCTGCAGCGTTCGTCACGGTTCGTCTATACATGAACATGATACAGTATACAAATGCGGAAGCTAAGCAGAAAAGAGAAAACCACACCGAGTTAACACAGAGTCAGAAATGGTCATATCTCCTTCAGGTCATAAATACTTTAAATTTTAAACACGATATGATAATTAATTTAATATTATTTGATGGAATAATAATTGAGTTAAGTAGTCTAACCAAAAAATTATTATTCTTATTCTTATTCTGCACTATGACTATATCACTTAGTGTAGTGACGACGTCGACATGATCATGATGATGGACATGTTCGGAGTGACCGGGAGTGCAATGATGATGACCCGCAAATAACTCAATAACTTAGTGACAATTATTTCAATTACCTTTACTTTACTTTATTCATTTACAGCAATGTAGTAAAGTAAAAGTAAAGAGCCCCGTCACACTGTCACACCAAGTGGTGGTGTATAGGGAATATACTCATACTGTTAGTGACCATAAATTTTACAGACCTTCAGCACATGATTTTTGGGGTAATGTGGTCGGTATTACGCCTGTGCCACTTTACTTTCCCAGAAAAAAACTCGGTACCCATTAAATTTAAAGGCTGGGTGAACCGGAATCTGTCGGTTGGGATCGAACCCTACCTCTTGTCACTTGTAGTCCAGTTCACTAACCACTGAGCTATCGCGGCTGCCATTTACTGCAATGTACTTTACTGTGATTATTGATTGTTACTTTTAGTTTACAAAAATAACTTAATAACTGTTTTGTTTTTGTTTACCAACATTCAAATGATTCAATTCTGTTCTTGCCACAAACACTACTACTAGTAGTACAAATAAAATAAATTAAGATTAGATAAGACCTGAGATTAAAATTAAAATACTAATAACTTCTTCAACTTAAGTAAGACACTCATTAGTCAAGATTTAGAGAGACTATAAATTACTTTTGTTACTAAATTAGTATTAGTGTGAAATAGACTACTACAGATTACAGTTCATCATCATGTGCCATACCGGTTGGTGTAGGTGTAGGTGTTCATGTCCCTCCACAATCTTCTACCTACAGTGCATCGTATCAGTTCTGTTGTTGACTGTTTTCCATGCCATGACACCAAGCTATCCAGTGTTTTCTATCTTTGTCATCTGCGATCTCTCTTTCCTTTTATTTTGCGAGTTGTAACCAAGTATTCCAACTTTCCTCTTCTCATGATGTGCCCGAAAAATATTGATTGGTTCTTTCTTATGTTTTTTAAGAGCTCCCTTTTTGTGTTGGCCTCTTTGAGATCTTCCTCATTGGTCTTTTTAGCTGTCCAGGGAACTTTCAACATTCTTCTGAGAAATCCCATCTCTGTGGCCTCTAATCGTCTTTTCATTTGTTTGTCTACTGTCCATGATTCACTTCCATAGGTCAGAATTGGTTCTATATTGCACCGATGAACTCTCTTTCTCATTTTTATTGACATAGATTTGTTGCATAAGATATTTTTCATTTTCTGAAATGCTATTTTGGCCTGAGCTATTCTGCTTTTTATTTCTGTGGTGCATCTACCACCTGATGTTATTATTGTGCCCATGTAATTGACACGTTGCACTTGTTTCAGATTTGTCCTGTTTATTTGTATGCTGCATGATGGTGTTGATTGTTTCTTTGATATAACCATTACTTCTGTTTTCTTACTATTCAGACTCAGATCTTTCTTGTTGCTTTCTTTTACTATTATGTCTATCATTTCTTGTAGTTCGTTCTCTGTCTCTGCTATTAAGACTGTGTCATCCGCATATCGCAAATTATTTATGTTGTGACCGTTGACTTCAATTCCTTTTTGTCTACTATTGATCTCATAATATATATTCACTGTAAAGTGAAAACAAATCTGGTGACAGAACACAGCCTTGTCTGACTCCTTGTTTTATAAATTGGAATTGTCCTGTTTAGTTGTTAATTTGTATAGCTGCTGTTTGTTGCCAGTACATGTTTTTTATGATTCGCAGATCCTTGCCATCAATGTTTAATTTCTCCAGTATAGATTACAGTTACAAAACTGAAACTAATTGTCTAATAAAATTAAAAATAAGTAAATTTATTTTACCAAGTGTATATATATATATATATATATATATATATATATATATATATATATATATATATATATATATATATATAATTATACAGTAATTGTGCAATGGAATGAGTTCAAGACTAATATAAAAATAGATAAATGGACCTATAGCCAATGATCTCATCTACAATTAGGAAGAGAAGACATGTTGAGAAGAGACAGGAGAATTCCAAGTTTGCTCTTTTATTTGGGCAACATCAGAATACTGAAAAAGTGGAAGGCACTAAAAAGAACACTTATAAGAGAAGCAAAGTTGGCAGACATAGACTTATCAGGTAAAATAATACATTTTGCCAAGAATAGAGATGGATAGCGGAAAACTCTGTGAACCCTCTGTGATGTCTAGTGGTGATGGAAGGATCAAGATATAATTATAATAGTACATTATTGTATAATTATTAACATATGCACGTTACTGTTATCTTTATTGTTATTATTATGGTTCTATTACTTCAGTGAGTAATGAACATTTTTTAATATATATATAATAATAATAATATATTATCTTACTACTAAACACAATTCAAACAAGACAAATGCGATTTTTGGGCCATGTTAAAAGACACAACAGCCTACGAAAAGTAATCTTGGAGGAGAAAAATACAAGGATAAAGAGGCAGACCAAGACTAGCATGGACAAGTAACATCAAAATGATGGACAAATCAGCCTATGACATCCTGCACCATCAAAGCAAGAGACAGAGCAGAATGGCAATCCATGGTAGCCAACCTTCATTGCGGAGATGGCACTCAATGATCATGACTTTGACTTAATTATTAGCTAGAGTTCCACAGGTAGTGATGGTCCTGACTAGACTAAGCCATATATGTAAAAGCATAAACACAGATAAATCTTTTATAAAACTATAGTGCAAAATTATTATAAATCTGTAGTGACATCAACATTTCTCAAAACATGAACACCCACTATTGATGTTGAAATAAGATTACAGGCTGTGGAAATTAAATGGTGTAGAAAGATCCAGCGGATATATAGTTTAGACCAGATCACCAAAGAGGAAGTGCGAAACAAAACCCAACGATCCACAGGACCAACTGAAGACTGACTGTCAGTGGTAAAAGAAAGAAAATGATGGTAGGGACATTTTACAAGATCTACAAGCCTTGCTAAGACCATTCTATAGGGCACAGTCAAGACAGAAGAAGACAAGGCAGACTGAGGAAGAGGTGGGGAACACAATATGAGAGCATGGACAGGATATAACCTCTGTCACATTCTGCAGCTCTTTAAGATGTTGTCAAGAGTGCTCCAATGACTGCCAAGATTATGGGAATAATGGCTGAAGAATACTTTCATAAATTTTGAATAATTAATTACAAAATTTATACATAAGAAGTCTGTAGCCAGATTTGTTTTCACTTTACAGTGAAAATATTATGAGATCAATAGTAGACAAAAAAGGAATTGAAGTCAATGGTCACAACATAAATAGTTTGCGATATGCGGATGACACAGTCTTAATAGCAGAGACAGAGAATGAACTACAAAAAATGATAGACATAATAGTAAAAGAAAGCAGCAAAAAAAGGTCTGAGTCTGAATAGTAAGAAAACAGAAGTAATGGTCATATCAAAGAAACAATCATCACCAGCATGCAGCATAAAAATAAACAGGACAAATCTGAAACAAGTGCTACACGTCAAATACTTGGGCACAATAATAACATCAGATGGAAGATGCACCACAGAAATAAAAAGCAGAATAGCTCAGGCCAAAATAGCATTTCAGAAAATGAAAAATATCTTATGCAACAAATCTATGTTAATAGAAGTGAGTTCACCAGGGCTATTTAGAACCAATTCTGACCTATGGAAGCGAATCATGGGCAGTAGACAAACAAATGAAAAGATGATTAGAGGCCACATAGATGGGATTTCTCAGAAGAATAGATGGGATTTCTCAGAAGAATAGATGGGATTTCTCAGAAGAATGTTGAAAGTTCCCTGGACAGCTAAAAAGACCAATGAGCAAATTCTCAAAGAGGCCAACACAAAAAGGCAGCTTCTAAAAAACATCAGAAAGAAACAATCAACATTTTTTGGGTACGTCATAAGAAGAGAAAAGTTGGAATACTTGGTTACAACTGACAAAATAAAAGGAAAAAGAGATCGCGGACGACAAAGAGAGAAAATACTGGATAGCTTGGTGTCATGGCATGGAAAACAGTCAACAACAGAACTGATACGATGCACTGTAGATAGAAGATTGTGAAAGGACATGATTGCCTACCCCAACCGGTATGGCACATGATGATGATACATAAGTTTGATCTAGAGAATGTTTAGTTAGTTTATAATTTCATGTCAGATATTTCTGCTCTAGTCAGCAAAATAGTTCTAGAGTTGTCAGAGACCTATCACTCTCAGGTAGAAATGATCATTATTGTTATTAGTTTAAAAACTGTCTGCTGGAAATGAAAACTTAACCACTGCAGATAAAATATTTAAAAAATACAAGTAGTGAGCTTTCTTGTGGGCCACTTATCTCAAAATATCAAGTATTCTAAGACTGTCTATTTTTCACTTCTGATCTTAACTCCAAGAAAATATGAGAGACACAAAGTTCAAATCCTCATTCTGCTGGTCTGTCATTCCATGTTACTGGGGTTTGTATCCAGCTTACTTTCCCCCTATTTGGATATACTTTGTATAGTATGGAATCCAGGTGGGTGAACCATTTTGTTTCTTGTCTATTTATTTCAAGTTTGGTTGTCTAGTGATTTTTTGTCTGCTATGGTCTTCTTCATACTTTTGTCTGCTATTGTCTTCTTCATACTTTTGTCTGCTATAGTCCTTCTTCATACTTTTGTCTGCTATTGTCTTCTTCATACTTTTGTCTGCTATTGTCTTCTTCATACTTTTGTCTGCTATAGTCTTCTGCATACTTTTGTCTGCTATAGTCTTCTTCATAATGTTGGTACAGGCCATAAAATAGTGTAATTTTACCATAGTACAAAGCTAATTCATTGATTGCTTGGTTACCTTCTAGTGCATCAAGTCAAGAACAGTTAGTCTCAGGGTTAAAAGGAGGAAGAAACATAAAAACAAGGGTAAGATTATTATTCTTGTACTCATAAAGTAGTGCTTCTCATTTGTTGTTTGTGGTTAACAATTTAGGATCTTCAAACCTCAAACTCAGTTGAAAATATGAAAACACTAGTATTGTTTATAATATAAAAGTTAATTTGTTTACCTCCCCATATATGTTTCTCTTTTTCTGTGTGTACACACATGCATTCACCCACACATGCTATATATATGATGGTGCATGACACCTTGCAGGTGACTGTGTTTGATCCTTGGGTAAGTAAAATGGTTGGACCATACTTTATTATAATATGAAATGTATGTGATATTCATAAAATCTGTGATTTACAGTCAATGAAAACATATTTGATGTATGTTATGTCAATTCTTTCATTTAGAAATTTTGCTTAAGTAAATTTACTTTCCTTCTGCTTTTGTAATGGGTTTGTGAAATACATATATATATATAGAGCTTGAACTTAAAAAGATGTTACATCTTTATATCTCTGTGTGTGAGAGAGAGAGATGATCACCTTTGCCAACAGGGTATGGTACTTGATGATGATTGTATATGTACATGTATGAGACTGAGAGAGAGAAGAGTCTTCTTCTTCAGCACAAACAAGTATATGTACATCATATTGATGGATTCATGTTGTTAGTTGTACATACACCTTATATATTCTTTCAAGTGCTCTTATTTATGTCATATATGGTTTCATGAGCTCATACAGTTTTGAAATACAATCTATGTTTTTTTTGTTACTTGTCTACTTGCTGATCAGCAATTTTCATTCGTAACCCTAATCTATGTGTTAATTTTTTTCTATTTTTTCCTAGAAAATATACAAGTAACCAAATTGTACAACATGTATAATTCTTCCCCCTGATGATGTTTCAACTCATGATCTTTAACACATTGTTTTCAGTTTTAAATGACAGGTTTTGGTTGGGCATAATATCAACTCAAGGGCATCGCATGTTTGTGCTCTTTGAGGATATGTGAATCTGTATTTGATTGCTGTCTTTTGTATTTATACAAACACACGTATATATGGTGCCCATTCTCTGAATGGTTTGATGCACATGTTGAGAGTAAAGAAAAGATAAGTTATTGTAGTGTCTCATATAGTCCTGACCATGCTTAATTCCTTAGAAATATATATATTCTTGATATACAATTATTATTAGATCAAATAAAATACAGGCAAAATAATCACAATATTCTAATGGTAATTGTAGTAGATCATTCGAAGATGGTGTTTAAAAAGTGAAACAGGAAGTGCTTGTTCTTTGAGCAGTTTAATGTAACTCCTCAGTAGTGTGTCTTCCAAAAAGTTTCAAATAATAAAAAATATCCTCAGCTACCAATTTAAACATCACTTTATTGACTATGTAATGATCCATATAAAAAATTTAAGAAATATTCAAATAATTCATTTACACTTTCATATCGGGGGCCTTGGTAGCCGGGTTAGGAAAACCACCCAACTGGACTACCGACGTTCGGACAACCCGTGTTCGATTCCCGCTGGGAGCAGTGTGAATTGTACTCGTGGTTGGAAAAAAAAAATACTCCCACGGTCAGCCCAGCCGTTAGCAGAAATGGGTACCAGGGTAATACCCTAGGAAGGTGGGGAATGTTGCCTCGCATCTGAGTTTCGTTGCTTGAGGCGACACTATACAGAAATCTCTGAACATTTCTGGATAGGCGGCCAAGCATATATGGGTGGAAACTCACGTGCTAAGACACCGGTTCAAATCTCATACTTTACCTTTATCTTACTTTCATATTTCAACACTTAATTCCATCCGTAAAGCAAACCCTAAACACAACTCTAAGTTCAGGTATCTCCGAATGGTTTGATAAAACACAAAGTTCCACTCAAAAAAAAAAATACAGAAGTTCCATTCTTTTTAAATAATTTTTTTTTAAATAATCAATATTAAGACAATGTCAAATGAAGGTGTCAGTTTATATATCGAGGTTTTAGGATAAAGAAGTAATGAGAGGATGTTTACACAAATGTATGCATTTGATAATGGTACAAAATATACATTCAATTTGGACATATATTCAATATTAGCACAATGTCAAATGATGGTTTCACTGTATGATATGTGCTTAAAAGAAACCTGTCCTAGTGGCTTTATTACAAATATATGTAAGTTATATCAGCAGGTGTGACAGAATTAAATAAAGCAATTGTTATGAAGTAAGAACCAGAGTTCTTTAGAAAAAGTCATCATGGGCATTTAGATACATCCCAATGCATGGAATAGATGGCGGATGCCGATTATAAAAAAAAAAAGGAATTTGGTTGCTTATTTGAACCATTTTGTCACTAAGATCTTAATGTCTGTATTAGCATTAGAGTCAAATTGCTATCCCTTTAAAGATTTTTTAAAAGGTCTGAACAAATGAAAGTCACATGATGATAGATCAGGGCAGTATGCTGGGTGTTGCAGAACTTCCCACCATTTCCTTGCTAACGCTTACTGCACAATGTTCATGACATGGAGAGCTTTGTCGTGCAACAGAATCACACCACAGGAAAGGATGCTTGGCCTTCTGGTATATATAGACATTCCGGTATATCGACAGGGAAGAGACAGACAGGAAACTGCCTCCATGCTGCAAAACGAACTCGATCACAATTCTTCCTGGTATGGAGTATCAAGTGCATTGGTTAACCCTAATAAAGCTTCAGTTGCATGGTTCTCCCTTAACAATCATATTGTTAACATTGAAACACCGGTGGTATGAATGGGAACTGATGAGGTGTCCAGGAACAGGGTGATGACATACCTCGGAGTTAAGTCTGATCGCAGCCTGTGTTTTTGGGGGCCATGTCGACCATGTGATAGCAAGATCCCGCAAAGGATTAGCCGCCTTGAAGGTCATGGCAGCTGCCAACATCGAGCAGAGGCTACTTACCCTTCTGTTCCAGGGACTAGTCCTCACACCAATCAAGTATGCTCTGGCAATTCATACTGACAGTACGACACAAATTGACAGGCTGGAGAAAATACAGAATGAAGCTATTCACATTATCTTGGATTATCTTTTACAAGGGGTACTCCCTGCGTAGCAATGAGGTATCTTCTTAACTTTCTAACCATGGATGACAGAATCAAGATCTGGAGGGCATAAGCATACCTGAAAATAAGTGCAGAAAAGGAGCATTCATTGCACTACGAGCTCAACACAGAGAAAGGTGTCAGGCTAAAAAGAGATAAATCATCGGTGGGATGAGCAGAAGATGCCATCAAAGGAGTCTGTGGGCGTAACAAAATTAACGCTGGCAAGGAGTGGATACCAGTGCCTATGTCATTATGGGAAACGTTCTCGTATTGTATTGTCACACTGAGCAGAAATTGTAGGGAACAGAACTCAGTTGAGGTCAATGCGGAGGTCAAGGGTCTTATCTAGGATAACACAGACAAGAAAGATGCAGTCATCTATAAAGACGGATCTGTAATATGACACAAAAGGAGTGCATGGGCATTTACAGCATGCTCGGCAGGCAGAATAGTCTAGGAAGACAGTGGTGCATAAGTTATGACCACAAGTAGTATGATGATGGGGGTGATGGCAGGGATCAGGGCATTCATCTGTTTAAGGTCACAAGACTACACCCACGCCTGCATATTGAGTGATTCAATGAGCATGATAAGAAAAATGAAGGCAGGCTTTGTACGGCATGCAATTGGTAGAGTCATTGCAGAAGTAAAAAATATGTAATGTCACCTTTGTCTATGTCCCTGGACATGTAAGGGAAAGGAAAGAGCAGACAGGTTGGCTAGCTGTGCTGTCTTTGAAGACGGTCAACCAATGGACCGGCTGGACATCATCAATGGCCTCCGAGATGTGGGAAGGGTATAGGACTTTGACAACAATAAGTCCACGTCACTCCTTTGGATGAAAGAGATGGGAGTTGAGATATGGACACAGCCAGAAACGAGAAACTTAGTGGGTGTGTAAGAAGACTTATCAACCAACACATAACTGGAGTCGTCAGTCGCTGGACGCTGCAGGACATGATGACTTTAAAGTCTGCCAGTAGAAGCCCTTCATGGTAAAAAAAATGTGGATAGATTCTGTATCAAACTGGCCATTTTTCTGTCAATCTGGAGCAAAACCAACAAATACTACACAGAGAATACACACTTACAAAAATGCACATTGGTGTATGCTTATTACATCAGATGTTGGTGTATGCTTATTACATCAGATGTGACATCATCATGCATGTCCACATGGCACAGATCAAGCAAGTTTCATCTGAACACGCCTTGAATATAGTGTGTAATGAGGGTAACCAAATAATAAGATGTAATGTATAACCCTGAGGATGATAATAGGTTTTCAAAACATATAATTGACCATGAGGTAATAAATTATTATTATTATTGCAGCCACCCATGCTTCTTACAGACAATAATTTACCCAATAATTTACCCAGCTTGTGCACATTTTCAAATTATGTAATCCACCCAACATAAATGAACACTATCAGATAAAAATCACAGATTAGATGTGGATGATGAAAAGTACAGACAATCATATTAAAGATACATCTAAGTTAGTTATATTATTAAAACAAGTTGTATTAAAGTTGACATTTGTAGCCTCTTAACAAAAGAAGTAAACAAAGCAAAAGTCTATTTTGAAAAATGATCTTTTTCATCACATATTTGTGTATTAGTAAAATATCCCATACTCAGATTGTGTAAAGAAAGAGTAAGAAATAAGAATAGAAATAAAATCTTGAGAAAAATGGTGGGTGTGACATAGGCACAAATATTAGAAGAATAATAACCCACTTTGAGCATCATTTGTGTAACTACTTGGCAACACCTGGCAGGTTGATGATTATTTATATCATTGTCATTTGGTTTAGCCATCAATTTCCCCTTTTAAACTGAGAAAAATGGTCGACCTTACTATTAAAGTCTATTATGTAAAGTATATTATGACGATATAGTCACATATAGTTTAAAGGTTAATTTGACTAATTATTTTAGTTACACACTTGACCACTTTACAACACAGTATTCATTCATACATTGTGCTATGAATATCAGACCAGGTCGCTGGACTTGAGAAAAATAAGAAAATTAACCATCATCGAAATGAAACGTTCTAGATGCATGGCAGGAAGCAGTCTGAGAAATATATGTAGATCAGAAATTAAAAATGAAGAAAAAAATAATACTAAACCCACCATTGAATACATAAAGAAACAACAGATAAAATGGTTTGGCTACATAATAAAACAGATTGGTCAACACATAACAGCCAGCTATCAAGATTTGCCATGTAAACACCAGACCCAAGGGCAGACTCATAAAGAGATGAATTGATGGAACAGTAGAAACACTAGGAAGCATATCAGTATTAGAGGCCAACAGAAGAACAAAAGATGCAGAAAGACAAAATGAGGAAGGAATGAAGAAGAAAATGTGTTTGTCATCCATCCCGTGCCATGGCAATTGGTGCAGGCAATCATGTCTCTTATCTCCAAGCTGTAGTATTGTATATTCACTCATGCCAGTAACACCAAACTGTCCAACATTTTCTTTTTCTCCTCCATGTTCTCTCTTGTCCTGTAGTTTTCCCATAGATAATCCATCTGTATCTCCTCCATGTTCTGTCTTGTCCTGTAGTTTTCCCATAGATAATCCATCTGTATCTCCTCCATGTTCTCTCTTGTCCTTTAGTTTTCCCATAGATAATCCATCTGTATCTCCTCCATGTTCTCTCTTGTCCTGTAGTTTTCCCATAGATAATCCATCTGTATCTCCTCCATGTTCTCTCTTGTCCTGTAGTTTTCCCATAGATAATCCATCTGTATCTCCTCCATGTTCTGTCTTGTCCTGTAGTTTTCCCATAGATAATCCATCTGTATCTCCTCCATGTTCTGTCTTGTCCTGTAGTTTTCCCATAGATAATCCATCTGTATCTCCTCCATGTTCTCTCTTGTCCTGTAGTTTTCCCATAGATAATCCATCTGTATCTCCTCCATGTTCTGTCTTGTCCTGTAGTTTTCCCATAGATAATCCATCTGTATCTCCTCCATGTTCTGTCTTGTCCTTTAGTTTTCCCATAGATAATCCATCTGTATCTCCTCCATGTTCTCTCTTGTCCTGTAGTTTTCCCATAGATAATCCATCTGTATCTCCTCCATGTTCTCTCTTGCCCTGTAGTTTTCCCATAGATAATCCATCTGTATCTCCTCCATGTTCTCTCTTGTTCTGTAGTTTTCCCATAGATAATCCATCTGTATCTCCTCCATGTTCTCTCTTGTCCTGTAGTTTTCCCATAGATAATCCATCTTTATCTCCTCCATGTTCTGTCTTGTCCTGTAGTTTTCCCATAGATAATCCATCTTTATCTCCTCCATGTTCTGTCTTGTCCTGTAGTTTTCCCATAGATAATCCATCTGTATCTCCTCCATGTTCTCTCTTGTCTTGTAGTTTTCCCATAGATAATCCATCTGTATCTCCTCCATGTTCTGTCTTGTCCTGTAGTTTTCCCATAGATAATCCATCTGTATCTCCTCCATGTTCTCTCTTGTCCTGTAGTTTTCCCATAGATAATCCATCTGTATCTCCTCCATGTTCTGTCTTGTCCTGTAGTTTTCCCATAGATAATCCATCTGTATCTCCTCCATGTTCTCTCTTGTCCTGTAGTTTTCCCATAGATAATCCATCTGTATCTCCTCCATGTTCTCTCTTGTCCTGTAGTTTTCCCATAGATAATCCATCTGTATCTCCTCCATGTTTTGTCTTGTCCTGTAGTTTTCCCATAGGTATTCCACTCTTCTACACGCTCAAATTGCTTGTTTATGATTATTGCTCTCACTGAGTGCTGGCCCACAATCGCTTTGTCTTTTTTTTTCTTGTTCCGTTTGTTCAGGTGTCTCTTACATTATCTAAGAAGCCACATGTCTGTGTACTCTAGTGATCTTTTTGTTTATTTATTTGTTTATTTTATGTCCATGTCCGCTTCATTTTTTTTTTCTTAGCCCAGAACGCGTTCCAGTAAACTTGTATGAGGTCCCGCATATTTTCATAGTTATTGACAACTAGAATTGGTGGACTTCTTTCTATTTGATAACCCAAACACAACTATCATTATCATTTGGTATTGACGCTGAATTTATTATAAAGATAAGTTGTTTGTTGTTCGCTGAAATCAACACTTCCTGTGTGCTGTCGTAAAATCAAAGCTACAAAATCCTTTGATCTCTACAT
Source organism: Megaustenia siamemsis (assembly GCA_032433765.1). Taxonomy (NCBI): domain Eukaryota; kingdom Metazoa; phylum Mollusca; class Gastropoda; order Stylommatophora; family Ariophantidae; genus Megaustenia; species Megaustenia siamemsis. Next base: position 76,351,573 of record JAVIAB010000124.1, read on the forward strand.
GAAAAAAGAACCGTGTTGTTTTAGTGTCCCATTACCAATGAGGCCAATCCTTGTATTTTGTGTCTGGCTATTTTAAAACAGGAAATAGTTAGGCTTTACTACAAGGTGTATGAGAAGTTGAAATTTGATACTTTGAAGGAGTGTCTTCGGTGTGGACAATCGATCAACTAATGTGAATTAATCTCTTGATTCATTAATGTTTTATGATAACTTGAAACGACGAATGTAGAATCGCCTATTATTTTCAGACGGAAAACACACTCACACACATGAGAATGAATAATTTCGGTGCAGCTTAAGTGGAGTGTTTTTTTTTTTTTTTTTTTGTGTGTGTGTAGAATGTTTGAATTGCAAGAAAGCTGTCTGTATAGGTTTTTCATGAATTCCCGAAAGGCTGTCTGTATGTTTTTCATGAGCCTGCTTGCTACTTCAAATAAACACTGTCGACAGCATGCCTGTTTCTATTGTTGAATGTGAGTCAACCAGGTGGTCCAGACTATCAAGGGCTTCTTGACAAATGAAGACCTCGAGTACAATGTTTCTCATCGCGGCTAGTTGGTTCTCTCCCCCTGTGCTTTTCTGCGAAAGGCGTCGATTCCAAGTTCCTGTAAAGCAGACACCCATCAGATAACTCAAAGAGCACGGAACAAACTTGTGCAGAGTGTGTGCTTACCGTGGTGAACCCAGTTCGATGAGTTTCAACATTCGATGGCAGTTTTTAAAGGGCTGAGATAGGGATGCATCCTCTCTCCATACCTGGTTAACATCGATGCTGAGAACATCGTGAGGCATGTCAAAAACGATGATAAATTTGTGCACTTTGACCCTTTCACTATAAATCTCAACATAATCCCATAACTCAGATTCTACAAAGAAAGTTAAAAATGCTATGGCCACGTCAAAGGCACAGCGGGTTGGAAAAAACATTAATTGAAAGCGTGGTTCCTGTGTGACGCATTAGGACAGACCAAGAAGAAGGTGGTTTCAGGACATCAAGGACACCTTGTCTGGCTAGAAACAGAGATTCTTTCAGACAGGCTGTGGTGAATGCAAACGCTCTGTAAAGGACATGCGACCTGATGATGTTTAAAGCCCCCCTCCCCTTTTTAATGTTTTCTGGACAAAATATCACTGCAATTTTCATTTGATAAATACATAATATAACACAATATAACTAGATAAAGGGAAAGCGAGATCGCGGACGACATAGAGAGAAGATACTATATGGTATGATTATGGAAGGCCCTGGTATCACTGCAAACGAATTAAAATCCATAATTGCTCAACCGCCCGTGCCGGTGGAATCATCCGAATTAATATCTCATCTCCCCAACAAAGAAAGGTAGCTGCAGTCCCCATCATAGCAGTCTCGGCACACGCCAAAAGACATACGGCGAAACCGCACAGAAAGTGAACACATCCATCTGTTCCCCGTCATATGATATTATCATTCATCATAAGCAATCGGAATATCAAAACGGGCACACGGATCTCACGGTGTGCACAGAGCACTTAACTCAGTAGCTCCGGCAGCAAGCCGGACTAGGAATTGAGGAAAGAAGGAACACTTTTCAGACACAGTCTTTAACGGTTCCTACCGCCTATTCGCCATATTGATCGGTATTCCCTTGGTGTCATAGCATAGAAAAAGTCAACAACAGAATTGATACGATGCATTGTGGATTCAAAATTTTGCAAGGACATGATCGCTTACACCAACCGGTACGGCATATGATGATGAATCAGATAATATCCATGGAAGAAATGAAATTTCACAAGATCTTCACAGGCCTGGTATATTGTTATTTTCTTCCTTTATGGCATATCATGATCATTGTTCTAATAACCGTTGTATTTAGCTCCCCGTATCTATCTATCTATCTATCTATCTATCTATCTATCTATCTATCTATCTATCTATCTATCTATCTATCTATCTATCTAACTACCTACCTACCCATCCATCTATCTAATCTAATCTAATCTACCAACCACGGGTAGCATAATGTACATAGTTTGCGTGCATGGGTATAATTATCTATTAAAAAACAAATTAACCAAAAAAACCCGATGTTTTAAGTGCACGTAAAACATTGTCGTCATGGGGCAGACAGGAACAAGATGAGTCATAGACGATGTGGCTCTGCTAGACCGGGTGCTGCTTGATCGCTGTGTGGGTCCTATTGTCACACGTTTGAAGATCTAGTAAGCACATGTCAGAAAGAAAGAAGCAAGAAATGAAGGTAGTTCAACAATACGCTCCAATATTTGCAGATAGAATGTGTGGCATAGCGTGGATAGGTATCAATATATGAAGGCGTGCGTTTGCACTGGTCGACAGCAACAAATCATGTTATTGTCTGGGGCATTGGGGAATTTGAGTGTACCTTGTGATTACGTCACTGTTTGTGTGTGTGTAAATCCGTTTGTCGCTTGAAAAAAAAGGGGGGGGGGTGCGTGTCAGTGAGAGACGAGTTGCTACAGTTTTAGAGAGGGAGTGGTGACGTGTGCAGTTAGTGGGTACGCAGATGTGTCTCGTCATGGGAATTGGATCCCTTTCTGTTCTTATTGGGGGGGGGGGGGGGGGTTGGAAGGAAGAAAGTATGCTCTCCCCAGTGTGGGGGGGGGGGGGAAATCTTTACGTCACATAGTACCATTGCTGGTGTATGACGAGGGGCAACCTCGACCAGAGAAATAAAGGCCGCTTGGTCAAGCAGTCGCCACGACGTGTGAGACTCAGGATTTTTATTTCACCCCCGATAGAAAAAATCCTTTCTGTCTACCGTGGGCTTCGAACACCGAACGTCGGCTTTTCAGCTAGCGGAACAGTGGTTTTAGCCGCACGGCCACGCGCTCTCTCTTGTTGACGTGTGTGTGACATTAATGACCAGTCTGGGTGTATGTATAAAAGTGAGGGGGGGGGGGATTTGTTGATTGGTTTATCGGACTGTCTAATCTATTGGGTTACTGTGCAGTCAACACAGTTATAAATATATGTAAAAATATATGTATATGACTGTGTAAATATATAGCTGTAGACAGCCTAGAATATTGCTTAGTTCCACAAATATATTAAACCTAGAAATAAAATGTACAATCTTGGCCTATAACCGTGAGACATGTGACGTCAGTTCACAATTACTCTATTGAGTTGTCCTCACACACGTTGTATTTATGTGAGAACAATAAATTCTTCTTTTATTTGCTTTTCCGCCTGGAGAAGAGACAGTTTGCTATTTGTGGTCGGCCTCTTCTGTTATCACGTCACTGTGTGCTACTAGTACTCCCATTTTCTTTTCTTTTTAGGCCGTCTATTAAATCTAGAGCCAATTCTGATCAATGGAAGCAACACAGTAGACAAACAGATTGAAAGAGGATTAGATGCTACAGAGATGGGATTTCTCACAAGAATGTTGAAAGTTCCCAGGACAGCTAAAAAGACCATCGAGAACATTTTCAAAGAGGCCAACACAAAAAGGGAGCTTTTAAAAAACATCAGAAAGAAACCCAACATTTTTCGAGCACATCATTAGGAGATTAAAGTTAGAATGGTTAGTTACATCTGGTAAAATATTGGGAAAGAGAGATCACGAACGACAACGAGAGAAGATACTAGATATCTTGGTGTCATGGCATGGACAACAGTCAGTATAATAATTGCTACGATGCACGGTTGATAGAAAACTGTGGAAGGACATGATCTCCTACGCAAACCGACAAGGCACATGATGATGATGATCGTATAGTTTAAAAAAAAAAAACTGGTTGGGTTGTCACTTGAGAGTCAAGTTGATAGTGTTACTTCTTTGATAAGGGTTGAATGCTTTACATTTTTGACTAACTCAGCGTAACTAGCAATGCAAACACTCGACAGTCATCATTCATGGTTTGTGGAACGACTGCTAGATATAGAAGTCAGCTGTGAGTATAAGTAGCCACGAGCGACGGTTCCTGTGTGAATTAACCAATTAAAACGCTTGTGACGTAACATCATCATCGTAGTGTTGGAGACGCCATCACTTGTTCCCAGAATTGATGTATCTCGTAACTCATGCTGGGCGTCTGCTAGTAGAAAATGTTTCATTTTAAATCTTCGCTGCTTTGCGGCTATACTAAAATGATGGGATAGGCTTTGGGACTTAATCCAGAATCAGGAGCCAGTGTTCTGAAGGCAATCAGATATTGTATTCAATTTTTTTTTTTTGGGGGGGGGAGCTATATCTACAATGCACTGGCCGCAATCTGTATCACATGGTCGTTCGTTCCTTTGTATCTTATTAAGCTGAAGTGGGAGGGAGAACCTGCTGCATAACCGACAACGGGTGTCCATATTGTCAGGTCCAGAAGTGAACACTCCAGCTTTGATTCAACACAAAACAGACGTTCTTAGCATCTGGCTGGGGGAGCATTCCTCTCATGAGATAAATCACTTTGATTGCATTGGACAGCTACTGTCTATGGCAAGCTGGGCAGCCAATAGGATGCTCTTGTGCCGCTAGAGACACAATACAGTGACAAATAATAGTCTGCTGAATCGTGTTTGGGCGTCAAGCATATTCAACACCTGGAAGCAAAGTCGTCTTAGACGGCTACACCACTTGTGCAAGTGCACACGTTTCCTGGCTACACCACTTGTGCAAGTGCACACGTTTCCTGGCTACATCACTTGTGCAAGTGCACACGTTTCCCGGCTACACCACTTGTGCAAGTGCACATGTTTCCTGGCTACACCACTTGTGCAAGTGCACACGTTTCCTGGCTACACCACTTGTGCAAGCGCACACGTTTCCCGGCTACACCACTTGTGCAAGTGCACACGTTTCCTGGCTACATCACTTGTGCAAGTGCACACGTTTCCCGGCTACACCACTTGTGCAAGTGCACATGTTTCCTGGCTACACCACTTGTGCAAGTGCACACGTTTCCTGGCTACACCACTTGTGCAAGCGCACACGTTTCCTGGCTACACCACTTGTGCAAGCGCACACGTTTCCCAGCTGCACCACTTGTGCAAGCGCACATGTTTTCCGGCTACATCACTTGTGCAAGTGCACATATTTCCGAAAGACATCCTGTAAGAAAGACAGCCTTCTCTCCTAGGAAGAAATGGTGACTCCTGTGATAGAAACATATTTTTTAAACGCGACACGAGGATGTCCAATATGAACATAGCTGAATGTGAAGACCTCACGCTAGTTGAGGACGTCCAATATGAACATAGCTGAATATGAAGACCTCACGCTAGTTGAGGATGTCCAATATGAACATAGCTGAATATGAAGACCTCACGCTAGTTGAGGACGTCCAATATGAACATAGCTGAATATGAAGACCTCACGCTAGTTGAGGATGTCCAATATGAACATAGCTGAATATGAAGACCTCACGCTAGTTGAGGACGTCCAATATGAACATAGCTGAATATGAAGACCTCACGCTAGTTGAGGACGTCCAATATGAACATAGCTGAATATGAAGACCTCACGCTAGTTGAGGATGTCCAATATGAACATAGCTGAATATGAAGACCTCACGCTAGTTGAGGACGTCCAATATGAGCATAGCTGAATATGAAGACCTCACGCTAGTTGAGGACGTCCAATATGAACATAGCTGAATGTGAAGACCTCACGCTAGTTGAGGATGTCCAATATGAACATAGCTGAATATGAAGACCTCACGCTAGTTGAGGACGTCCAATATGAACATAGCTGAATATGAAGACCTCACGCTAGTTGAGGACATCCAATATGAACATAGCTGAATGTGAAGACCTCACGCTAGTTGAGGACATCCAATATGAACATAGCTGAATGTGAAGACCTCACGCTAGTTGAGGACATCCAATATGAACATAGCTGAATGTGAAGACCTCAACGCTAGTTGAGGACAGTAAACGTAGGTTAGAGACCAGGCTATCTCAGTTTGGGTAAAGTTGCCGACTTTAGACACGCACACAAAAAGATAAAACTTCTATCAAGATCTTGACATTGTCTCTGACTACTGAGACCCGACTAATGCATGAGAGAAGCATCGAACTTTTTGTGGTTTCTATATAAGGTTGTTGTGTCTCTCAAAGTATCTTCCGTCATGTGTGACTCACAAATCATGGATTGTGAAAAGCGTGTGTCTAGCGTGTGCACCATGCTTGTGAGACCTGCATGATTGACCCCACTGATTGAGATATTATTTACCACACAGCTGGAGATAATGCAAAACAAACAGAATATGTCTGAAGTATGAGGTTGTCGGTCCATTATTATGGGCAGACGAGTCGTGCCTGCTGCCTCGTGGCGTGCAACTAAATCCCGGCTGTGCACGTGCTTACTTGATACCAGATCTGGGGAAAGTTGGACTGTCGCACAAGCAGGGGAGATCACTAGGGCTCCCAGCTTCCTATTTTATTAGCATCATCTTGAAATCAATGCTTGTAATTACCATGGCAACGTGGTCACACAATCAACATAAATATATGAAAATTAGATTCAGAAAATGATTCATATTAAATATTGGTGGACAGCAAAATCAAGAGCCTTTGCCTCAACGGCGAGGAAACCACTCCGAAAAGCACAATTAAATTACATGGGTCAGTGTCTAGACAGGCAAGAGAATCGCTGAGTGCCAGAATGTTGTTGTTTTACAGAAGATTGTCGAGAATACAAGAACAGCTACAGAGAGTCACGAGGACAGAACGGAAAGCTTGTTACCAGCATCAGGAAGGCACATACATCACGATGTCGGCTCCGTGTTCTCCGTGTCACTTGCGAGGGCAAGATGATAAACATGGAGGTCCTCACTAGCACAAAGCTTTCTGATATCTTTTCTCTATTTGCTTCCCTCTGTCTCTTCGTCCCTAAATTTGTCCAGTTGTTACAATATATTCCAGCTGTTCCCTTCTCATTACGTGGCCAAATGGCCAAAAAATTTATAAGGTTTCTTCCTAGTATTGGAAATTAGCTCTCTTTTTGCTTTGGCCTCTTTCAGAACGTTTTCATTACTTTTCTTAGCTGTCCATGGTATTCTCAACATTTTCTGTAAAACCACAATTCTACAGCCTCCAGTGATTTTCTTGTCTGTTGTCTATTGTCCATGATTCACATCCATGTGTTAAGACCCGTTCTACCTAACTTTTAAATTTTCTTTTTCTTGTTTCCCTTGTCAACAATAGATTGCATATTATCTTCCTCATTTTTTGGAAAGCTGCTTTTTGCCTGAGCCATTCTGTATCTCACTTCTGTCAACATCTATCATTTCAGATTAACATTGTTCCCAGATATTTAAATTAATTTACCTGTTTTAATACTGTTCCACTTATCTTTAATGTGTATTGTGATGGTGACTTTTTCTTTGTTGCAACAAAGAACAATACAATATATATTGCCATGTAACTAAAGAGAACAACTGAGCATATTGATGGGAGAGAAGAAAAGAGGCACCAGACAGTTGGAGAGTTCGAAGTCAGCAGCAGAATTGATAAAACAGCTGCAATGATAATTTTTTATTTTATTTTTGTTTCTACCTCTTCCTCTTCTACCATTCTGTTTTCTGTAATATTATATTATCATGCCGTTATATGTCCTGATATGCCCCGTACCAGTATATTGTTTTGTGTTGCCACTGATATTTTAAAAAAATACTTCCTGTTGACCTGTTATTTGTGATCATTTGATGATATTTCTCGTTTGTGGCGAGGATTTTAAATGCCTAACTCTCAAGGTCAACATCATTGACATAGCCCTTTCAGTTCTGCGTCCATGTTTCAAGACTTTAAAGAATGGCGATATTGCCGAAGTACACGCATGAAAAGCAGTAAAAACGAGAATTCAAAAAGCAAATAATGTGAACTACTAAATAGCACATATTCTTACACATCTGAATGTAACTGCGCAAGCAAAAAGGAAATTAATAGAAACTATGTTTATGACATTGTGCTACCAGTGTCAGATATGAACAAGTATGTGTGTGAGACAAGTATACAACAACATGTACAGTTACAATTTATAAGAAAATCTGTTAACAAAACTAGAAGAGGTAAAATTAGAAATGAGGCCTTGAGAACAAGTTGTTGGTGTGACAATGATTATACTGAACGACAAAGAACAGAAAAGAAGTTTTGGCATCAGACCTGAACAACCCACCTGCAGCTGGAGCATATTGCATGAAAATATCCGGTCGCAGAGCACAAGAGAGACTCAGAAAGAGATGGGTAGATGGAATCAAAGAGACGTTAAGCAAATTCTCTACATAACTAGCGAAGGACAGAAAATGACACATTCCTCTTCTCTGCGTCGCTACACAGCATAAGTGGTAGTGTAGGGACAAACATGAAAGAAAGAAAGACAAATACCTGTATGTTTGATACTATTTTTGTCTAAATTGTTGTCTCCACTCTGAGGTTAAAGCTGCTCATTTCGTTGATGTCCACAAGGAAAGCAAAATGCCAATATTCAATATCTAGTTTCATCAGTGCTGTGTTGCATATCGTAGTGCCCGTTTTGTTGTCTACACTAGGAAGAGATCTGCTCACAGTGACCCCCACATTTCCCCTCTGTGTTGACGTTCGTTGTGTACGATACTGAGAGAACATTATTGCACCAGATCACAATTGCTAACAGAATGAAAAAAGAAAAGAAAAGGTGTTCGACTGAAATACTTTCTGAAAAATGCTCTCGGTTAACCAAATACGGTCTAATGATTATTACCTTGTTCCAAGAGTTGAGCTTAGGTCAATGATGGAGGAAGACAGCGTAACATGAGTGGATGCTTGATTGTTCCAGCAGGTGTTGGGTCTATTATCAACATGTAAATCCCATTCCCAGTGTGGCAATATATTGTTTTTTTCTGACCGGTGTGGAATAAAGCCCAGAAATGTGCTGACTGCATCCTTCCTTCCTACCCAGTTATTATTACAGCCACCCGGGAGACTTCATTAATGGCATTACCCTGTGAAGGTTTATTTCCTTCTTTCTTTAAGGTAGCATTTTGTCCTTTATAATGTCAAAGTGTTGGTGCTTACTGTTGTTCTATAGTGTCAAAGTGTTTGTCGTTAATGTTGTTCTATAGTGGAAAAGTGTTTGTCGTTAATGTTGTTCTGTCGTGTCAAAGTGTTTGTCGTTAATGTTGTTCTGTAGTGTCAGAGTGTTTGTCGTTAATGTTGTTCTGTAGTGTCGATATATATGTCATTGCTGTTACTATATAATGTCGACGTATATGTTGTTGTATAGTGTCCGCGTGTTTATTATTACAGGTTTTGTTAGTTGTATACAGCCGACATTTTTGTTGTATAACGTCGTTAAATTGTTTGTTATATAATGTTGTTATCTTTGTTTTATAGTTTTGATGTGTTTGTTGTTTAATGGTGTCGATATGTTTGTGTGTTGTTTGCAAATATTGTTCCACCCGTTGTTATTGTATGGCTTGAAATGAGGCCATGAAAATATCTGGAAACAAATGCATTTACGTGAAGAAAGTAGGCATGACCTATAGATGACTGATAACATGGCTGTCGTGTACTGCAGCGTTTGGCAAGAAGCCTGTTACATGTAGCCAATGCTCCCATCAGGTGCCCTCCTATTGTATTCCATGTAAGCCGTGCCTGTTACATGTAGCCATTGTTCCCATCATCTGCCCTCCTATTGTATTCCATGTAAGCCGTGCCTGTTACGTGTAGCCATTGCTCCCATCAGCTGCCCTCCTATTGTATTCCATGTAAGCCGTGCCTGTTACATGTAGCCATTGCTCCCATCAGCTGCCCTCCTATTGTATTCCATGTAAGCCGTGCCTGTTACATGTAGCCATTGCTCCCATCAGCTGCCATCCTATTGTATTCCATGTAAGCCGTGCCTGTTACATGTAGCCATTGCTCCCATCAGCTGCCATCCTATTGTATTCCATGTAAGCCGTGCCTGTTACATGTAGCCATTGCTCCCATCAGCTGCCCTCCTATTGTATTCCATGTAAGCCATGCCTGTTACATGTAGCCATTGCTCCCATAAGCTGCCCTCCTATTGTATTCCATGTAAGCCATGCCTGTTACATGTAGCCATTGCTCCCATAAGCTGCCCTCCTATTGTATTCCATGTAAGCCGTGCCTGTTACATGTAGCCATTGCTCCCATAAGCTGCCCTCCTATTGTATTCCATGTAAGCCATGCCTGTTACATGTAGCCATTGCTCCCATCAGCTGCCCTCCTATTGTATTCCATGTAAGCCATGCCTGTTACATGTAGCCATTGCTCCCATCAGCTGCCCTCCTATTGTATTACATGTAGCCATTGCTCCCATAAGCTGCCCTCCTATTGTATTCCATGTAAGCCGTGCCTGTTACATGTAGCCATTGCTCCCATCAGCTGCCCTCCTATTTGATTCCATGTAAGCCATGCCTGTTACATGTAGCCATTGCTCCCATCAGCTGCCCTCCTATTGTATTCCATGTAAGCCGTGCCTGTTACATGTAGCCATTGCTCCTATCAGCTGCCCTATGATTTGGTTCCATGTTATTGTTCGTGTTCACTCCGTGTCATGTGTTTTTTCACTTCTAAGAACATATCTTCAAGGTCTTTACGTTGAAGAGTTGACCTCATTTGTCTGCACTGCTGACACCTGTAGACGATCGGAGACAGTGTGATAAAGGTGCATATTGGTGTTCTAAGCAACAAGCCGAAGTTCAACATTTGTCGGGGCGAGCTGGTTGGGCGTGTCTTGAGAAGTGACTCACGATTATATAGAGCCTGATACATTTACTGTAGATGCATAGAAAGTGCCAACGCTCGCCTGCTTCATGTTATTGAGAGTTTCTGCGTGTATTACAAATATTAGGTTCAACACTGCTATGTGAGTCTCATGTTCTGGGAACATTGTTGCACTCACACACTTTTCGGTGTCCCAAGACTCCTTTGATATAAAAACAACGTTTGAGGTTGTTTAAAACTGGCTTCGTAAATGTGCACTTTGGGAGCCATATACCCGGTATGGGCGGATGTTTTGTTTAACATGATCTCGGTGACGTCACGGTGGTTTTTAATTACCCTTGACAACATTCTGCGGTATATTTGGAGGACTAATTAGGCAAGTATTTGAGTAAGGGGAGCTAACTTCACAAGTAGAACACCAAGGTTCAAAAAACGTCATCCAGTCTTACCAGCCACACAAAAAAAGAGGGATATTCGATAACTGAAGAAATCCGACTGGTAGACAGCACTTTGCCGCTCTTTTATACAAGTTATGTCCAAGAAAAATGGAGGGTCCGCACGCGATTCTTAACAAAAGTAATACTTTGGATACTTTTACTTTTTGAGAGTTGCGGTCACCCATAACGAACGTTGTCCGTTCCTAAATTGATGTGCACTCCTTCAATTTTCTCGGAAAGTATTTGATGAATTGCAATGAAGTTTTGCAGACAGTCTTAGATTTTCATCGACCTCAGGATTTTATAACATTTTAATCCACACATACAGCCAGGATTTTGCACTAATTTTTTTTGTTATATAATTTCAGGAAAATTACAAAAAAAAGGGTGACCTAAACAATAGATTTTAGCAGTAAATAACGTTTGTTTTATTGTTGTTGTTGTTGTTTTTAACAGCGAATCAGAGGCGTATCCTTTTCACATTAATAATAGCGTAATTTCTTTATTTGACATGATTTTACTTCCTCAACACAGAGATAGGAAAAAACACTGAGAAATAATAATCTGTTTATAGTGGGGCAGGGGTAGGAGTGTCACCGACAAAATAATGTATACGACATACGCACCTCATTTCGAATCTAACCTCTAAGAGATTACCTGTTGTTATCGGCTGGACAAACTACAGTCCATCTTGCAGCCAGTGCTGTGCATCTTCCCCGAGCGCGTGCTCTTCACGTTTCTTCCAGTATTCTCTCAGAGAGGACATCACATGTTAAGTACTTTAACATCCCACATTTTAAACATGTGAGCTAAAAACATCAGTATGTGTTGCCTCGACCAAGAAGACCGGAGCTGTGGAGTGCAGTAACTTCAGAACAAGTTTGACGAGCCATATTATACAAATCTTGCTTAAAGTTATGCTGGAAAAAATGCTAGATAAAGTCAATATGGAATTAACAGAATAACAATTTGGATTTAGAAAGAACAGTGGGATAAGATAACTTATCTTCTGCGTGAGAATGATAATATAAAAATATATAGAAGTAAGTAAACCAATTTGTGCATGCTTCATAGTCTATACCAAAGCTTTGGACAGAATATACCATAAACAATTATTACATTGCTTCAAAGATATGGATAATTATGACATACGACATATGAAATTTATACTGGGAACAAACAGCTATAATAAAATACAACAGTGAGAACTCAACACCTATTGATATAAAAAGAGAAGTAAGACGGGGCTACACTCTATCACCATGTTCATTCAGCTTGTACACTGATCAGATCTTTAAAGACATCATGGGGGTTTGAGGCCTAAACATGGATATCTAATGAACAATTTAAGATAATACCGTATATACTATAAAATACCATATGCTGATAATACCGTATATACTATACAATACAATATGCTGATAATACCGTATTATTGGCAGCAAATCCGGAAGATCTACAACCAGTTAACAAAATAAACAAGACAAACACAGGATATAGTTTGAATATAGGTATTTAAGAGACTATATAACACAACATATGCAATTAGATATCATCTGGAAAGGTGCCTAGAAAAAGTGTAAGAATATAGCTTTCTTAGACTTAAAGGAATGGTGGAAATGTGAGACAGAACTAAAGAAAAGAATAGCAATGGCAAAAGGCAATTTTAGCAACACAAAAAAATATACTCACATCAAAGCAAATAACAGCAGAACTAAAAACTAGGAATGTAAAATGTTATATTTACTGAACATTCCTGTATGGTACAGAACATGGATCAGAAAAACAGAGCAAAAGAAGGAAACTATTTAAATGTGGATTTATAGGAAAATGTGGAGAATTGGATCGAAGGAAAAGACGACAAATGTACTGAATCAGCTGAAAGTGAAAAAAAAGTACTACTTAACACAATTCGGAAAAAAAAGACAACTGACTTTTTTGGGGCATGTAAAGAAGCACACTGTAGAGCCAGTCTTAACATATGGATGTGGATCATGGACAATAGGTCAACAGACAAGAAAATCACTGGAAGTTGTAGAAATGTAGTTTTACAGAAAAATGTTGCGAATACCATGGACAGCTAAGAAAAGTAATGAAAACGTTCTGAAAGAGACCAGAGCAAAAAGAGCTAATTTCCAATATTAGGAAGAAACAATTATCATTTTTGGTCATGAAATGAGAATGGAAAAGCTGGAATATAGTGTAACAACTGGGAAAATTGAGGGACGAAGAGATAGAGGGAAGCAAAGAGAAAAGACTTGACTTGACTTAATCCCCTTGTTAGCCGTGAGCTATGAACTCTTTACAGCTTAATGCCTCTCGCATGAAGGCGCAGGTCTTTCTCAGTTGTACAGCTGCAGAGTACAGTGTGCTATTGATTGTTGGAAGTAGTGGGAGTAACATGCTCCGTCGCTTTTGTAAATGGGGACAATGTAGTAGCAGGTGATCTACTGTCTCAGATTGTTGACGGCAGTGTCTGCAGATTGGGTCATGTTGTGTTTTTATTCTGCTCAGGTGTTGATTGGTAGGAGCATGGCCAGCTGGAATATCAGGCTTTGATCCCTTCGTCTGAGCTCCCCCACAGGGTCGAGGGGGTCTGGTTTTGTTTGATATCTGTAGAGTAGGCGTTCAGTCTTAGCTGAAGCCTACATATTTAACCATTCCTTGTGGTAGTTGTTTCTCAAAATTTGCTTGCATGTTTTGAGGCTAACTTGAACAGGAAGCTGTGGTAGAGATGCTCCCAGTTTAGCGAACCTATCCGCTCTCTCATTTCCTGCAATGCCGATGTGACCAGGGATCCATTGTAGGGTTACAGTCATGCCATAGGTAGGGGAGAGTTGGTTGGATAAAGATCTTATATTGGAAACCTCGGATGTTAGTCCGCTTTCAATTGCTTCGAGTGCTGATTTTGAATCTGAGAAAATATATATATATCTTCCGGTGTGATGGTGTCACATTCAGAGTCTACAAATATCCTTCTAAGTGCTCTCTCTATAGCTATAATTTCTGCACAGTAATTGGAGCAGTATTCTCCGCATGGACCGTAAATTTTGGGGCAGTCGTCTGGGTGAGAGTAGGGATACTTGACAACAGCACCGTAACCAGCATTTAGGGTGGCCTTGAATACAGATCTATCAGTATAAACGTGAACGGCATTGCAATGTCATTTATATCATAAGATCTTTAGTAGAAAGAGCCATAGAGGTGAAAACAGATCTGTACCTATGTTTCATAGATTACACCAAGGCATTTGATAAAGGAAAGCACCAAGAAATAATCAAAATTTTAGAAAGCATAAACGTAGACAGCAAAGATCTAAGAATAATAAAGAACATGTACTGGCAACAAACAGCGGCCATAAGAACTGGAAACCAATTGGGAATGTTTCAACAAATAAAACAGGGTGTTAGACAGGGTTGTGAGCTGTCACCAGATTTGTTTAATATTTATAGTGAGATTATTTTAAGATCCATAAGGGACATGCCTGGAATAACAATTGAAGGTCATAATATAAATAATCTAAGTTATGCTGATGATACAGTCTTAATCGCGATGAGTGAAAATGACTTACAAGAAATGTTGGACATTATAGTGAAGAAAAGCAAAAATAAAGGACTCAGCCTTAATAGCAAAAAGACAGAGGTAATGGTAACAACAAAGAAAAAGACATCACCTCAGTGCAAAATAAAGACAAGTGGAACAATATTAAAACAGGTAAATGAATTTAAATATTTGGGAACTTTGTTAACCTCAGACGGAAGATGTACAAAAGAGGTGAGATGCAGAATGGCTCAGGCAAAAGCAGCTTTCCAAAAAAATGAGGAAGATACTATGCAATAAATTTGTAATAATAGAAACAAGAAAAAGAGTTCTTAAATGTTATGTAGAGCCAGTCTTAACATATGGATGCGAATCATGGACAATAGGACAACAGACAAGAAAATCACTGGAGTCTGTAGAAATGTGGCTTTACAGAAGAATGTTGAGAGTACCATGGACAGCTAAGAAGAGCAATGAAAACGTTCTGAAAGAGGTCAAAGCAAAAAGAGAACTAATTACCAATATTAGGAAGCTACAATCATCATTTGTTGGCCATGTAATGAGAAGAGAACAACTGGAATATATTGTAACAACTGGAAAAAGACGAAGAGATAGAGGGAAGCAAAGAGAAAAAATAACAGACAGCTTAAGAGAATGGCTTGGCAGAATGTCAACAACAAAAATGATAAATAGCTGCCGAGATCGAAAATTGTGGAGAGACATGATCACCTAAGCCAGTAGGCACGGTACTTGATGATGGTTAGGAGTTGATTTCATAGCACCGCTAATAAATCTCAGGGCTTGATTTTGAATATTTTTCTAAGCTTTGGAGTCTTGCTATAGTCCGTTCAGAAATTCATAATCACACCTGAATTAGTTTTGCGTCATAATCGCTTCTTATTTTGGTTTCAAATTTTGCATGCAATCTTAGAATATTGATGACGTTATAGAAATATTTTTTTGCTCTGAGAAATTTGATCTAGTTTAAAAGTTTTCTTCTTTAGGCTATATTAAATTCGCCCTGTTCGAATTTGACACCATTTTAGGATATATACATTAATTTGGTGCGGTCGTTCACGTAAAATAGTTTGGCTATTGCAGAAACACTAACTTCAGGAAAATCCCGTGCACAAAACTGAATTGTTATTGAACGACATGACGCACCACGCCCTTGGCATTAATTACCGAAGGGAAGGCGTATCTTTATTGATTTTGTAAATACTCAATAGACAATTTGTTGACTTTAAATACCAACATTTATATCTAAATTACAGTGAGTTTGAGATGCAAATTTATAACTATGCAAAAGGTTACTGTTTTACTATATCAGCACTTCCTTAGGGAATCCAAGATGGGGCATTTATATTGTGATATTCATGACCCAGAGATACGAACGCAACTCGCGCTTGGTCTTAATAAATCGTCATTTTCTCGTTGGATTAAACAACACACAGAGTGCACTCATGTCAATCAAGGAAGGAAAATGAAAGTCGACAGCTTTTGATTTTCCAAGCAAAAAGTACCGACGGTAGGGACTACCATACTGAAATGAATGGAAACATTTTCAGGCACTGGTTGGAGAACGATCTTTTACCAATCCTGGAGAGACCTTCATGCATAGTCATGGATAATGCATCATACCACAATGTCGTATCAGAGGAAGACAAAGTGCCTACTGCATCAAATACAAAAGAGCAAATTAGGACATGGCTTGCGAATGAAAATGTCAAATTTGACGACAAAACCCGAATTGTTACAACTTGTGAAGAATACGAATAAGAAAAAGGTGTACCATTGTAACATAATCATTGAGAAATACGGCCACACATCTCTTCGACTCCCTGCATATCATGCGCACCTTAATCCAATGAAACTTGTCTAGGCTCACGTCAAAGGACAAGTTGCAGAACAGAATAGGACGTTTAAAATGTGTGATTTTGAAGTTCTGACACGCGAGTCTCTCTCAAAAATAGACACTCCGTTCTGGAAGAAGTGTGTTGAACATGTGCTGCGGGTGGAAGATGAGTACTGGAAACGAGATGGATTACTATTTGTCCAGCCAGTAATGATTATCAACCTCTTGGACTCGTCAGATTCAGGGTGATTAAAATTAAGATGAATTCAATTCCAGCTGCAGTTAGGACGTCCTGGGGTCTAATGGTGACCGAAAGACAAGACTAATTGTAACCAATTGAATTCATGTTTGCAAATACACATAACGAACAACACCCACAATTAAGCACTATGTAGGTACGCCTCTGACAAGAATTGCAGTAAACTGGAAAATTTAACACGATTACTGTAAACTCTAAAATTTGAATCAACTTGTGTGATATCGTCATAAAAGATCAAAGGAATTCGCTGATGTGCAAAATCTGTTGTGTTTGTGGAATAAAAAATACCAAAATCTTTGCGTCATCAATATTCTAAGATTGCATGCAAAATTTGAAACCAAAATAACAAGCGGTTATGACGCAAAACTAATTCAGGTGTGATTATGAATTTCTGAACGGACTATAGCAATAGATTGCAGAGGTAGTGAATAGTCTTACTGATCGCACGTAACCAATATAGAGTTGACGCAGTGTTTGTTAGTCTGCCCCCCATTCACAAGTGGCGAGGTGTTTGCTGATCCTAGGTCTAGTTGTGGTTTTCTCTATCAGCTTGTTTATGTGTTGTTTCAGAGATAGCCTACAGTCTAAGTCAACTCCCAGGTATCTCGGATATTTGTCGTAGTTTAGTTTCTCTCCGGACATCTGTTTCTTCCCCTTTGACTTTGTTGTTTAGGGTAAATATACTGTAGACTGTCTCCTCAGTGCTAGGCTCTAACTTCCAGAACTGGCAGTAAGCAGCAATGGTAGTGAGGTCCGTATTTATGTTATGGGTAAGGGCTTGGATATTCTTGCCTCTTACCCAGATGGCGAGGTCGTCCGCAAAAAGTGCCTTACGACGTGTGATATATTCTGGCATGTCATTTATAAACATAAGGAACAATGTGCAACTTAGGGCTGATCCTTGAGGTAGGCCTTCCTCCAGGGTTCTTTGTTTGGAGGTTGTTCCCATGTATGTTGTTTGTATTGTTTGATTACAAAAGAAGCCCTTTATCCACTTGTACATTCGTCCTGTTATTCCCAGTTTTTGCAGTTTAAATAGAAGACCTTTTCTCCAGACTCTGTCATACGCTTGTTTCAGGTCAATGAATGTGGTTATTGCGTGTTTTTGCTCCTGGAATGAGTCACCTTATCTCTTGAGTGAGTCTTATCAGCTGGTCCATAGTACGCTTGTTCTTTCTGAAGCCTGCTTGGTAATTGTTGAGTGTCTTCATGTTCTCAAGCCACCAGTACAGCCTTTCGTTGACCATTCGTTCTGCTATTTTCCCCAGATTGGAGGTCAGGGAAATTGGTCTGTAACTGCTAAGGTCGTTGGGATCTTTCCCTTTCTTTAGTAAGGGTATTACATTTGCTTTCTTCCACTGAGCCGGCAGCTTACCCTCTCTCCACGTTATGTTGATAAACTCTAAGATGACATCAAGTTCTTTGATTGAGAGGTTGGTAATAAGTTCGTTAGTCAGTCTATCAGAACCAGCAGATTTCCCCGTTCTACACTTATCAAGGGCAGCTTTTAGCTCTGGAAGGGTGAAATCTTTTTCAAAGACTTCAATGCTTACTGTATGGCGCTTTTCTATTTCTTTGGTAAGTTTGTTAATAGCGTAGTCTAGTCTTTGGTTGTCTCGTTGTTTATTGATAGCGTAGTCTAGTCTTTGGTTGTCTCGTTGTTTATTGATAGCGTAGTCTAGTCTTTGGTTGTCTCGTTGTTTATTGATAGCGTAGTCTAGTCTTTGGTTGTCTCGTTGTTTATTGATAGCGTATTCTAGTCTTTGGTTGTCTCGTTGTTTATTGATAGCGTAGTCTAGTCTTTGGTTGTCTCGTTGTTTATTGATAGCGTAGTCTAGTCTTTGGTTGTCTCGTTGTTTGTTGATACTGGCGAAGTAATTGTTAAGGGCTTCTGATTTCTGTGTACTAGCTGGTATTACTTCCGAACCCGACTTTAGTGGCACAATGTTCGAGCGTCTTTTGTTCCCTGATAGGTTAGAAATAAGACGCCATGCTTGCTTGCCTTCCTTTCTTAAGTCCAGGTTTTCACATTTCTTGATCCATGTGACCTTCTTTGCTTTAGCGCTTAGTAGTTTAACCTTCGCAGTCAATCTGTTGTCATTTGTTTTGTTGGCGGGGTTGGGTGTTTCTCGACTAGTCTTCTTGCTTTTTTTCTTTCTTTGACAATGCACTCTAGCTCTTCATTCCAGAACGGTTTGAATTTACTACAGCGTCCTCGGGGGATGGATTGTTTAGCAGATTGTAGAATAGCTGCGGTGATGTTGTTATAGACAGTGTCAATATCAGCTGTGGATGGATTGTTTAGCAGATTGTAGAATAGCTGTGGTGATGTTGTTATAGACAGTGTCAATATCAGCTGTTGTATCAATCTCTTGGAATCCTTGGTTTACTAGGTTCCGGAATGTTGCCCAATCAACTTTTTAATAATTGAATGGCACTGTTGTTGGACAAATACTTATGGTTTCTTTATTGTTGGAAATTTCTAGTATGATTGGTCTGTGGTCACTACCTATGTCGTCGAGGACACCGAGGGATCACTTGGGATGGATGTCCGCTGTCACCAGAGTGAGGTCGGGTCTACTTGAGGTTCCACTGGCTCTATGAAGGAGTGTAGGTGGGCAATCTGAGTTTTGGAGTAATATAAGAGTAGTTGTATTGATGAGTTCCTCGATGATCAATCCTGTGTGGTTTCTGTCTTTATAGCCCCATAGATGGGAGTGGCCATTCATATTTCCTGCTACGATAGTTCTGAAAAGATCAGTGTTAGTAAAGAGTGGTAGGCTGATCATGTTTTTTGGTAGGTTGTATACATTAATAATTTTTAGCGGTTGGTTGTTTTGTCTAAGCTGTCACTTCTTGGATATCAGTTTCTTCATTGGTTTCTACTGGGGAAACCTCAGCCTGTATGTCGTTCCGAATGAGCGACATGATCCCTTGACATTTCCGACACTTGCATCGATGTGCGGTGTAGCCTGTAATATGGAAATGGGCTTCTCTTGGTAGCATTGTTTCCTGGATGAGTGCAACGTGGATGTTTTGATCTGATAGTAGTTTCGCCAACTCCAGTTTATTAGTACGTATTCCTGAAATGTTGAGTTGTAGGATGCGGAGAGTTGAAAGGTTGTGTTGGGGTCCGGTAGCATAATTGTCACTGCCCTCTCCGGGTTGCAGAGGACAGCGCGGGCCTTGATGTTCGAAGCATGATAATTATTGGGGGTGTCATAGGCGCTTTCCTTTTCATCCCCAAAGGAGAGTAGCTCCGTGTGTTGGTGTCCCAGGATCGTCACGTCCTGCCAGTAGTTTAACGCTTGCTTATAGGTCAGCGGGTTCATCATTACCTCATCAGAAACGCTGACACAGTCTGCAGCGGTGATGAAAACTGGCATTCCCCGCCACCCAGGAACCTGCACAGAGAGTCAGAGGTGCGATGACCGCCTTGCTACACTCCGTTGACGTCCATGGGGATTGACAAACAGGAGACAAAAGGAAGGATCGAGGCAAGAACACATTTGACCCATGAGTTGGGGATGGGCTAGTGAATTCAGTGCACACACTTTCTTACACAGTGGCTGCACTACCGCACTTAGAGGGCACCATCCTCTCCTTGGCCATTTATGTCGGGCATTACACTATGCTCCTTGTTGCAGGGTTGGCCTTACCCTGGACGGGCTGTTAACTGTTATCTCTAGTTAACGGGTTTCCGTCAACCCTGTGACCTCCGGTAACAGACGGTGCTAGCGATGCATATGTTTAGTAACTTATCGTGTGTCCATGGTGTGTTAGACTAAGGCCCAGTGTCCGGGAAGAAAACATTCCACTTGATTACACACACAAACCCTGGTTGTAAACAATAGTGTCGGTGGCAGGTATCCGAGGGTGAGCGATTGTCAGCTCTAAGTAGGTTATGATAATTTGTCCTTGAAGCAGCTACAATGGGCCTACACGCATTGCGTTTTAACACTGTATGATTATTAGTTTATTATCAGTAATTATTTCAGTCACTTTATAAATCCTTCAGAATGACAACAACCACACAAAAAACTCAATCCGTGTGAATGGACATACACAAAATTGTCAATCACTAGAGCGATCTGCAAGCAGCTACTAGGCTACGCCATGTTACCGGAAATGAAGAGAAAAGATAGCAGGCAGCTTAAAAGAATGGCTTGGCTGAAAGTGAACAATAGAAATGATAAATAACTGTCGAGATAGAAAGTTGTGGAGAGATATGATCATTTAAACCAGCAGGCATGGTACTTGATGATGATGAAAGAAACACAATGCTCTACAAGTTTTGGAAGAGAAGGGACGAGGTAGACCAAGACTAAAGTGGACTGATAACATCAATGTTGGACAGGTGGACAAGAGACAGAGTAAAATGGCGCTCCGTGGTAGTCAACCTTCAATGTGGAGACGGCACTCGACGATGATGATTTTTAAACGTGGTGCGATCACTTTCCCTTGACTGTATCCCACACAAGCTCGACTGGGTTACGGTGGGAGACGTGTGGCCATGCTCCTCAATGATTTTGTCAGTCTCAACATCTTTATCTCACAAGATGCAGCAACTCTGCTTTCAACTGGGTCGTGCTAAACCAGACATTTTGGTCTATTCACGGCCGGAAATAGAGTGTTCTTTACCCAATTTCCTTCTGAAAATATGTCGATTCATTTCAGTGTTTGCAGTCTCTTCCGTCTGTAGACTTTTAGTTTCAGTGTTTGCAGTCTCTTCCGTCTGTAGACTTTTAGTTTCAGTGTTTGCAGTCTCTTCCGTCTGTAGACTTTTAGTTTCAGTGTTTGCAGTCTCTTCCGTCGAATGTAGACTTTTGTTTCAGTGTTTGCAGTCTCTTCCGAATGTAGACTTTTTGTTTCAGTGTTTGCAGTCTCTTCCGTCTGTAGACTTTTAGTTTCAGTGTTTGCAGTCTCTTCCGTCTGTAGACTTTTAGTTTCAGTGTGGTAAGTCTCTTCCGTCTGTAGACTTTTTGTTTTAGTGTTTGCAGTCTCTTCCGAATGTAGACTTTTAGTTTCAGTGTGGTAAGTCTCTTCCGTCTGTAGACTTTTAGTTTCAGTGTGGTAAGTCTCTTCCGTCTGTAGACTTCTAGTTTCAGTGTGGTAAGTCTCTTCCGTCTGTAGACTTTTAGTTTCAGTGTGGTAAGTCTCTTCCGTCTGTAGACTTCTAGTTTCAGTGTGGTAAGTCTCTTCCGTCTGTAGACTTCTAGTTTCAGTGTGGTAAGTCTCTTCCGTCTGTAGACATTTAGTTTCAGTGTGGTAAGTCTCTTCCGTCTGTAGACTTTTAGTTTCAGTGTGGTAAGTCTCTTCCGTCTGTAGACTTTTTGTTTTAGTGTTTGCAGTCTCTTCCGTCTGTAGACTTCTAGTTTCAGTGTGGTAAGTCTCTTCCGTCTGTAGACTTTTAGTTTCAGTGTGGTAAGTCTCTTCCGTCTGTAGACTTTTTGTTTTAGTGTTTGCAGTCTCTTCCGAATGTAGACTTTTAGTTTCAGTGTGGTAAGTCTCTTCCGTCTGTAGACTTCTAGTTTCAGTGTGATAAGTCTCTTCCGTCTGTAGACTTTTAGTTTCAGTGTGGTAAGTCTCTTCCGTCTGTAGACTTCTAGTTTCAGTGTGGTAAGTCTCTTCCGTCTGTAGACTTCTAGTTTCAGTGTGGTAAGTCTCTTCCGTCTGTAGACTTTTCTTAGAAGAAAATGCACTGTGCGCCCTTAAGAAACCGATGCATTAACCCACGATTCGTGCAATAATACAATCTCGTAGCCTTCCTTCTCTCTCGAATCTGTTTCATGTATTTACTCCGAGAAGCAATCAATCGTGACTCTTCACAATGCCCCTGTCGCCTGCGGGTTTTTGAAAAGTGAAACCAACGCTTCTAACAACTTTCCATAGAGCAGTTTTTGGAAGTTGTATATTGCACTCCTATGGGAACTTATTGTTAAGTTTGAGGGGAGTAACAAATTGATTTGCCTGAAACATTTTCAAAGCCTCAGACTTAATAACAATAAATAATAGATGACCAATACTGAAATGATTTTAATCTGGTGTAAAGCTTTGACCTGGCCCTCCTTAGCACGGCCATTAATAACTGATTGCTGCAGTCGTCCCAGGGAACTGATGTGGTTCACCTTAAATCAGTCCTGACAGACCAGCCATATAACTGTCATATGTGCTGTCGTGTCGCCTCCAGCAAGAGACATATTATATTCTTGGCTTCTAGCAAGTAGACTTACCTTTTTATTTGTTACTCCAACTAGGACAGGGAATCTCAAACTGTACATGTTTTTCCAACATCACTGTCTTATAGAATTCATATGGAAAGTTAGTTGTCGTCTTTGCTATTTTTGTTCGCGTTGACCGGTATCATTGACAAGGTGTTCATGTTTTGTGTACCTTCTTGTACAATTGTCTTCATTATGGAGGTGTATGCACACGTCGGACCTCTGCTGTGGCTATTCCTAGATATGCACCAACATGTGTCGCATTTTGACAAGGACGCTTTTGTCTTCCAAAACTCTTGCGTCTCTAATTGTTTTGTTATAAAGCAGGGATGGCCAGGTTCTTTCAAATGGCGGGCCACTTTTTTATTATTTTTTTTGTGTGGCTTGCCACACACATAACAACATCAATACATATAAGCTTGGCATTTGTTTTAAGGTAATATTTTTGTTATTTATCTGCATTATTTGCTTGCATAAATCATTTTATTGCAACAGAGTTTAAAATGCCTTGTTGATTTATACAAATGAATAAAATTTGCTATTTATATTGTTTAACAAACATGTTTTAGTTAAGTCATTTTAAAGGTGACATGCAACAAACCTTAATGAGAACAATGTGGACGTTCATGTGCAGCAACAAGTTCATCAGAGTCAATGTGTAAAGATGATGATGATATTCGTAATAAATCCTGAAGGTGGCCATCAGTGAGTCGGTTTCTTTGTGACGATTTAATCTCCTTCATTGTTGAAAAAGCGCATTCACATATATATGTGCTTCCGAACATAGAAGTAATTTTCAAACTGAAATCACTCAATGCGGGATATTTTTCCCGTGGCACAAGTTTCCAAAAGTCAACTCCTATCTCCATCCTTGAATGGAAAAAAGGGTCACTTTGGAGGTTACATAACTCCAGCTGAAAAGTGTCATGTTGTTGGAAAATGTCACACTTCATAGGGTTGTTAAACAATGCCAGTTCTGGTCGTATACCACTGAAGTCAGAAAATCGTTCATTGAATTGCTCCAATAGTTTTTCTAACATTAATACAGAAAATTTGAAATCAGTGTCACTGCGCTCCTCAATCAGTTCTTTGCTCGAAGGAAAATGAATGAAGTTTTCTTTGGCCAGGGTAAATCTAAAAACTTTTAGTTTACTTATAAATCCATCTAAAGGTGTGCTATCAAATCTGAGACTGTTGGTAACGTCCCTGTAGCTTCACGTTGAGTTCATTCATGTGTTGGGTGATATCAGTTAAAAAGGCCAATATGTTGTTAAAATGTGGATCAGACATTTTTCTAATCAGTTCTTTGTTGGTATCATGTTTCTCTAAAAACAGCTTTATCTCGTTTGTCAAAGCAAAAAAACCGCCTTAAACCAATTCCCTCTGCTTAGCCAGCGTACTTGTATGTAGAGCACTAAATCGCCATATTCCGCCTCAACTTCTGATAGAAAATTTATGAACTGTCGGTGTGTCAAAGCCCGATTCCCGCCTTTTATTAAATTCACAGACTTTATTACAGTTTTCATAACATCCTCCACATCTAGAATCTTATCACACAGCGCCTCCTGGTGTATAATTCAATGCAATGCTGGACAATGGATTCCAGCCTTCCTTAATAATCCAACTAAACCTGCTTGAGTACCACACATTGACTTAGTGCCATCTGTCACTATTGCTGAAAGTCTGTTTATGTCACCGATACCGTTAACAACTTTCATAACTGGGTTATAAATGTCTTGACCTTTGGTCGTATTATGCAATGAATCTAAAGCTAGTAGCTCTTCATTGATAATAAAGTCTTTTGAAACAGTTCTTATGAAAATTAAAAGTTGTGCTGTGTCTGATATGTCATTAGATTCATCCAAAGCCAGAGAAAAGTAAGCGGAATTTGTAACAACACTCTTTAATATATGAGAACTTATTTCCTCGACCCTTCTAGTGGCTGTCTGTTTTGATAGTGGAACGCTCTCAAAATGACTGGCAATTTTTTCTACCCCAAATGCACGCCGCCATGTTAATAGAACAACGCTTTACGAAGTCACCGTCACATAATGGTTTATTTTATTTCGCTATCTCTGCGCTTACAACAAACGATGCCATTAAGGAACTTGTTTGCTTTGTTGTTAATGTAGTAACAACAGATTTCTGAGCACTAAACTTTTTCTTCAAATCGCACACAAGTGTAGAACGTATTGTACAAATGTAGTCCTTGTATTTAGCGGCGTGGTGCTGTGTGTAATACCGTTTAATATTATAATATTAATATTATTTACAGACAACACTTGCAAACACACAAGGTACTGCGGTCTGCTATCCTTATTGTTGATAAATTAAAAAAATCATGTTCCCATTTCTTATGAAAAAATCTAATTTGTTCATTTAATTGACGTTTATTGCTCATATTATACCACGACCGAAGCAACAGACAATGACAACATAGATTATAACAATAGCACTGCTTCCTGTTAAAAATGGAACTGTTCACTGTAACTCGACAAAATCAGAATGATCAGATCGGATATATAATTTTGACTGATGAAAAGAGGATTGGAGAGAAAGAAACTGAAAATAAAATAATTGTGAGGTGAATGTGTTGGGGAGGAGGAGGTGGGTGACTGACAGTATTTCTTGGCGGAAACTGTTTGGTTGGTTGGTTGCGTTCGCCCGATGACTAAAGTACTCTAGAGTATCGTAGTAGACTAGAATGTTCCTCTTCATCATCCGCCCTTACAAGGACGTAGTGGACGTGTCTGCGTTGTGTTGTGGTTTGCAGTATAACTTATATTTTCGCCTTTCGGCCTAACACATCCGACTTCAGCACGACATTTTTGAATACCGGGTTGTCTTCCCTCTTCGATCCCTGCACGCTTGGCCAGACTAGATAGGTTAGTCTGTTACTGGAGGTACCACGGAGAGGTTTAGCAGGGTCTGGATGGTTTTGGTTCACCGATCCTGGCGCAGGCCATCAGGTGTGGGTCGCTGACAACTTCCAGCTCTTTTGCTGGTAGGCGCGCCTTCGCCTCCAGGAAACTGTTTGAACTCGCCGAACCGAGAGTCGGTTCTAGAACAATTCGTCGGCTTCTTCCTTTGTTTCAGTCGATCGCAGGATGATCAAACGGAAAAAAAAACGATGGGTCGGGAATGATGGGAAGGCGACGTTAATCTAACTGAGTGTTCCGAGTGTTAAACATAGGTCTACTTGTACTATTCTTCTTCTTTGATTTACCTCGGATGTTTCCACCAATAATTATACTTTATTTTAAACAAACTACTAGGGAATATTTGAGTTAGCTTTCTCCACGGTAGAAGTTAATGTAACAAATTTTAAATCAATATTACCCAGGACATTTTGCTCAATGCAACCTGATTGTATTTGTTATCTGCCGCGGGCCAAAAAAAGGACGTCGTGAGCCACAAGTGGCCATCCCTTTTGTAAAGGGTGGACAACCTTGCGCTTTATGTCTGTTTATTTACTTTGTTGGATTAAAAAAAAATAACTATGAAGTGTTGCTACAGTGCTATAACATGTACGATGTTTTTGGTGTGTTTTTTTTAAATAAAGTGCTTGTTATAGTGAAGTGCAAAGAATAGTCTTTACAGATGTCACACCACCCGCACATCAAATAAAAATACTGAAACAATAATCCCGTTTCAAACAATGGCACAGTGCGGGTACCGCACATACTGAGACGATCACCGTCACAACAAAGACTGTAACATCAATCTAAAGTACATGTTGCAAATCATGGTTCGCGGCCCTAGAGAGTATATAACAACATGATTGCCTAAATCAGACAGCTTAATACACACGGGTTGATCTTCTGGGTCGTTAGGGGACCAAAGGATTCCATTTTCATCCATAATTCTTTATTGCGGGTCTCTGTACACTCATGAAGACAGGTACCCTTGTCGTGTTTGTCCTAGTTTGTTTACGCACGATTTGAACAAGTCGTTTTTTTTTTTCTACCTGCAGGTTTAGTAAATATGTGGTATTTCTTTGAGATGCCTGGGTTGTTTCTGTGGTATCTTCATTCATTGGAAGTTATTCTCTTTAGTAGTTTGCTATATATAATCTCCATGTCCTGCAGGCGTTCAAGAATATTGATGTTAGTGAGGCCTACTGCTCTACATTCTGTTAGTTATACTAATGGTCTCGCAAGGTTATGGCCTTATCGTTGCCAAACACCAAAGTATATGGCTAAATGTCGCTGCTGTTGACAGAATTGGAGATCACTAACAGATTGTGCATGGAATGCAAGCTTGGGGTTTTCGGATTATGAATCTAATAGTTAGATGTATTGGGTGGTCTATATGTAAGATGTCGATCTCTGGGCAAAAAGGTAAGGGTTTGATTCCCGTTTAAGACCGTGGGGAAATGTTCCCTTCGAATTCGTGGTTTCTTCCTGCTTTACCCTCCTCGATCTTCGTATGTGAGATTCGATGTCCCTTTGTAGTTTAAAATCTAACAAAAAACAACCAAATTGCCACTGTCCACAAATTGGACAAAAATTGGTAGAAATCTATGGATTCCAGACTATGCAAGAGAGTATTTTCCCACGAGGTTCTCGCTTTTTCGAGGACAAGATCAGAGCACCTATGCGGGAGTGTAGTGATGATAGTCCAGTATAACATACACCATAAATTCACATGCACCACATATATGTAGACTTCCGGTCAGTCAGGCGGATAGGCGGCAGGAACCTTTGAGGCTCTGTCTGAAAATTATTCCTTGTTGCAGTTTCCCCATATTCCAAGTCTGGCTTGCTACTGGAGCTACTGAGTTTAGTGCTCTGTGCACACTGTGAGCTGTGTGTTTCCCCATATTCCAAGTCTGGCTTGCTGCTGGAGCTACTGAGTTTAGTGCTCTGTGCACACTGTGAGCTGTGTGTTTCCCCATATTCCAAGTCTGGCTTGCTACTGGAGCTACTGAGTTTAGTGCTCTGTGCACACTGTGAGCTATGTGTTTCCTCATATTCCAAGTCTGGCTTGCTACTGGAGCTACTGAGTTTAGTGCTCTGTGCACACTGTGAGCTGTGTGTTTCCTCATATTCCAAGTCTGGCTTGCTACTGGAGCTACTGAGTTTAGTGCTCTGTGCACACTGTGAGCTGTGTGTTTCCTCATATTCCAAGTCTGGCTTGCTACTGGAGCTACTGAGTTTAGTGCTCTGTGCACACTGTGAGCTGTGTGTTTCCCCATATTCCAAGTCTGGCTTGCTACTGGAGCTACTGAGTTTAGTGCTCTGTGCACACTGTGAGCTGTGTGTTTCCCCATATTCCAAGTTTGGCTTGCTACTGGAGCTACTGAGTTTAGTGCTCTGTGCACACTGTGAGCTGTGTGTTTCCCCATATTCCAAGTCTGGCTTGCTACTGGAGCTACTGAGTTTAGTGCTCTGTGCACACTGTGAGCTGTGTGTTTCCCCATATTCCAAGTCTGGCTTACTACTGGAGCTACTGAGTTTAGTGCTCTGTGCACACTGTGAGCTGTGTGTTTCCCCATATTCCAAGTCTGGCTTGCTACTGGAGCTACTGAGTTTAGTGCTCTGTGCACACTGTGAGCTGTGTGTTTCCCCATATTCCAAGTCTGGCTTGCTACTGGAGCTACTGAGTTTAGTGCTCTGTGCACACTGTGAGCTGTGTGTTTCCCCATATTCCAAGTCTGGCTTGCTACTGGAGCTACTGAGTTTAGTGCTCTGTGCACACTGTGAGCTGTGTGTTTCCTCATATTCCAAGTCTGGCTTGCTACTGGAGCTACTGAGTTTAGTGCTCTGTGCACACTGTGAGCTGTGTGTTTCCTTATATTCCAAGTCTGGCTTGCTACTGGAGCTACTGAGTTTAGTGCTCTGTGCACACTGTGAGCTGTGTGTTTCCTCATATTCCAAGTCTGGCTTGCTACTGGAGCTACTGAGTTTAGTGCTCTGTGCACACTGTGAGCTGTGTGTTTCCTCATATTCCAAGTCTGGCTTGCTACTGGAGCTACTGAGTTTAGTGCTCTGTGCACACTGTGAGCTGTGTGTTTCCCCATATTCCAAGTCTGGCTTGCTACTGGAGCTACTGAGTTTAGTGCTCTGTGCACACTGTGAGCTGTGTGTTTCCTCATATTCCAAGTCTGGCTTGCTACTGGAGCTACTGAGTTTAGTGCTCTGTGCACACTGTGAGCTGTGTGTTTCCTCATATTCCAAGTCTGGCTTGCTACTGGAGCTACTGAGTTTAGTGCTCTGTGCACACTGTGAGCTGTGTGTTTCCCCATATTCCAAGTCTGGCTTGCTACTGGAGCTACTGAGTTTAGTGCTCTGTGCACACTGTGAGCTGTGTGTTTCCTCATATTCCAAGTCTGGCTTGCTACTGGAGCTACTGAGTTTAGTGCTCTGTGCACACTGTGAGCTGTGTGTTTCCTCATATTCCAAGTCTGGCTTGCTGCTGGAGCTACTGAGTTTAGTGCTCTGTGCACACTGTGAGCTATGTGTTTCCTCATATTCCAAGTCTGGCTTGCTGCTGGAGCTACTGAGTTTAGTGCTCTGTGCACACTGTGAGCTGTGTGTTTCCTCATATTCCAAGTCTGGCTTGCTACTGGAGCTACTGAGTTTAGTGCTCTGTGCACACTGTGAGCTGTGTGTTTCCTCATATTCCAAGTCTGGCTTGCTACTGGAGCTACTGAGTTTAGTGCTCTGTGCACACTGTGAGCTGTGTGTTTCCTCATATTCCAAGTCTGGCTTGCTACTGGAGCTACTGAGTTTAGTGCTCTGTGCACACTGTGAGCTGTGTGTTTCCTCATATTCCAAGTCTGGCTTGCTACTGGAGCTACTGAGTTTAGTGCTCTGTGCACACTGTGAGCTGTGTGTTTCCTCATATTCCAAGTCCGGCTTGTTGCTGGAGCTACTGAGTTTAGTGCTCTGTGCACACTGTGAGCTGTGTGTTTCCTCATATTCCAAGTCTGGCTTGCTACTGGAGCTACTGAGTTTAGTGCTCTGTGCACACTGTGAGCTATGTGTTTCCTCATATTCCAAGTCTGGCTTGCTGCTGGAGCTACTGAGTTTAGTGCTCTGTGCACACTGTGAGCTGTGTGTTTCCTCATATTCCAAGTCTGGCTTGTTACTGGAGCTACTGAGTTTAGTGCTCTGTGCACACTGTGAGCTGTGTGTTTCCCCATATTCCAAGTCTGGCTTGTTACTGGAGCTACTGAGTTTAGTGCTCTGTGCACACTGTGAGCTGTGTGTTTCCTCATATTCCAAGTCTGGCTTGCTACTGGAGCTACTGAGTTTAGTGCTCTGTGCACACTGTGAGCTGTGTGTTTCCTCATATTCCAAGTCTGGCTTGCTACTGGAGCTACTGAGTTTAGTGCTCTGTGCACACTGTGAGCTATGTGTTTCCTCATATTCCAAGTCTGGCTTGCTACTGGAGCTACTGAGTTTAGTGCTCTGTGCACACTGTGAGCTATGTGTTTCCTCATATTCCAAGTCCGGCTTGCTGCTGGAGCTACTGAGTTTAGTGCTCTGTGCACACTGTGAGCTATGTGTTTCCTCATATTCCAAGTCTGGCTTGCTGCTGGAGCTACTGAGTTTAGTGCTCTGTGCACACTGTGAGCTATGTGTTTCCTCATATTCCAAGTCTGGCTTGCTACTGGAGCTACTGAGTTTAGTGCTCTGTGCACACTGTGAGCTGTGTGTTTCCTCATATTCCAAGTCTGGCTTGCTACTGGAGCTACTGAGTTTAGTGCTCTGTGCACACTGTGAGCTGTGTGTTTCCTCATATTCCAAGTCCGGCTTGCTGCTGGAGCTACTGAGTTTAGTGCTCTGTGCACACTGTGAGCTGTGTGTTTCCTCATATTCCAAGTCCGGCTTGCTACTGGAGCTACTGAGTTTAGTGCTCTGTGCACACTGTGAGCTGTGTGTTTCCTCATATTCCAAGTCCGGCTTGCTACTGGAGCTACTGAGTTTAGTGCTCTGTGCACACTGTGAGCTATGTGTTTCCCCATATTCCAAGTCTGGCTTGCTACTGGAGCTACTGAGTTTAGTGCTCTGTGCACACTGTGAGCTGTGTGTTTCCCCATATTCCAAGTCCGGCTTGCTACTGGAGCTACTGAGTTTAGTGCTCTGTGCACACTGTGAGCTGTGTGTTTCCTCATATTCCAAGTCTGGCTTGCTACTGGAGCTACTGAGTTTAGTGCTCTGTGCACACTGTGAGCTATGTGTTTCCTCATATTCCAAGTCTGGCTTGCTGCTGGAGCTACTGAGTTTAGTGCTCTGTGCACACTGTGAGCTGTGTGTTTCCTCATATTCCAAGTCTGGCTTGCTACTGGAGCTACTGAGTTTAGTGCTCTGTGCACACTGTGAGCTGTGTGTTTCCTCATATTCCAAGTCTGGCTTGCTGCTGGAGCTACTGAGTTTAGTGCTCTGTGCACACTGTGAGCTATGTGTTTTCATCATATTCCAAGTCTGGCTTGCTACTGGAGCTACTGAGTTTAGTGCTCTGTGCACACTGTGAGCTATGTGTTTCCTCATATTCCAAGTCCGGCTTGCTGCTGGAGCTACTGAGTTTAGTGCTCTGTGCACACTGTGAGCTATGTGTTTCCTCATATTCCAAGTCTGGCTTGCTGCTGGAGCTACTGAGTTTAGTGCTCTGTGCACACTGTGAGCTATGTGTTTCCTCATATTCCAAGTCTGGCTTGCTACTGGAGCTACTGAGTTTAGTGCTCTGTGCACACTGTGAGCTATGTGTTTCCTCATATTCCAAGTCTGGCTTGCTGCTGGAGCTACTGAGTTTAGTGCTCTGTGCACACTGTGAGCTGTGTGTTTCCTCATATTCCAAGTCCGGCTTGCTACTGAAGCTACTGAGTTTAGTGCTCTGTGCACACTGTGAGCTATGTGTTTCCTCATATTCCAAGTCCGGCTTGCTACTGGAGCTACTGAGTTTAGTGCTCTGTGCACACTGTGAGCTATGTGTTTCCCATATTCCAAGTCCGGCTTGCTACTGGAGCTACTGAGTTTAGTGCTCTGTGCACACTGTGAGCTGTGTGTTTCCTCATATTCCAAGTCTGGCTTGCTGCTGGAGCTACTGAGTTTAGTGCTCTGTGCACACTGTGAGCTATGTGTTTCCTCATATTCCAAGTCTGGCTTGCTACTGGAGCTACTGAGTTTAGTGCTCTGTGCACACTGTGAGCTATGTGTTTCCTCATATTCCAAGTCCGGCTTGCTGCTGGAGCTACTGAGTTTAGTGCTCTGTGCACACTGTGAGCTGTGTGTTTCCTCATATTCCAAGTCCGGCTTGCTACTGGAGCTACTGAGTTTAGTGCTCTGTGCACACTGAGCTATGTGTTTCCTCATATTCCAAGTCCGGCTTGCTACTGGAGCTACTGAGTTTAGTGCTCTGTGCACACTGTGAGCTATGTGTTTCCCCATATTCCAAGTCCGGCTTGCTGCTGGAGCTACTGAGTTTAGTGCTCTGTGCACACTGTGAGCTGTGTGTTTCCTCATATTCCAAGTCTGGCTTGCTACTGGAGCTACTGAGTTTAGTGCTCTGTGCACACTGTGAGCTATGTGTTTCCTCATATTCCAAGTCTGGCTTGTTGCTGGAGCTACTGAGTTTAGTGCTCTGTGCACACTGTGAGCTGTGTGTTTCCTCATATTCCAAGTCTGGCTTGTTACTGGAGCTACTGAGTTTAGTGCTCTGTGCACACTGTGAGCTGTGTGTTTCCCCATATTCCAAGTCTGGCTTGTTGCTGGAGCTACTGAGTTTAGTGCTCTGTGCACACTGTGAGCTGTGTGTTTCCTCATATTCCAAGTCCGGCTTGCTACTGGAGCTACTGAGTTTAGTGCTCTGTGCACACTGTGAGCTGTGTGTTTCCTCATATTCCAAGTCTGGCTTGCTACTGGAGCTACTGAGTTTAGTGCTCTGTGCACACTGTGAGCTATGTGTTTCCTCATATTCCAAGTCTGGCTTGCTACTGGAGCTACTGAGTTTAGTGCTCTGTGCACACTGTGAGCTATGTGTTTCCTCATATTCCAAGTCCGGCTTGCTGCTGGAGCTACTGAGTTTAGTGCTCTGTGCACACTGTGAGCTATGTGTTTCCTCATATTCCAAGTCTGGCTTGCTGCTGGAGCTACTGAGTTTAGTGCTCTGTGCACACTGTGAGCTATGTGTTTCCTCATATTCCAAGTCTGGCTTGCTACTGGAGCTACTGAGTTTAGTGCTCTGTGCACACTGTGAGCTGTGTGTTTCCTCATATTCCAAGTCTGCTTGCTACTGGAGCTACTGAGTTTATTGCTCTGTGCACACTGTGAGCTATGTGTTTCCTCATATTCCAAGTCTGGCTTGCTGCTGGAGCTACTGAGTTTAGTGCTCTGTGCACACTGTGAGCTGTGTGTTTCCTCATATTCCAAGTCGGCTTGCTACTGGAGCTACTGAGTTTAGTGCTCTGTGCACACTGTGAGCTATGTGTTTCCTCATATTCCAAGTCCGGCTTGCTACTGGAGCTACTGAGTTTAGTGCTCTGTGCACACTGTGAGCTATGTGTTTCCCCATATTCCAAGTCCGGCTTGCTACTGGAGCTACTGAGTTTAGTGCTCTGTGCACACTGTGAGCTGTGTGTTTCCCCATATTCCAAGTCCGGCTTGCTACTGGAGCTACTGAGTTTAGTGCTCTGTGCACACTGTGAGCTGTGTGTTTCCTCATATTCCAAGTCTGGCTTGCTACTGGAGCTACTGAGTTTAGTGCTCTGTGCACACTGTGAGCTATGTGTTTCCCTCATATTCCAAGTCTGGCTTGCTGCTGGAGCTACTGAGTTTAGTGCTCTGTGCACACTGTGAGCTATGTGTTTCCTCATATTCCAAGTCTGGCTTGCTACTGGAGCTACTGAGTTTAGTGCTCTGTGCACACTGTGAGCTGTGTGTTTCCTCATATTCCAAGTCTGGCTTGCTACTGGAGCTACTGAGTTTAGTGCTCTGTGCACACTGTGAGCTATGTGTTTCATCATATTCCAAGTCTGGCTTGCTACTGAGCTACTGAGTTTAGTGCTCTGTGCACACTGTGAGCTATGTGTTTCCTCATATTCCAAGTCTGGCTTGCTGCTGGAGCTACTGAGTTTAGTGCTCTGTGCACACTGTGAGCTATGTGTTTTCCTCATATTCCAAGTCTGGCTTGCTGCTGGAGCTACTGAGTTTAGTGCTCTGTGCACACTGTGAGCTATGTGTTTCCTCATATTCCAAGTCTGGCTTGCTACTGGAGCTACTGAGTTTAGTGCTCTGTGCACACTGTGAGCTATGTGTTTCCTCATATTCCAAGTCTGGCTTGCTGCTGGAGCTACTGAGTTTAGTGCTCTGTGCACACTGTGAGCTGTGTGTTTCCTCACATTCCAAGTCCGGCTTGCTACTGAAGCTACTGAGTTTAGTGCTCTGTGCACACTGTGAGCTGTGTGTTTCCTCATATTCCAAGTCTGGCTTGCTACTGGAGCTACTGAGTTTAGTGCTCTGTGCACACTGTGAGCTATGTGTTTCCCCATATTCCAAGTCCGGCTTGCTACTGGAGCTACTGAGTTTAGTGCTCTGTGCACACTGTGAGCTATGTGTTTCCTCATATTCCAAGTCTGGCTTGCTGCTGGAGCTACTGAGTTTAGTGCTCTGTGCACACTGTGAGCTATGTGTTTCCTCATATTCCAAGTCTGGCTTGCTACTGGAGCTACTGAGTTTAGTGCTCTGTGCACACTGTGAGCTATGTGTTTCCTCATATTCCAAGTCCGGCTTGCTGCTGGAGCTACTGAGTTTAGTGCTCTGTGCACACTGTGAGCTGTGTGTTTCCTCATATTCCAAGTCCGGCTTGCTACTGGAGCTACTGAGTTTAGTGCTCTGTGCACACTGAGCTATGTGTTTCCTCATATTCCAAGTCCGGCTTGCTACTGGAGCTACTGAGTTTAGTGCTCTGTGCACACTGTGAGCTATGTGTTTCCCCATATTCCAAGTCCGGCTTGCTACTGGAGCTACTGAGTTTAGTGCTCTGTGCACACTGTGAGCTGTGTGTTTCCCCATATTCCAAGTCCGGCTTGCTACTGGAGCTACTGAGTTTAGTGCTCTGTGCACACTGTGAGCTGTGTGTTTCCTCATATTCCAAGTCTGGCTTGCTACTGGAGCTACTGAGTTTAGTGCTCTGTGCACACTGTGAGCTATGTGTTTCCTCATATTCCAAGTCTGGCTTGCTGCTGGAGCTACTGAGTTTAGTGCTCTGTGCACACTGTGAGCTATGTGTTTCCTCATATTCCAAGTCTGGCTTGCTACTGGAGCTACTGAGTTTAGTGCTCTGTGCACACTGTGAGCTGTGTGTTTACTCATATTCCAAGTCCTGGCTTCCTACTGGAGCTACTGAGTTTAGTGCTCTGTGCACACTGTGAGCTGTGTGTTTCCTCATATTCCAAGTCTGGCTTGCTACTGGAGCTACTGAGTTTAGTGCTCTGTGCACACTGTGAGCTGTGTGTTTCCCCATATTCCAAGTCTGGCTTGCTACTGGAGCTACTGAGTTTAGTGCTCTGTGCACACTGTGAGCTGTGTGTTTTCCCCATATTCCAAGTCTGGCTTGCTACTGGAGCTACTGAGTTTAGTGCTCTGTGCACACTGTGGCTGTGTGTTTCCTCTATTCCAAGTCTGGCTTGCTACTGGAGCTACTGAGTTTAGTGCTCTGTGCACACTGTGAGCTTGTGTTTCCTCATATTCCAAGTCTGGCTTGCTGCTGGAGCTACTGAGTTTAGTGCTCTGTGCACACTGTGAGCTGTGTGTTTCCTCATATTCCAAGTCTGGCTTGCTACTGGAGCTACTGAGTTTAGTGCTCTGTGCACACTGTGAGCTGTGTGTTTCCTCATGTTCCAAGTCTGGCTTGCTACTGGAGCTACTGAGTTTAGTGCTCTGTGCACACTGTGAGCTATGTGTTTCCTCATATTCCAAGTCTGGCTTGCTCTGAGCTACTGAGTTTAGTGCTCTGTGCACACTGTGACTATGTGTTTCCTCATATTCCAAGTCTGGCTTGCTACTGGAGCTACTGATTTAGTGCTCTGTGCACACTGTGAGCTGTGTGTTTCCTCATATTCCAAGTCGGCTTGCTACTGGAGCTACTGAGTTTAGTGCTCTGTGCACACTGTGAGCTGTGTGTTTCCCCATATTCCAAGTCGGCTTGCTACTGGAGCTACTGAGTTTAGTGCTCTGTGCACACTGTGAGCTGTGTGTTTCCTCATATTCCAAGTCCGTCTTGCTACTGGAGCTACTGAGTTTAGTGCTCTGTGCACACTGTGAGCTATGTGTTTCCCATATTCCAAGTCTGGCTTGCTGCTGGAGCTACTGAGTTTAGTGCTCTGTGCACACTGTGAGCTGTGTATTTCCTCATATTCCAAGTCCGGCTTGCTACTGGAGCTACTGAGTTTAGTGCTCTGTGCACACTGTGAGCTGTGTGTTTCCTCATATTCCAAGTCCTGGCTTGCTACTGGAGCTACTGATTTTAGTGCTCTGTGCACACTGTGAGCTATGTGTTTTCCTCATATTCCAAGTCTGGCTTGCTACTGGAGCTACTGAGTTTAGTGCTCTGTGCACACTGTGAGCTATTGTTTTCCCCATATTCCAAGTCTGGCTTGCTGCTGGAGCTACTGAGTTTAGTGCTCTGTGCACACTGTGAGCTGTGTGTTTCCTCCCCATATTCCAAGTCTGCTTGCTACTGGAGCTACTGAGTTTAGTGCTCTGTGCACACTGTGAGCTGTGTGTTTCCTCATATTCCAAGTCCGGCTTGCTACTGGAGCTACTGATTTAGTGCTCTGTGCACACTGTGAGCTATGTGTTTCCTCATATTCCAAGTCTGGCTTGCTACTGGAGCTACTGATTTTAGTGCTCTGTGCACACTGTGAGCTGTGTGTTTTCCCCATATTCCAAGTCTGGCTTGCTACTGGAGCTACTGAGTTTTAGTGCTCTGTGCACACTGTGAGCTATGTGTTTCCTCATATTCCAAGTCTGGCTGCTACTGGAGCTACGGAGTTTTAGTGCTCTGTGCACACTGTGAGCTGTGTGTTTCCTCATATTCCAAGTCTGGCTTGCTACTGGAGCTACTGATTTTAGTGCTCTGTGCACACTGTGAGCTGTGTGTTTCCCCCATATTCCAAGTCCGGCTTGCTGCTGGAGCTACTGATTTTAGTGCGCTGTGCACACTGTGAGCTATGTGTTTCCCCATATTCCAAGTCCGGCTTGCTGCTGGAGCTACTGAGTTTAGTGCTCTGTGCACACTGTGAGCTGTGTGTTTTCCCCATATTCCAAGTCCGGCTTGCTGCTGGAGCTACTGAGTTTAGTGCTCTGTGCACACTGTGAGCTGTGTGTTTCCCATATTCCAAGTCCGGCTTGCTGCTGGAGCTACTGAGTTTAGTGCTCTGTGCACACTGTGAGCTGTGTGTTTCCCCATATTCCAAGTCCGGCTTGCTGCTGGAGCTACTGAGTTAGTGCTCTGTGCACACTGTGAGCTGTGTGTTTCCCCATATCCAAGTCCGGCTTGCTGCTGGAGCTACTGAGTTTAGTGCTCTGTGCACACTGTGAGCTGTGTGTTTCCCCATATTCCAAGTCCGGCTTGCTGCTGGAGCTACTGAGTTTAGTGCTCTGTGCACATGTGAGCTGTGTTTTTCCCCATATTCCAGTCCGCTTGCTGCTGGAGCTACTGAGTTTAGTGCTCTGTGCACACTGTGAGCTATTTTTTTCATCCGGATAGTGTTTCGATATTCCGATTGCTTACGATGAATGATGATATCGTATGACGAATGGCATTTCACTGCGTTCACTTTCAGTACCGCTTGGCATTGTGTCTTTTGGCATGCACTGTAGCTGCTATGGTGGGGACTGCAGCTGTCTTTCTTTGTTTGGATCCTTTAATGAGATTATTTTAATTCGGATGATTCCTCTGGCACAGCGGTTAAGCATTGTAGATTCAATTCGCCTGGAGTGATTGATACAAAATGCGGCTTTCCTTACCAACCAACCAACATAAAAATAATATATTAGTACGGGGATCAGTTCAGTGTTTTATATCTGCCAAGTAAATGGACGAAATGAGCAGAGTTCGATTGAGACTGTGTGGTAAAACTACACAATCTTAATGTTATCATCTGTCGTTTAGCTATTATCAGTGCGATTAGATTGGCACATCTACCTATCATACTTTATTTGTCTGTACTATTTGTATGCCGTCGTTGTGATAGATGTGGCAATATGGAGATAGTTTTGCTAATATGTGTTGATGGTTATCGGAATACAGCACACGAAATCATCCACCACGTACCTCATGAAACCTCTTTGCTTTTTGTTGTTATTATCGAGAATGTACATAATGGCGGGATGACTATAACTGTGTGCGCCTTACTGCTAGTTTTGAGCAATATGCGTTTGTCCGATACTGGTACAACGTCACATTTTAGTTTCAGATTGGCGAGTGTTTTTCCGTAGAAACAAATGTGGCGTTCACGAGTATTATATGTTAGAGATCGTGCTTGCGCATTGTGTTCATCTCGAGCTTTGTAAGTCAAATATTTGCTTGTGGTATTAGACGACACAGTTCCAATAGTCAAAGTTAACATTCCAGTCCCAGCTTAGCAGAGACTTCCACAAGCACTGCACCTGATTTATCACATACCTTAATCGTTGCTGTCGATTTGATCGCATTGTTGCTTGAGCTCTGTGGTTGATGAATGTTGATCTAGCATAGAATCGTTGTCACTTCTATCCAATGGATGGCTTACAATTGGGCACTTGTTCTTCTTTAAGAGTGGCATGAGCACAATGCACGTTCCTATTTTGTTTGGGTCCCAAGTACCCTAATTATTATCCTATAATTTGAACGCTTATTAATCGGGGGGGGTTGGAGTGGTAAAGGGTGTAAAATAAACAGATATGGAAATGACATAATTAGGTAAAAGAGAAAGTTAGGATATATCGTATTCACTTAAACGTATTCTCCACTTTGACTTGTGCTGTAAGAGCTAGAACACAGTTGGGGGGGGGGTGCCAAGAATAAACTAATTGTTTCGGAACAAATATCTAGGAATCGAATTGTATGTAATGAGACAATATAAGACTAGTGCATTCGTGGTCCATGAGGCGCTGGATGTCATATCTCTCTTAACCCTCACCAGCAGTATTGTATGTTCTACAACATCTCATCCGTTGTCTTTCCCGTGCCACGCCTTTAAACTCCCATCACCTGTCCCTCTATCCCTTCGACCTTCTATCTTTCCTGTTGTTATTAAGTCAGCCCACCTCTGCTCTACACATACCCTACAAATCTGGACTTCATCTTCTGCTCCACACATACACTACAAAATCTGGACTTTCATCTTCTGCTCCACACATACCCTACAAATCTGGACTTTCATCCTCTGCTCCACACTACCCTACAAACTGGACTTTCATCCTCTCTCCACACACACCACCCTAACAAATCTGACTTTCATCTTCTGCTCCACACATCCCTACAAATCTGGACTTTCATCTTCTGCTCCACACATACCAAACAAATCTGGACTTTCCATCCTCTGCTCCACACACACCCTACAAATCTGGACTTTCATCCTCTCTCCACACATACCCTACAAATCTAAACATCCATTCGCGTGCTCTTCCTCCTAATAGTGGAGTGGATATGTTAATATGCAACGATGGATCTGTTATCTAAATAGAAATTGCATAAAAGGACTTGTGATGAGCGCATATTAATATTTGGGTGTCAAATTTGGCCGTCCAACAATTGACCTGGTGCAGTCGGCGACCCACAACTGACTGTATACTTCCGGAACGGCAAACACACAGCTGATCAAGATCCTGTTCCACCTCACAGCTGTGCTCCAGGAAACAGATTGTCCCAGTCTGGCAAAGCGAGAGGATTCGACGAGGGAAGGCAATGCTGTACTCAAAATGACATTCTGATGTCGGATGTGTTGAGCCCATAGGCTCATAAACCACAGTAGAACGTATCAACGGACCAGCCTAACGTCCTTAAAAAGGCGCAGGACTATCCATTCTTTTAGTAGCATCATCGGCGAACGCCAGAATGAGAGATATAAATATGTTGTTATGTTCATCGTATATGCTAATTCCGTAGTAACCGTTTACTAGCAATGACTTAGTGTCACATCTGTGTCCAGTCTCAAGAAGTTCTCATCTCATTGTACACGCGGTCTAATGATCTCTTGCATTCTCAGTGACTGAGTGGTTAGTGCGCTTCCTTGCTGATCAGGGTGTGGGTTCAAAATATCAGAAATTACTTTTTTTTTTTTCCTCGACCGATATTCTAAAAAT
>JAVIAB010000124.1:76391968-76607822 GCA_032433765.1 Megaustenia siamemsis
CACTCTTGTCTTGATCCTGTTGTGCCCCAAGTACACTTTTGTCTTGACCCTGTGTGCCCCCCCCCCCGGAACACTCTTGTCTTGACCCTGTTGTGCCCCCCCCCGGAACACTCTTGTCTTGACCCTGTTGTGCCCCCCAAGTACGCTCTTTTGTATTGACCCTGTTGTGCCCCCAAGTACGCTCTTGTCTTGATCCTGTTGTGCCCCCCCCTAGGTACACTTTTGTCTTGACCCTGTTGTGTCCCCCACCCCTAGGTACGCTCTTGTCTTAACCCTGTTGTGCCCCCCCCCCTAGGTACGCTCTTGTCTTAACCCTGTTGTTCCCCCTCCTAGGTACGCTCTTGTCTTAACCCTGTTGTGTCCCCCCCCCTAGGTACGCTCTTGTCTTAACCCTGTTGTGTCCCCCCCTAGGTACGCTCTTGTCTTAACCCTGTTGTGTCCCCCCCTAGGTACGCTCTTGTCTTGACCCTGTTGTGTCCCCCCCCCCTAGGTACGCTCTTGTCTTAACCCTGTTGTGCCCCCCCTAGGTACGCTCTTGTCTTAACCCTGTTGTGTCCCCCCCTAGGTACGCTCTTGTCTTAACCCTGTTGTGCCCCCCTCTAGGTACGCTCTTGTCTAACCCTGTTGTGCCCCCCCCCTAGGTACGCTCTTGTCTTAAACCCTGTTGTGTCCCCCCCTAGGTACGCTCTTGTCTTAACCCTGTTGTGTCCCCCCCTAGGTACGCTCTTGTCTTAACCCTGTGTGTCCCCCACCCCCTAGGTACGCTCTTGTCTTAACCCTGTTGTGTCCCCCCCTAGGTACGCTCTTGTCTTAACCCTGTTGTGTCCCCCCCTAGGTACGCTCTTGTCTTAACCCTGTTGTGTCCCCCCCCCCCCCTAGGTACGCTCTTGTCTTAACCCTGTTGTGCCCCCCCCTAGGTACGCTCTTGTCTTAACCCTCTTGTGTCCCCCCCCCTAGGTACGCTCTTGTCTTAACCCTGTTGTGCCCCCCCCCCTAGGTACGCTCTTGTCTTAACCTGTTGTGTCCCCCCTAGGTACGCTCTTGTCTTAACCCCTGTTGTGCCCCCCTAGGTACGCTCTTGTCTTAACCCTGTTGTGTCCCCCCCCTAGGTACGCTCTTGTCTTAACCCTGTTGTGCCCCCCCTAGGTACGCTCTTGTCTTAACCCTGTTGTGCCCCCCCTAGGTACGCTCTTGTCTTAACCCTGTTGTGTCCCCCCTAGGTACGCTCTTGTCTTAACCCTGTTGTGCCCCCCCCTAGGTACGCTCTTGTCTTAACCCTGTTGTGCCCCCCCCTAGGTACGCTCTTGTCTTAACCCTGTTGTGTCCCCCCCCCTAGGTACGCTCTTGTCTTAACCCTGTTGTGCCCCCCCCCTAGGTACACTCTTGTCTTAACCCTGTTGTGTCCCCCCCCTAGTACGCTCTTGTCTTAACCCTGTTGTGTCCCCCCCCAGGTACACTCTTATCTTAACCCTGTTGTGTCCCCCCCCCTAGGTACGCTCTTGTCTTAACCCTGTTGTGCCCCCCCCCTAGGTACGCTCTTGTCTTAACCCTGTTTGCCCCCCCCTAGGTACGCTCATGTCTTAACCCTGTTGTGCCCCCCCCCTAGGTACGCTCTTGTCTTAACCCTGTTGTGCCCCCCCCCTAGGTACGCTCTTGTCTTAACCTGTTGTGTCCCCCCCCTAGGTACGCTCTTGTCTTAACCCTGTTGTGCCCCCCCCTAGGTACGCTCTTGTCTTAACCCTGTTGTGTCCCCCCCCCTAGTTACGCTCTTGTCTTAACCCTGTTGTGTCCCCCCCCTAGGTACGCTCTTGTCTTAACCCTGTTGTGTCCCCCCCCCTAGGTACGCTCTTGTCTTAACCCTGTTGTGTCCCCCCACCCCTAGGTACGCTCTTGTCTTAACCCTGTTGTGTCCCCCCCTAGGTACGCTCTTGTCTTAACCCTGTTGTGCCCCCCCCCCCTAGGTACGCTCTTGTCTTAACCCTGTTGTGTCCCCCCCCTAGGTACGCTCTTGTCTTAACCCTGTTGTGTCCCCCCCCTAGGTACGCTCTTGTCTTAACCTGTTGTGTCCCCCCCCCCTAGGTACGCTCTTGTCTTAACCCTGTTGTGTCCCCCCCCTAGGTACGCTCTTGTCTTAACCCTGTTGTGTCCCCCCCCCTAGGTACGCTCTTGTCTTAACCTGTTGTGTCCCCCCCCCCTAGGTACGCTCTTGTCTTAACCCTGTTGTGTCCCCCCCCTAGGTACGCTCTTGTCTTAACCCTGTTGTGTCCCCCCCCCCCTAGGTACGCTCTTGTCTTAACCCTGTTGTGCCCCCCCCCCTAGGTACACTCTTGTCTTAACCCTGTTGTGCCCCCCCCTAGGTAAACTCTTGTCTTGACCCTGCTGTGTCCCCCCCCCCTAGGTACAACTCTTGTCTTGACCCTGTTGTGTCCCCCCCCTAGGTAAACTCTTGTCTTGACCCTGTTGTGCCCCCCCCTAGGTAAACTCTTGTCTTGACCCTGTTGTGTCCCCCCCCCCTAGGTAAACTCTTGTCTTGACCCTGTTGTGCCCCCCCCTAGGTACACTCTTGTCTTAACCCTGTTGTGTCCCCCCCCCCTAGGTACACTCTTGTCTTGACCCTGTTGTGCCCCCCAAGTACACTCTTGTCTTAACCCTGTTGTGCCCCACCCCAGTACACTCTTGTCTTGACCCTGTTGTGGGCCCCCCAAGTACACTCTTGTCTGGACCCTGTTGTGGCCCCCCCCCCAAGTACACTCTTGTCTTAACCCTGTTGTGCCCCCCCCCCCCCCCAGTACACTCTTATCTTGACCCTGTTGTGCCCCCCAAGTACACTCTTGTCTTGATCCTGTTGTGCCCCCCCCAAGTACACTCTTATCTTGACCCTGTTGTGCCCCCCAAGTACACTCTTGTCTTGATCCTGTTGTGCCCCCAAGTACACTCTTGTCTTGACCCTGTTGTATCCCCCAAGTACACTCTTGTCTTGATCCTGTTGTGCCCCCCCCCCCCCCCAGTACACTCTTTTCTTGACCCTGTTGTGCCCCCCAAGTACACTCTTGTCTTGATCCTGTTGTGCCCCCCCCCCCAAGTACACTCTTGTCTTGACCCTGTTGTGCCCCCCCCCCAAGTACACTCTTGTCTTGACCCTGTTGTGCCCCCCCCCAAGTACACTCTTGTCTTGACCCTGTTGTGCCCCCCCCCCCAAGTACACTCTTGTCTTGACCCTGTTGTGCCCCCCCCCCCCCCCCCCCCCCCAAGTACACTCTTGTCTTAACCCTATTGTGCCTCCTCCCG
Organism: Megaustenia siamemsis; assembly: GCA_032433765.1. Lineage (NCBI taxonomy): Eukaryota > Metazoa > Mollusca > Gastropoda > Stylommatophora > Ariophantidae > Megaustenia > Megaustenia siamemsis. The sequence goes on from JAVIAB010000124.1 coordinate 76,395,257, forward strand.
CCCCCCCCCCCCAAGTACACACTTGTCTTGACTCTGTTGTCCCCTATACCGTGTCCACACCCCCCACCCCCCGTATACTCTTGTCCTGACCCTGTTGTCCGCCCCCCTTCCCCGTACACTCTTGTCTTGACCCTTTTATTTGCAAGTTTACCCATATATCGATCGACATACACGGCTGAAGCCACAGAGAATTCCTTGACCGTTAACCTGGTCTCCTCGTCATGCCGTGATCTCTGTTTGGATTATGTCGTGTCGCTGCTGCTACTGGCCCTATTATACCCGCAGGCCCCCTATTATATATTCTGTTTGGATTATGTCGTGTCGCTGCTGCTACCGGCCCTATTATACCCGCAGGCCCCTTTTATATATTCTGTTTGGATTATGTCGTGTCGCTGCTGCTACTGGCCGGCCCTATTATACCCGCAGGCCCCCCATTATATATTCTGTTTGGATTATGTCGTGTCGCTGCTGCTACTGGCCGGCCCTATTATACCCGCAGGCCCCCTATTATATATTCTGTTTGGATTATGTCGTGTCGCTGCTACTGGCCGGCCCTATTATACCCGCAGGCCCCCTATTATATATTCTGTTTGGATTATGTCGTGTCGCTGCTGCTACTGGCCCTATTATACCCGCAGGCCCCCTATTATATATTCTGTTTGGATTATGTCGTGTCGCTGCTGCTACCGGCCCTATTATACCCGCAGGCCCCTATTATATATTCTGTTTGGATTATGTCGTGTCGCTGCTGCTACTGGCCGGCCCTATTATACCCGCAGGCCCCCATTATATATTCTGTTTGGATTATGTCGTGTCGCTGCTGCTACTGGCCGGCCCTATTATATCCGCAGGCCCCCTATTATATATTCTGTTTGGATTATGTCGTGTCGCTGCTACTGGCCGGCCCTATTATACCCGCAGGCCCCCTATTATATATTCTGTTTGGATTATGTCGTGTCGCTGCTGCTACTGGCCGGCCCTATTATACCCGCAGGCCCCCTATTATATATTCTGTTTGGATTATGTCGTGTCGCTGCTACTGGCCGGCCCTATTATACCCGCAGGCCCCCTATTATATATTCTGTTTGGATTATGTCGTGTCGCTGCTGCTACTGGCCGGCCCTATTATACCCGCAGGCCCCCTATTATATATTCTGTTTGGATTATGTCGTGTCGCTGCTACTGGCCGGCCCTATTATACCCGCAGGCCCCTATTATATATTCTGTTTGGATTATGTCGTGTCGCTGCTGCTACTGGCCGGCCCTATTATACCCGCAGGCCCCCTATTATATATTCTGTTTGGATTATGTCGTGTCGCTGCTACTGGCCGGCCCTATTATACCCTCAGGCCCCCTATTATATATTCTGTTTGGATTATGTCGTGTCGCTGCTGCTACTGGCCGGCCCTATTATACCCGCAGGCCCCCTATTATATATTCTGTTTGGATTATGTCGTGTCGCTGCTGCTACTGGCCGGCCCTATTATACCCGCAGGCCCCCTATTATATATTCTGTTTGGATTATGTCGTGTCGCTGCTGCTACTGGCCGGCCCTATTATACCCGCAGGCCCCCTATTATATATTCTGTTTGGATTATGTCGTGTCGCTGCTGCTACTGGCCGGCCCTATTATACCCGCAGGCCCCCTATTATATATTCTGTTTGGATTATGTCGTGTCGCTGCTGCTACTGGCCGGCCCTATTATACCCTCAGGCCCCCTATTATATATTCTGTTTGGATTATGTCGTGTCGCTGCTGCTACTGGCCGGCCCTATTATACCCGCAGGCCCCCTATTATATATTCTGTTTGGATTATGTCGTGTCGCTGCTGCTACTGGCCGGCCCTATTATACCCGCAGGCCCCCTATTATATATTCTGTTGGATTATGTCGTGTCGCTGCTGCTACTGGCCGGCCCTATTATACCCTCAGGCCCCCTATTATATATTCTGTTTGGATTATGTCGTGTCGCTGCTGCTACTGGCCGGCCCTATTATACCCGCAGGCCCCCTATTATATATTCTGTTTGGATTATGTCGTGTCGCTGCTACTGGCCGGCCCTATTATACCCTCAGGCCCCCTATTATATATTCTGTTTGGATTATGTCGTGTCGCTGCTGCTACTGGCCGGCCCTATTATACCCGCAGGCCCCCTATTATATATTCTGTTTGGATTATGTCGTGTCGCTGCTACTGGCCGGCCCTATTATACCCGCAGGCCCCCTATTATATATTCTGTTTGGATTATGTCGTGTCGCTGCTGCTACTGGCCGGCCCTATTATACCCGCAGGCCCCCTATTATATATTCTGTTTGGATTATGTCGTGTCGCTGCTACTGGCCGGCCCTATTATACCCGCAGGCCCCTATTATATATTCTGTTTGGATTATGTCGTGTCGCTGCTGCTACTGGCCGGCCCTATTATACCTCAGGCCCCCTATTATATATTCTGTTTGGATTATGTCGTGTCGCTGCTGCTACTGGCCGGCCCTATTATACCCGCAGGCCCCCTATTATATATTCTGTTTGGATTATGTCGTGTCGCTGCTGCTACTGGCCGGCCCTATTATACCCGCAGGCCCCCTATTATATATTCTGTTTGGATTATGTCGTGTCGCTGCTGCTACTGGCCGGCCCTATTATACCCGCAGGCCCCCTATTATATATTCTGTTTGGATTATGTCGTGTCGCTGCTGCTACTGGCCGGCCCTATTATACCCTCAGGCCCCCTATTATATATTCTGTTTGGATTATGTCGTGTCGCTGCTGCTACTGGCCGGCCCTATTATACCCGCAGGCCCCCTATTATATATTCTGTTTGGATTATGTCGTGTCGCTGCTGCTACTGGCCGGCCCTATTATACCCTCAGGCCCCCTATTATATATTCTGTTTGGATTATGTCGTGTCGCTGCTGCTACTGGCCGGCCCTATTATACCCGCAGGCCCCCTATTATATATTCTGTTTGGATTATGTCGTGTCGCTGCTGCTACTGGCCGGCCCTATTATACCCGCAGGCCCCCTATTATATATTCTGTTTGGATTATGTCGTGTCGCTGTCGCTACTGGCCGGCCCTATTATACCCGCAGGCCCCTATTATATATTCTGTTTGGATTATGTCGTGTCGCTGCTGCTACTGGCCGGCCCTATTATACCCGCAGGCCCCCTATTATATATTCCACCCCCCTACATGATCCATACCAACGATCATGTTTGTTTTGACAATTTTGTTCTCATGGAATGTTTCCTCATATTTTATCTTCACGTCTTTAACGTCGATTATTTGAACCCAGGTTGTCATATTGTTTTATTTAATTTCTTTACAGGAGCACTATTCACACATTTAGTCACATTCTTCGCTTTGTATGTTTTATCAATTTTCTTGGCTCCATCATGTGATTAATAGACATGTTCCATTTAGATATAGCAGTCTTATCTCGGTTTGTGAATATCTCGTGAGGTTCTTGAAGATAACCAACTTGCAAACGTGATTGACTGATCAAAGAAAGGAATACGGCACTCCTCCAGCGTGACGTAGAGGGAATACGATGTTGGCTACGACCACTCTTGATCACCTTTTTTTGGCCGTCGACACAAGTGTGTGTGTGCGTGCGTGCGTCACTTCACTGGACCGCCTGTCTTGACCAGACAAATCTCCGGTAACCTAATTAAAAGAGACTGGGTGGACAACCTTCAGTCGGTAGCTTCATTCAAGGCAACATTCGTTAGCATTAACTGTGGAAGAAAACAACTAATCCTAGGTTATAAACAATCATGAGGTGGATACTGGCATTTCTCTTTGTAATAGAAAGACATCTACTGGCTTCAGTTTGTAATAGAGAGACATCTACTGGCTTCAGTTTGTAATAGAGAGACATCTACTGGCTTCAGTTTGTAATAGAAAGACATCTACTGGCTTCAGTTTGTAATAGAAAGACATCTACTGGCTTCAGTTTGTAATAGAGAGACATCTACTGGCTTCAGTTTGTAATAGAAAGACATCTACTGGCTTCAGTTTGTAATAGAAAGACATCTACTGGCTTCAGTTTGTAATAGAGAGACATCTACTGGATTCAGTTTGTAATAGAAAGACATCTACTGGCTTCAGTTTGTAATAGAAAGACATCTACTGGCATTTCTCTTTGTAATAGAAAGACATCTACTGGCTTCAGTTTGTAATAGAAAGACATCTACTGGCTTCAGTTTGTAATAGAAAGACATCTACTGGCTTCAGTTTGTAATAGAAAGACATCTACTGGCTTCAGTTTGTAATAGAAAGACATCTACTGGCTTCAGTTTGTAATAGAAAGACATCTACTGGCTTCAGTTAAGCATTGATAAGCCAAGTTCACAAAAATGCATAGCAATAATGGCACACAAATAGACATGCTGGGGTGGGGGGGGGGGGGGGTGTGTCATAGCTAGCCGTCAGCGTAAGAGAGAGTTAAGGAATTCTCTAAGGAGAATCAAGCAATGACTTCAGTTCTTTGGTTAGCTGATTCTCAATAGAGTATCCCAATAAGACAGTTTAGCGGTATACCGTGGAACCGATTCAGAACAAACGAGGAAAATTAGAGAAATCGCCAACCAACCACTAATATCTTCAGCAATAAAGAAAAGACGATGGTCATATGTTGGACATGTGATGAGAAGAGATAATAACCGAATAACAAAGCAAGCCCTCATGTGGGAAACAACAGGTAAGAGGAAAAGAAGAAGACCCAGAGAGACACTGAGAAGAACATTGATGAGAGAGGCAAGAGCAGCAGGAATCGGCTCCCTCAATGAGATAGAGCTGCTTGCACAGAACAGAGACAAACAGCGAGCTTTGATAAAAGATCTTTAAAAGAATTGAAGACTGCTAGAATAGAAATTTAGATAAGAGAAGTATCTTGGTCTACGCCCTATGGGCCGGCTACGGCTCGAAAGGTCAATAGATAGATAGTTGATAGACTCCAGTAAGCAATGAGCACTCCAGTAAGCAATGAGCACTCCAGTAAGCAATGAGCACTACAGTAAGTAGTGAGTATCCTAGTAAGCAGTGAGCACTACAGTAAGTAGTGAGTATCCTAGTAATCAGTGAGCACTACAGTAAGTAGTGAGTATCCTAGTAAGCAGTGAGCACTCAGTAATTAGTGAGTATCCTAGTAAGCAGTGAGCACTGCAATAAGTAGTGAGTATCCTAGTAAGCAGTGAGTACTACAGTAAGTAGTGAGTATCCTAGTAAGCAGTGAGTACTACAGTAAGTAGTGAGTATCGTAGTAAGCAGTGAGCACTGCAGTAAGCAATTAGCACTCTAGCAAGCAATGAGCACTCTAATAAGCAATGAGCACTTCAGTAAGCAATGAGCACTCCAGTAAGCGATGAGCACCACAGTAAGCGGTGAGCACTCCAGTAAGGAATGAGCATTCTAGTAAGCAATGAGCACTACAGTAAGCAATGAGCATTCTAGTAAGCAATGAGCACTACAGTAAGCAATGAGCATTCTGTAAGCAATGAGCACTACAGTAAGCAATGAACATTCCTGTAATTAATAAGCGCTACAGTAAGCAATGAGCGCTCTAGTAAGCAATAAGCGCTACAGTAAGCAATAAGCGCTACAGTAAGCAATAAGCGCTACAGTAAGCAATGAGCACTACAGTAAGCAATAAGCGCTACAGTAAGCAATAAGCGCTACAGTAAGCAATAAGCGCTACAGTAAGCAATGAACGCTACAGTAAGCAATAAGCGCTACAGTAAGCAATGAGCGCTACAGTAAGCAATGAGCGCTACAGTAAGCAATGAGCACTACAGTAAGCAATGAGCGCTCTAGTAAGAAATAAGCGCTACAGTAAGCAATAAGCACTCTAGTAAGCAATAAGCGCTACAGTAAACAATGAGCGCTACAGTAAGCAATGAGCACTCTAGTAAGCAATGAGCACTCTAGTAAACAATGAGCGCTACAGTAAGCAATGAGCACTCTAGTAAGCAATGTGCGCTACAGTAAGCAATGAGCACTCTAGTAAACAATGAGCGCTACAGTAAGCAATGAGCACTCTAGTAAACAATGAGCGCTACAGTAAGCAATGAGCACTCTAGTAAGCAATGAGCACTCTAGTAAGCAATGTGCGCTACAGTAAGCAATGAGCACTCTAGTAAACAATGAGCGCTACAGTAAGCAATAAGCGCTACAGTAAGCAATGAGCGCTACAGTAAGCAATGAGCGCTACAGTAAGCAATGAGCACTACAGTAAGCAATGAGCGCTCTAGTAAGCAATAAGCGCTACAGTAAGCAATAAGCACTCTAGTAAGCAATAAGCGCTACAGTAAACAATGAGCGCTACAGTAAGCAATGAGCACTCTAGTAAGCAATGAGCACTCTAGTAAACAATGAGCGCTACAGTAAGCAATGAGCACTCTAGTAAGCAATGTGCGCTACAGTAAGCAATGAGCACTCTAGTAAACAATGAGCGGTACAGTAAGCAATGAGCACTCTAGTAAACAATGTGCGCTACAGTAAGCAATGAGCTTATACAGGGTGTTTATAAAGTCTCACTACACTTGGTATCTAGGTCAATTTGAAAAAAAAATGTTTATGACGTCATCACAATATGTGCTCCCACTGTCAATGAAATTTGTTGAATAAGTTTATTGCTACTGGAAATGTGGAAGATGCTCCACGATCTGGTAGGCCTGCTGTGAATGATGAAATATGTTTAGATATCCAAGACAGAATCCTTAAAAGTCCAGACAAGTCATTAAGAAAACTGTCGCAACAAGTGAACTTACCATTGAGCACATATTGTGATGACGTCATAAACATTTTTTCAAATTGACCTAGATACCAAGTGTAGTGAGACTTTATAAACACCCTATAGTAAGCAATGTGACAGGTTATCGGTTGATAAAGGTAAAGGTTCCAAACAGAACGGCGTCGATGATACAAACAAAGGGTTGTCACACTTAGAGGCCTTCAAACTTGAGTATCTAGTTTTGATTTGTTGCTGCATTCTTTAAGGAGTTTATGATCAAGAAAGAGTGGATATCGAATGGCATCAGTGGTGGAGAATATGCTTTGATAGAAGAGGCATTGGCTGCTTGCATATTGAAGGCTGCTTGCGTGCGTGTATTGGCTTCCACTGTCAGGAGGTAACATTGAACTGAAAACGAGTGAGAGTAAAGCACACAATAGAGACGTCTCGTATGTACAACCAGTACACTGTGGGAGTCACCAGTAGACCTTACCTGAGTGTTGTTATAATTATGGGGAGAACTCTCAGTTATAAACATAAACATCATTAATTTAGCCGCAGAGAGAAGAATCGTGTGTTTGTGCGGGAAGGGGCACTGCGCACAGAAAGCATGCCTCGATAACAACCATGACAACGTTTGTTCTTAGTTGTTTAGTGTCATTCATACTTAATACGTGTGTTGAGTTAGGCATTTGTAGCACACGCCAGACCATAGAAATGACAGAATATGTATTGACCAGCTTGTCAATTCAACAATTGTGTTATTTATGAACCAGGGAAACAACAAAATACTCGTGTAGTCGTGGCAATGTTTTGTGTGCTACACACACCGTGAGAGTTACACGTGTTTGATGTATATCGACACATTACGTGTGTTTAATTAGAGAATATTCTTCTGTGGCTTTCTTTTGTCAAATGTGTGCTTGTGTAAGTGTGTATATCACGTAACGGCTTTTATATGCAGGTTTCTGCTTATGTTCATAGAAGCTAACAAACCGGTTTATTCATGCTTCATTGACTACACTAAACCGATAGGCAGGGTACAACATAAACAACATATTTAATGTCTAAAAGTTATTGATGATGTCATAAGGTCGACATTACTTATACTGGGAACAGACAACAGTTACAAGATGTGAGGGAGATTATTCTTCACCTATTGAAATAAAGGTTCAACATCTGTGCTGAGAACATCATGAGAAAGTCAGAAACGGTGACAGATTTGTGAAGTTCGACCCTTTCACAATAAATGGTAACATAATTCCACAACTCAGATACGCTGATGACACAGTCCTCCTCTCAAACAGTGCAGAAGGATTAAAAGTGACAATTGAGTGTGTTTAAAAAAACACAGTGTCGAGCAAAACCTCTATCTAAACATACAGAAAACTAAGATAATGCCCTTTGACAAAACAAAAAGCCAACCCGAATTCATCATCAACAGTGAAGAGCTTGAAATTGTAACAAACTATGAATATCTGGGATCTGTAGTAACTAACAATGGAGACTGTCAGAAAGAGTTCAGAAGTAGGTTAGCAATAACAACAATTATCAAAAATTAAATGCCATGAAGAACATATGGTACAATACCTGCAAGGCAGTAACATTAACTTTACTGAGGACATATATTTTCTCAATAGCAATATATCATTTACATATGGTTGTGAATCATGGGCAATCTTGAAAACAGCAAGGAAGAAAGTCAGTTCATTCGAAACAAAACGCTACCGACAAATCCTTCAGATACATAGGATAATGAAAAACATCAATGTAGACATATTACATCATTTAAACAATAACTGACTTATAAACACCATTCTACACAGGAATTTAAAATATCATGACCACATCAAAAGACACAACAGTTTGGAAAGAACAATAATAGAAAGCATGGTTCCTGGGTGGCGCGTAAGGGACATAACAAAAAGGTGGTTTCAAGACATCAAGAAGACCTTGAACCTGACAACAGAAGAAGCGGGAGATTTAGCAAGAGACAGTGATTTTTTTTTTTTTCAGACGGACTGTATGGTGAATATAGCGTTCTGTAAATGGCCAGCAACCTGATGATGATTGAAATAAAGAGAACAGTTAGACAGCGCTACAATCTGTCTCTGTGTTTGTTCAGCCTCTACAGTCTGAGGGCAAATGTCAGGTTTAAATGTGACTAGAAATGAGACTTTGCCACCTAGGTTTGTCGTGCACAAAAAAGACATAACTAATGAATCACATTTGATTGGATAGAAAACATGTCCGAGCTAATGGCAGCACGGAATCTTCATTGATATCACCTAAGTGTTAGTGTTAATGGTAAAAATAGTGCAGGAAACACACGTGACCAGCCTATCTAGAAGGGCTTAGTGTTTCACTGATACAGGTCTGATGAGGATCATATTACAGCCGCAGCACACATTCCTCGTTGTTGTGCACTCTCTTTCCTGCTGTCTCTGTAACTTGATAATGCGAAACTGAGAACAACAATTTGCATCAGAAAGTACATTCCTGGTCTGGTGCTCTCCCCTTATTCTCTAGCCATGTAGGATATCAGGAACCATTGCGGGAGGGAGGGGGCTGGCAGTATTTGTTAAGGAACTTATCTTTACAGGCTAGGCGTTGCGACGGTAGAGTACGGGTTCGGATCCCAGTTTAGGTTGCTTAATGTTTACAGTGTGTGTGTTTGTTTAAGATGCCCAGATGTTATTGCAATATTTGTGTTTATGTGTACTTGGTGCTTGATCCAATTATACAATGAGACTAAGTTATCAAAGCTCTCTTTTGTTGTTTGTTCAGGTTGAGGTGTTCACTTGGAAACGTTTGATTCATCATTTATTATGATGTCATACACAAGAGTTGTTTGTCATTGCTTGATTCATTGTTGAAGCGTTGAGACCACCAGCCTGCGAGCTCCGATAGTTCACAGTTCGTGAATTAATAGCAATCTGCAGTCCTTAATCAATTAGGTGGAGCTGACCTACACGACAGGCGTGGCCTGCCAAGTGGGTGTGGCTTGAACAGTGTAGGCAAATCTAAGATTATCTTCAGATAACTGTGGCCGTGGCAAAACTCGTCTCTAGAATATTCCTTGACGATGTCTTGTAGGCTGCAGTTACACGTGACTGTAAGCTGCTAAACAGTGGAGTAAACATCCCTCAAACAAGACAATACATGTAATCAACATACAAGAAATAGATCTTTGGCGGCGCTCTCCCATATGGTGTACGAGCTACTTAACTGACGGAATGAACATGCGTCATTAGAAAGATATGCTCATTGATTTTTGTGAAGTGTCATTGTTTGAACACCATATAGTGATTCTGTACCAATGAAATTACATTCAACAACATAATCATAACAAATATACAACTCACATACGGTGATTATTTGATACTAACAGGCTGAAACTTAGCACTCAGGTGAAAGATTTAATGGCATACACAAAATATGGAAATATTTTTTCATTAAACATAAACTAATTATCGAATTAGTCATAACAACGGGGGGGGGGGGGTATTTAATAGATAAGTATGAATAGTAACGATGAAAGTAGGAAGCTAGTTATCATGTAGCATTGATACATGAGTGAGACGTAGCTGTGTACAACAGAAACAATTGGCGGCCACGTGGAACTGACCGGTCGGTGTCAGACAGAAGTAATTAGGCAGCTCCCAATCAGTGCTGATGTGTACCTGACAGGACAAGAGACATGGGGCGTGTTGAATGTATTTAATTAATATTAGTCCTTGTGAAGACGGGCCAGCCTCTGATTTATTATTACTATTTCATCTGTTTCTGTCATTTTCCCTTGAACACACCAAATAGTTCTTTATCTTTTCTTCATCTTTTGCCGTTCAGCGTCGATGGGAGATATAATTTGTGGTCTTTTGCTCTTCTGTTGACCTCTGCTGCTGCTATGTTTCCTACAGTGTTTCTAATATTAAAATAATCCATCTTGTTCGTGCTTGGACCTTCAGCGTGTTGGTGGTCTCTTGCGAGGTTTATTGAAGGCTTGTTGTGACGTGTTTCGATTGTTGTCTTATCACGCTGCCAAACCATTGTATCTGTTGTTTCTTTATGAATTCTATAGCGGGGGTTATTACTAGCTTTTTCTCACTTCATTTCTGATTTTACCTCTCAGGCTGTTTCCTGTCATTCGTCTAACACATTTCATCTCAGTAGAGGCTATTTATTTTTGGTTTATGGAAGCCCCGGTATCACTGCAAACGAATTAAAATCAATAATTGCTCCACCGCCCGTGCCAGCGTAATCATCCGAATATCTCATCTCCCAAACAAAGAAAGGTAACTGTAGTCCCCATCGTAGTAGTCTCACCACACGCCAAAAGACATAAGGCGAAACGCGCAGAAAGTGAACACAGCCAACTGTTCCCTGGCATACGATATCATCATTCATCGTAAACAATTGGAATATCGAAACATGATCAAAAACTGATTAGACACACAGCTCACGGTGTGCACAGAGCACTTAACTCAGTAGCTCCTGCAACAAGCCTGACTTGGAATATGCGGAAACTGCAACAAGGAACACTTTTCTTGCATAGCCTTCAATGTTCCCGCCGCCTATCCACCATATACCGGAAGTTCACGTCCTCTTAAAAATGATGATCGTCATATTTTCTTTAAAATGTATAGCGCTTGATGATGTTGGGCCATTGTTGTTAACTTCAATTCCGAACATATAGACAAACAGTCGTCAGACTATCCCCGTCGCACACCAAATAACAGACCGTATGATCAGCGTACGGCCGGTCTAGGGATGTACGATGAGCCATTACTAGTAGTAATGTAGTAGTAGTAGAGGTTATTGTTCTTGCATCTAGGGTCCAGGTCTGACATTGGCAGTACAACGTTGGGATGAAGATTGTATTGTAGAGTGTACGTTTGCCTTAGAGTTATTTCCTTGTTGAACAATAGTGGTGATAGCTGTCCGATTATTTGACAAGCTTTGTTGCATCTTTAGACTATTTCCTGTTGCTAGTGAGTTATCACTTTTCACGATACAACCTAGATATTTAAATTCCTTCACTTGTTGTAAATATATGCTGTCCATCGTTATGTTGATGTTGTGTTTATCTTTAGCAATATTCATGACTTCTGTTGATGACCATATAGTGATCGTTTTAAATGTACTGAAACTCCCAGCACTTGTTCACACTGCGACTTCCTAGCACGAACATCCTACATTTGGCGTGTCCCCTCAGGGATATAAGAATTATGACTGGACGGAAAACAGATCGCGTCGTTGCCATAAAATTGTGCACTCTTTCTGTGTAAATGATTACCCTTTGGCATAATTGTTTCTTTTCGTTTCGATATCCACCGCTACTTGCCTAAATCCAGTCTGCTCTGCTTATTTCCCCATTTAAACTCATCCCTGACATTTTCCAACTTTAATTTTCCTAATACTCGTCTGTTGCAGCTTGTTTTTATTCTTCTCATTTACTGCTTCACGTTGCATGTTCCAATTTTACCGGTATCAGTAATTGTCTTAGCTGTGTTCATTGACAATATTTGTATTAAAGTATTTCTGGTGTTTGAGTTGTTAGCCATGCATGAATGCCATATCCGATGGTGAATATCACGAGCTCTAATTTGTTTACATTCTGTCAAAATGTTCACGCTTTCTTCCCATAATTCACGTATTTACATCTCGTCAGCAATAACACTTTTACAGTATCTTTCTTCAAATGTTCTTTATTTTTTTTTTAAATGACATGATATAATATTTCTTCTTCTGCAATCATGGCTCATTCAGACTAGGACTCCGGACTCTCTTATAAAGGCAGTTGTCTGTTTCAGTGATTCGGTTGTCCCGTAGAGTTTCTCTTCCATGGAAGTGGACGTGGGCCACATTGTCCTACTCAGGTCTGTTACTGGGGGCAATCCTGTAGAATGTGTTTTGTTGTCATTTATTAAGGGTACAGTGGCATTGGCTGGTAGTCCCTATTTTGAGTTTGGTGAACATGTGGTTTGTCAATCTGATGTGCCCAGTGCGTAGGCGAAATATGATGACTTGATCCCTCCTTGATAGTTGGATAGTCTCCCTATCGTTATATTTTGGGTGTTCTTGTTTCCATTTTTCATGATACGGCCTTTTGATGATGGATTTGGGTTCATCGCAGCTGACTAGATGGTTCTCTTGTGGTAATCTCCCTCCATCTTTAGCTAATTTGTCTGCGCGTTCGTTTCCGTGTATATTACAGTGTGATGGTATCCACTGGGTGACCACTCTCTGGAAGTTATTGCACAGTTGGTCTAGTGTTGTTCTCAAGTCATCTAGCTCGCTGTTCCTGGTTTTTTTTTTATATAGCCGTTAGGACTGACAGTGCGTCGGTCATTATCACCACTTTTTTGTGCACGTTACTTTTGAGTTGAATAGCCACTTTTGCAGCATCTTTGAAGGTTCCAGTTTCTGCCTTGTAGTTGTTTGAGAATTTCCAGTATGGACAGTCTATGTGCTTCTTCATGGTCTCACATAATGGGTGACTAGAACATTCTATGTGCTTCTTCATGTTTATTATGCTGGAGATGGACTCATGCATTGAATGACTAGAACATTCTATGTGCTTCTTCATGGACTCACATAATGGGTGACTAGAACATTCTATGTGCTTCTCCATGCTGATTATGCTGGAGATGGACTCTCACATTGAATGACTATGTGCTTTTCCATGCTGATTACGCTTCAAAACAAATTGCTGCCATGTGCCATATTTTTGCCAAAATAGTGTGTCCACTATTACTAGAAGTACACCATATGTGCACATGACTTATGTATGATCCTTCAGATTCTCCATGACATGTTTATAAATATTGAGCGTCAACACTGATGAGTTTTTAGTTGTGAGTAGACACCATGAAAGCATTATTGAAGGACACGACTTATTGTATGGCCTGCCAGCTTTGTCTTGACAGTGACATTCTAGCTATAAGAACGGTCCAAGACATTGCACATCATTTGTTGGTGGAGGTGCTCATCATTTGTGGGCTGAGGTGCTCATCATTTGTGGACGGAGGTGCACATCATTTGTTGGTGGAGGTGCTCATCATTTGTTGGTGGAGGTGACCATCATTTGTGGGTGGAGGTGCTTATCGTTTGTTGGTCGATGTGCGCATCATTTGTTGGTGGAGGTGCTCATCATTTGTGTGTGGAGGTGCTCATCATTTGTGGGTGGAGGTGCTCATCATTTTGAGCGGAGGTGCTCATCATTTGTGGGTGGAGGTGCACATCATTTGTTGGTGGAGGTGCTCATCATTTGTGGGTGGAGGTGCTCATCATTTGTGGGTGGAGGTGCACGTCATTTGTGGGCAGAGGTGCACATCATTTGTTGGTGGAGGTGCTCGTCATTTGTGGGCAGAGGTGCACGTCATTTGTGGGCAGAGGTGCACATCATTTGTTGGTGGAGGTGCTGATCATTTGTTGGTGAAGGTGCTCATCATTTGTGGGTGGAGGTGCTCATCATTTGTGGGCAGAGGTGCACGTCATTTGTGGGCAGAGGTGCATGTCATTTGTTGGTGGTGGTGCTCATCATTTGTTGGTGAAGGTGCTCATCATTTGTGGGTGGAGGTGCTCATCATTTGTGGGTGGAGGTGCTCATCATTTGTTGGTGAAGGTGCACATCATTTGTGGGTGGAGGTGCACTTGAAGGTCATTCTTATTGATATTTTATGAGTGTGATTTCAGTCTGTGATACCACGTATAGATGTGCAATTTTCTGGCTTCATGTTTTTCTATTGATGATGTTAGTACAAGAACGTTTCAGTTGTACCACAAATAGCGGTAACATTTTACAAGTAACTTCTACTAATTATCTTGAATAAATCATATAGGCTAAAGACACCCAACAGTACCAGGCTGGAAGTAGTCACTGTCTCATAGTTAACTGCTTTCATCTAGATCAGTGAACTAGAAGTGATCAAGACCTTACTCCGCCTTCCCATTTTAGACATGGGAATAGACTAACCAGTCTGGATTTGTGAGTAGACAAAGCAACATGTACCCAAAAAGGTCACACTTGTTAAGTTGAAAGGCATGCATGCACGAACATACACACCTACCACATCTTTGCCTATTTATCATCACTTTATGAGCAGACTCTGAAGATTGAAATAATCGTCTGGCGAATGCTGAAATCGATAAGAATGTATCAGATAAGAATCGTAAAAGGATTACTTCAGGCTTGATCAAAGGAGCAAAATAATAAACATAAGTGTGGTAGGCAGCCTATAGGCCAGGCTAAATGCTAATTCAGACCTCATTAAAGACAGCAGAACCCCAGTCTAATTGAGCAATAAACATGGGAGAATAAGAATGAAATCTTGGCTGAGTGCCACAATTTTCCACATCTTGTTTTGTTTATGAACAGATTTTTCTGTGTGTTTTTTTTTTTTTAGTTCGGAATTGGATAGTGGTTAGATTAGGAAAAACACAAATATTATCTCCTACTAGATCCTTCTTGTATTCACTTTATACCAGTTCTCTCTCTCTCTCTGTCTATCTGTCTGTCTCTCTCTCTCTCTCTCTCTCTCACTATACATATATATACATATATAATATCCATCCAACAGTTGGGTACAGGCACAAACAGGGCGCACCTGAATACATATACAGGTTTAAGAAAATGGTGGAGGTTGGGAATCATTAGGCTAACATGAGTAAATAATAGTTACAAAGTGTGCATACAAGAACTTGTACTACACAGTGACCAATGCAGCCACATACAAGTTTATACATAAGTGCACTTGCTCATCTACAGAACAATTTCTGTTTGTAATATATGGTTCTCTTTCTGTGCCTGCAGCTTCCATTATAGAGAAAGTGCATGATGCCTATGTGATCGCTGTGGAGGATGATGCCAGGAAGAAGCTGGTTCAGTTCACCACAGGGCAGCGGGTGCATGCAGTGGATATGACCCAAATTCCCACAACAAACAGCAGCAATCTTAGTCTTATCAGCATTGAAGGAAGCCCAACAAAAGCCGGCGTAGAGACAAGCACGGTCAAGGTTTGGAAGTGTCAACAGCAGCAAACACAACAGGACAAAGAAGGTTACATCTGTCCAGAAGTCCCAGTTCAATCTGTGTCACAAACAGGTTTGTTTAAATCCAATGTATTGACAGTAAAAATATATTTCGTGGTTTGCATGAGTATTTTCCAGAAAATCAATTCCCAGACATTACTCTAAAGCACACTTTGGACACAATTGTAGTATCTTCCAGTGAATGTGAAAGGGTTTCTCTCAGGTGAGCCTTATAGTAACTTCATCGAAGTCATCTCTGCTAGTGCGGACAACCTCTGCACTGATGTTCAGTAATATAGTGGCTCCTCCTCTCACCAAATTCATTGCTAGCAAATATCTAGATTCATGGTTACTCCAAGGTCGTTGTCTGCACTTGATACCATAAATAAGAAGCTATCTGAAAGTGACAAAGGTATATCAGAGAATATGTTGAAAATGTGCAAGTTGCTGTCAAATCTTCACAGTGAGTAACAGCACTTTTTTCCCATTAAAAAAGACTGTAATAATATGTTTTAAATTCACGTTCAACTCTAGGAATCATGTAGTGGGGTGCTTCTAGGTTGTTATTCTGCAGTTGTTACCCAAAGCAAGAAACGATCCAGAGATGACAAGGGTATATAAAATGATATGTTAAAAGTATAGAAGTAGATATAATTGCTCATTTTTGATAGTATTGCTCATTTTTGTGGGTCATGCACATTTTTATCATCCACAATTAATGTCTCTGTGTCAAGACTCTTCTGTCTTTTTCTCTTTCCCATCAATTAAGTAATTACTCACTCAAGTAGTGTTGGTTGCTGAGTGGTTAGTGTACTCACTTCCTGATCAGAAGGGTTCGGGTTCATTTCCCAGAAGTGGTTTTTTTTTAAACAAGGCTTTGGGGTTCACCCAGCCTCCACAAATAGGTAGCAGAGATTTTTCTGGGAAGTAAAGGTGGCCTGGCATTATACCAACTACATCACCTCAAAATATACCATGGTGATTGGAAAATAAGATCTCTAACACTATATTCCCTCAACAAGAGTGAAAGCAAGATGTGGAGGGAAACTTTACTTTACTCAATTGTGTCAAAGGGGATTATATTTTGTTGATTCTGAGTATATTTCTGATGAATATTAGAATCACCTCTTAAATGACTGCTATTACAAGTTCTAATATTAATTCTTATCTAATGCTAGCATAATCTATATATGGATGTAGACATTCAGTATAATTGTAATTGCAAATCATTGTTATTACAAGTAGAAGATTAATTAAAGGCAACATTTGTAACTGTTGCAGCTAAATAGTATGTTGTCTACCAGAGTCATTGATGAGCACATTGTCATCATTCTCTATTAGAATTGATTTAAAGATAGCTGATGAGACAAATATGAGCTATGAAGTATTTGCTGAAGTGAGAATGTACCAGATGGATGATGCTTTAATAGAGTTTGGCTTATGGAGGATGAGCAATCATTTCAGGATAACATCATTTTTCTTCTTGTTTGGAGTGTGGTAATGATGACCCGCAGGTAACTCAGCAACTCAATCATTTTTCTTCTTGTTTGGAGTGTGGTAATGATGACCCACAGATAACTCAGCAACTCAATCATTTTTCTTCTTGTTTGGAGTGTGGTAATGATGACCCACAGATAACTCAGCAACTCAATCATTTTTCTTCTTGTTTGGAGTGTGGTAATGATGACCCACAGGTAACTCAGCAACTCAATCATTTTTCTTCTTGTTTGGAGTGTGGTAAGGATGACCAACAGGTAACTCAGCAACTCAATCATTTTTCTTCTTGTTTGGAGTGTGGTAATGATGACCCACAGGTAACTCAGCAACTCAATCATTTTTCTTCTTATTTCTCCTAACTTGTGCCACTCTTGACTGAGTTAGGCTGAGTGATTAGCAGGAGTAATTTTCCAGTTATCTGGTTTAGTGCAGCAGAGCTTTTGTATCAACAGTATTGTTCCTTGAGCCATTTATAGTGACAGAAGGCTTAAGACATTTATAGTGACAGAAGGCTTGAGACATTTATAGTGACAGAAGACTTGAGACATTTATAGTGACAGAAGGCTTGAGACATTTATAGTGACAGAAGACTTGAGACATTTATAGTGACAGAAGGCTTGAGATATTTATAGTGACAGAAGACTTGAGGCATTTATAATGACAGAAGACTTGAGACATTTATAGTGACAGAAGACTTGAGACATTTATAGTGACAGAAGACTTGAGACATTTATAGTGACAGAAGGCTTGAGACATTTATAGTGACAGAAGACTTGAGACATTTATAGTGACAGAAGGCTTGAGACATTTATAGTGACAGAAGACTTGAGACATTTATAGTGACAGAAGGTGTGAGACATTTATAGGGACAGAAGGCTTAAGACATTTATAGTGACAGAAGGCTTGAGACATTTATAGTGACAGAAGACTTGAGACATTTATAGTGACAGAAGGCTTGAGACATTTATAGTGACATATTTTTTTAGCCATTTATAGTGACAGAAGGCTTGAGACATTTATAGTGACAGAAGGCTTGAGACATTTATAGTGACAGAAGGATTGAGACGTTTATAGTGACAGAAGGCTTGAGACATTTATAGTGACAGAAGGCTTGAGACATTTATAGTGACAGAAGGCTTGAGACATTTATAGTGACAGAAGACTTGAGACATTTATAGTGATAGAAGACTTGAGACATTTATAGTGACAGAAGGCTTGAGACATTTATAGTGACAGAAGGCTTGAGACATTTATAATGACAGAAGGCTTGAGACATTTATAGTGACATAATTTTTTTAGCCATTTATAGTGACAGAAGGCTTGAGACATTTATAGTGACAGAAGGATTGAGACATTTATAGTGACAGAAGGCTTGAGATATTTATAGTGACAGAAGGCTTGAGATATTTATAGTGACAGAAGGCTTGAGATATTTATAGTGACAGAAGGATTGAGACATTTAAAGTGACAGAAGGATTGAGATATTTATAATGACAGAAGGATTGAGACATTTATAGTGACAGAAGGCTTGAGATATTTATAGTGACAGAAGGCTTGAGACATTTATAGTGACAGAAGGATTGAGACATTTATAGTGACAGAAGGCTTGAGATATTTATAGTGACAGAAGGCTTGAGATATTTATAGTGACAGAAGGCTTGAGACATTTATAGTGACAGAAGGATTGAGACATTTATAGTGACAGAAGGCTTGAGATATTTATAGTGACAGAAGGCTTGAGATATTTATAGTGACAGAAGGCTTGAGACATTTATAGTGACAGAAGGATTGAGACATTTATAGTGACAGAAGGCTTGAGACATTTATAGTGACAGAAGGATTGAGACATTTATAGTGATAGAAGGCTTGAGATATTTATAGTGACAGATTGCCAGCTTCATGAGATAAATTTGAAAGTGCTTAAATAAGATCAGTACAAAATGAAAAAGAAAAAAGATTATTGGAAGAGATCACAATTTTAATTAATTGTAATATAAATTTATAAATAAATAAGGCATTAATTTTGACAAGTTACATTCATGAGGCTGCATTTGTTAGTAAGGCTCATGGTAATAGGAAACTATAGAGCATTACAACCATATGTAATCTTACCATCAGAAGTGAGTCATCACTTCATGTGATATTTGTTTAATATGCTCCTGCTTTATCCTGAGCTTGAAAGTTTGTGAAACATGATAAATTGTAATACTGAGCGTAAGAAATCTCATGCTGGAGTAGAAGACAGAGTGAAGTCCACTTACCTGACTATCTATATATCTGTTATCCTTTTGAGCCAAAGATGGCTTATAGGGCAGAAACTCCAGAGAGTCTCTTTGTCCGACGATCTTTGTAGTCAAGTGTCAGAGCTTGCTCACGACCCACAATTCTATCTTGCCACAATTGTATTTTGCCACATGACCCTATACTGTGTCGTTCAATCTCTGTGTGTGAGCTAGTGCATGCTGTTGTTGTCTCTCACCTGTAGGCGTTCTTTTTGGTGTTTTTCTAGGTCAGCCTCTTTTTCTTCTACCCTCTGGTTCCATTTGAGAGCCTGCTTTGAGATTCTCTTGTTGTCTCTTCTCATCACATGGCCAACATATAACACCACCTTCTTCTCATGATTATAGATGAAATTTTAGGATGCTTTGTTATTTCTCTTATTTCTGCACTAGTCTTAAATTCATTCCATGGTGTACAATATTTTCTGGAGGCTTTTGTTTTGAGATACATCTAATTTATTTTCTATTTCTTTAGTTGTTCTCCAGCTCTCACATGCATAGGTTAAGGTGGATAATACATTTGACCAGACTTTGCTCATTAATATCATTTGTATAAAGAGGGAGAGTTTCTTGCTCTTCTGTGGAAGGTGCTCTTTCTTTGCTTCTTGATGTCACAATCTTTTATGCACTGATGTTATCAGTGAGGGATTTTTCATCTTCTGCTTCTAAATTAGCCATTGAAGTTGCTAAATGCTATTTAAAACCAAATGTTTATTCTACTTTATTATTAATGACAAAAACAGAATCAGTTCCCATGCCTGGGGAGAAGAGGAACAGCACCCAAGGAGCCTCATCTAAAAGAGAATTTAGTGTTGGCATAGGTACCAGAGACAACAATGGGGAATGGGTGGAAATGAATGGGATTGAAGACAAAGATACTAGGAAACAAGGAAAAGGTAAAAATAGCATTGTTAGATTGTCTTGTTTGTAACAAAAGCTGTATGTTTAGAGTTGAGTGAACAAGCTAATCTTCTCATCCAAGTTTTTTAAACAGAGTATTTGTAGCTGTTTGAGACTGACATATAACTTGACTGTTGCAATATTTGTAGCTGTTAAAGAACTGACATATAAACCTAGCTGTTGCAATATTTGTAGCTGTTAATGACTGACATATAAACCTGCCTGTTGCAATATTTGCAGCTGTTAATAACTGACATATAAACCTGCCTGTTGCAATATTTGCAGCTGTTAATGACTGACATATAAACCTTGCTGTTGGAACATTTGTAGCTGTTAATGACTGACATATAAACCTGGCTACTTAATATGATGGCAAAAAGGGTAGTTTTATTACATCAGAGAAAAAATTGTTGTGTCACACTTTTGTAGTGTATCGCTTTATGAAATCAAATGTTTGAAGAGATGTGGTTGCAGAGAAAGCTAAACCTAGAGGTCTAGAAATAGCTAAAGAAGACTTACCAATTGATAAAGAACAAATTGATGACAGAGTTTAAGAAGATATAAAGTCAAAGGTGAAGAAAACTTAAATACAGAGCTAAAGAAAAATCAAAGAAAATTCTTCAGATAACTTAACTCTTTCCAGACTTGATTTTTCTTTAGGTTTGGATCAAAATAATTTTCAGATTTGACAAATTTCATCACATGCATTTTTATTTTACAGCTTTATACTATAATATTGATAAATATGGAACATGTTAAAATCATTGGAAAAGAAAATATCAGTAAATTTCTTATATTTGATTATTTGAAGGAATAATTATAAGAAATAAAATGTTAGTGGATAGATAATTTGTTCACTTGCCAACCTCTTTCCATGGTTAGAGGTGTTGCTATCTGCTTTTCTTAAAATTTCACCAAAAGTAATGTCCTTCAAAATAAAGTTTATTTGGTGCATTCATGTTCATATAAAAACTGATTTCATGTGCATTTTTGTTACCGACTTCAGAGTATTAGTTAATATAAAAACTAAATCATTGCTTCACAAAACAAAAGTTCAATTCACGTATCAGATTTGATGTATCGGATAATAGTCTAGTATAGTTTTATTAGTGTTTGATGGGTCGGAATGAGTTAAAGACAAGATCATGAAATATATAAATATAGAATAAAGATATTTTAACTAAGAAATAAAGCTTAAGAACAAGATAGTTCAAATAAAGATAAATAATCAATGATAGTACAAGGTGTGTGTTCAAAACGAAACTGATGACTCAAAATGAGATGACTCAAAGTTCATTCTCACAAATGTATAAACTTGTTATCTGACTCCATAAAGAGTTCTTTAGTAAATCCATTGCTTTATGCTATTACTCATTACTTTCAAAGGATGTGCACACAATCTCCTGATGTTGTGATCTCTAAGCAGTTGTTTCATATTTGTTCCATTTCTGTGCTCTGTTCTTGACCTATCATGTGGCATGAAGTCATGCTGTCATGTACTTTCTCTCTCCTTGTCAAACTTTGGTCTCTTTTGTTTTGTACAAAGTTGCCACAACATAGGTACCTTCAAGGCCAGAGAGAGTGAAATGGTAACCACCCTTTTATATGGAGACAGCACCAGATGATAAAGATTGTTGATGCCTACTTTCTTATTCTTCTGTCAAATATTCCAGATAAGGACTTTCACCACTTATTATAGTGGGTGTGTGTGTGAGTTTGCATGCATGTATTATCAAGTACTGGTTGGTATTGTGGATTTCCTTAATATACTCTCATGTTGAACATCTGCTTTTGTATTCCAGCTTCTTGATTGCTTTAGTTATATAATTTCTCACTTTCAGACTAATAGAAAAGAATAAAGACTCCAACCATTTCTCACTTTCAGATTAATTGAAAAGAACAAAGATTCCCACCATTTCTCACTTTCAGATTAATAGAAAAGAACAAAGATTCCCACCATTTCTCACTTTCAGATTAATAGAAAAGAACAAAGATTCCCACCATTTCTCACTTTCAGATTAATAGAAAAGAACAAAGATTCCCACCATTTCTCACTTTCAGACTAATAGAAAAGAACAAAGATTCCCACCATTTCTCACTTTCAGATTAATAGAAAAGAACAAAGATTCCCACCATTTCTCACTTTCAGATTAATAGAAAAGAACAAAGATTCCCACCATTTCTCACTTTCAGACTAATAGAAAAGAACAAAGATTCCCACCATTTCTCACTTTCAGACTAAAAGAACAAAGATTCCCACCATTTCTCACTTTCAGACTAATAGAAAAGAACAAAGATTCCCACCATTTCTCACTTTCAGACTAATAAAGGGGAACAAAGATTCCCACCATTCCTACTTCCACACTAATAGAGGGTAACAAAGATGCTCACCATTTCTTACTTTCAGACTAATAGAGGGGAACAAAGATGTTCACCATTTCTTACTTTCAGACTAATAGAGGGGAACAAAGATGCCCACCAGTATCTAAACTGTGAGTGGTCAGTGACTTACAGCAGGCTACATGCATCAGGATGGACAAAGAACTTTACTAATCTAGACCCTACTCCACCACCCAGTGGTGCCCCTGGGAACAGACTAATTAATCAGCCTTGTCAAGCCAGTGTGGATTGAAGTGGGAAGGCAACTCAGTACCCATATATGTCATGTCAGAGGCTGAATGGTACAGATATCATAACTTGGTGTAAACTAGTGACAAACACATCCTACTCCACATAATGTCCATTTGAGGGTGGTCTGTGAAGTGGAGTAGTCATTAAATAAAGACAGAAAAAGGAGGAACTGGAAGGGAATGTTGGGCTGAGTGCATGTTGAATAGTCCTACAATTATTGGCTAATAAATGTCTTGTAGTTTAAGTATCAAAGCGTTCTCTTCTGGTCAAATGATTTCTCTGTACTAATGTGGTCATATGAATACTATATACATTTCTTGTTAGATTGTTACTGTGTACTGTTTGATAAATGAATACTATATACATTTCTTGTTAGATTGTTACTGTGTACTGTTTGATAAAGTTATGTTTGTACTGTTCTTGTTAAATGGCCACTGTTCTGTATTGTTCTGGTAAGTAAATACTATATACATTTTTGGTAAAATTGATACTGTGTTTGTCCTGTAATTTGATTGATGTGTACTATTCCTATGATTATAGTGTACTGTTCTGGTAAATAAATGCTGTGTTCCATTCCTGTTAAAAAACCTACTATGTACTGTTCTAGCAGGCAAACCTGGTAACAAGTCTAACACCAGTTCAGCAGCACCATTGATCGATGATTTCCTCACCAATGGATCAGTGGCCTCGACTAACAAAAGCAGTAGTCGTCATGGTGGTTACAGTAATGGTGGCCAACACAGCAGTTATGATCTGAGTATGAACAGCTCATTTGACCATGACATCTATGACCAAGGTCCTCATCGGGAAATGGCAATCGATGTTCCTGACAACTTTGTTGCCACTGTTAAATCCCCACCACGCTATCCTCCCCCACTTTCATCTAGCGGAGTCCCTCGTTCTGTTACTTCTCCATCGAAGACAAATCATAGGGAGCACAAACATGAAAAGTCTTACTCACAGACTTCATTCCACACACCAGACAGTACTCCTAAACAGAAGCAGCCAACACCTCAGGAACTTGAAAGATTGCACAGGCATGAGGAGGAATTGAAGGTAAACACATTGCATGTCAGGGTTTGCAAGGCCTCAGTTTTTATATAACTAAACCTAACTTGTAATTCAGACCATTGTGCAAGGTCATCATGCCTCTGACACTATTGATCAATGTGATTTACATCTATTTGTTCTTTGGACACTTCATCATTTCTCTTGACTTTTTGTTTTCCTGTCTTATTATTTCATTCCAGACCTTTCCTTTTGGTCTTTCTCTCCTTCGGATCTTTTTTTTATATCACTGAGTTCTTTAAGGCCGTCAGTTATTAATTTTATGCGTATTGAATGTTGTCTATCTCCTTTCTGTTTCCATTTATCAGTGCTGTCTTTTTTTTACTCCATTTTCTTGTAGTTTATCATGTTGCTAAGTCCTCAAACAGTTTGTTACTTTATTTGTATCACTGTTAGACTGGTTGTATTATTGTTACTTTATTTGTATCACTGTTAGACTGGTTGTATTATTATTACTTTATTTGTATCACTGTTAGACTGGTTGTATTATTGTTACTTTATTTGTATCACTGTTAGACTGGTTGTATTATTGTTACTTTATTGGTATCACTGTTAGTTAGACTGGTTGTATTATTGTTACTTTATTTGTATCACTGTTAGACTGGTTGTATTATTGTTACTTTATTTGTATCACTGTTAGACTGGTTGTATTATTGTTACTTTATTTGTATCACTGTTAGACTGGTTGTATTATTGTTACTTTATTTGTATTACTGTTAGACTGGTTGTATTATTATTACTTTATTTGTATCACTGTTAGACTGGTTGTATTATTGTTACTTTATTTGTATTACTGTTAGACTGGTTGTATTATTGTTACTTTATTGGTATCACTGTTAGACTGGTTGTATTATTGTTACTTTCTTTGTTTTGCTGTTGTACTGGCTGTATTATTGTTACTTTATTGGTATCACTGTTAGACTGGTTGTATTATTGTTACTTTATTTGTTTTGCTGTTGGACTGGTTGTATTATTGTTACTTTATTTGTATCACTGTTAGACTGGTTGTATTATTGTTACTTTATTGGTATCACTGTTAGTTAGACTGGTTGTATTATTGTTACTTTATTGGTATCACTGTTAGATTGGTTGTATTATTGTTACTTTATCACTGTTAGTTAGACTGGCTGTATTATTGTTACTTTATTTGTATCACTGTTAGACTGGTTGTATTATTGTTACTTTATTTGTTTTGCTGTTGTACTGGCTGTATTATTGTTACTTTATTGGTATCACTGTTAGAGTGGTTGTATTATTGTTACTTTATTTGTTTTGCTGTTGTACTGGTTGTATTATTGTTACTTTATTTGTATCACTGTTAGTTCGACTGGTTGTATTATTGTTACTTTATTTGTTTTGCTGTTGGACTGGTTGTATTATTGTTACTTTATTTGTATCACTTTTAGACTGGTTGTATTATTGTTACTTTATTTGTTTTGCTGTTGGACTGATTGTGTTATTGTTACTTTATTTGTATCACTGTTAGTTAGACTGGTTGTATTATTGTTACTTTATTTGTTTTGCTGTTGGATTGGTTGTATTATTGTTACTTTATCACTGTTAGTTAGACTGGCTGTATTATTGTTACTTTATTTGTGTTGCTGTTAGACTGGTTGTATTATTGTTACTTTATCACTGTTAGTTATACTGGCTGTATTATTGTTACTTTATTTGTATCACTGTTATTTAGACTGGTTGTATTATTGTTACTTTATTTGTATTACTGTTAGACTGGTTGTATTATTGTTACTTTATTGGTATCACTGTTAGACTGGTTGTATTATTGTTACTTTATTTGTATCACTGTTAGACTGGTTGTATTATTGTTACTTTATTTGTATCACTGTTAGACTGGTTGTATTATTGTTACTTTATTTGTATCACTGTTAGACTGGTTGTATTATTGTTACTTTATTTGTATCACTGTTAGACTGGTTGTATTATTGTTACTTTATCACTGTTAGTTATACTGGCTGTATTATTGTTACTTTATTTGTTTTGCTGTTGGATTGGTTGTATTATTGTTACTTTATCACTGTTAGTTATACTGGCTGTATTATTGTTACTTTATTTGTATCACTGTTATTTAGACTGGTTATATTATTGTTACTTTATTTGTATCACTGTTAGACTGGTTGTATTATTGTTACTTTATTTGTATCACTGTTAGACTGGTTGTATTATTGTTACTTTATTTGTATCACTGTTAGACTGGTTGTATTATTGTTACTTTATTTGTATCACTGTTAGACTGGTTGTATTATTTGAAGTAGCAGATATAATAAACTAAACTCATCAACTATATCAACTAAATATGAAATACTTTTATTTATGTTTGTCAGGTTTGTTAATTAATCAGTGTTCTATAATGGCTTACTACTAATGTTGCTGTGCTATTACATTCAATTGTTTCTTGTAGATATGTTCTAACTGTTCATTTCAATAGTTTCTCCACATCGATCATTGGTTAAATGTGACTCACTGCATCCTTTAGAGTACCATAAGAAGAACAGCTAAAGATGGTAGCAATATTCTGACATAAAGAAACTCCCAGAGAGATGAGTTACACTGAGATTTGTCAGAGAAAGGCACCTGACAGCAACAGAGCTGGAAGCTGTCAGTGATAGCTGATGGCTGGCGCAGGAATGGGGGAGCCAGAACCATCCAGACCCTACTTCACCTCTTCACGGTGACTCTAGTAACAGACCAGCCAGTCTAGTCTTACCAGGCATGTCGGGGTTAAAGAGGGAAGGCAGACCCAATACTCAAAAATGTCATGTTGGATGTGTTGGGCCAAAAGGCCAAATACACAATAACACAACTCATCTATGCTCACGTAATGTCCTTGTAAGGACAGTAACTAGAGGACAAACTACTCCTTTGGTAGTCCTCGCAAGAATGCCAGAAAGAAAGAAAGAAATGTGTAGATCATCACACAAAGTGATCAACAACAAAAATCAGCCACTTTGGGAATTGCACCTGGACCCTTCTGATCAGGAAGTGAGTGAGCACACTAACCACTCAGCCACTGAGGCTCCCAGATAATGACAACCTAGCTGTAAATGATGTCACAATGTAATGTCTTTAGTAGCAAAGAAAAGAAGATTAAAACATGTATTTTGTCAGCATTAACTGCTTGATAATAATGTCATCTCTGTTCACTCCTCTGTGTAGAAACGAAGAGAGGAAGAGAACAGACTGCATGCAGAACAAGAGTTCTTAAGGGCTTCCTTAAGGGGGTCCAAGAAGCTGCAAGCCTTGGAGAACAGTCGCCCTATGGGAATCACACCAACTGGTTTTGTGAACACTGCATTTGATAATGAAGGTGATGATGAAGAGGACGATGTTGATGACATTGGTAATAAATCTCATTCTAGGAGTATGTCAGATGACATGCTGGATGAGCCATATCTGAGGAAGAATGTGGGTAAGATGAAGTGTTCCACAGCTCTTGTTTTGCCTTTTTGGTGACAGAATGTGTGTGATGAAAACATGTTTATGTGCATGACAAAAAATGCAAGTGTCATGTCAAAGAAATGCTTAAATGTTTGACAAAATATCACAAGTGTATGATTAAAAAAAGGGATAAATAATGACAAAATAAACCATGACACAAAAAAAGCCAAGTGCATGGCAACAAATTCTTTATTGATGTAAATATTGCAGTTTACTAATAAAAAAGTCTTAAATGGTGTACCTCTGATAGCCATGAACATGCCTTAAACAAAAGTAGTGATCTTCATATTATAAATTCTGAATAGAAATGCTTATTACTTGACCAGCCTGGCAAATATATTTCCAAGTCACACAAAGACAATGTTTTGATGTAAAACTCATTTAACAACTTTAATGAAATAAAGTGCAGGACTGTTCGTCCAGTGTAAAACTGAGAGTGCCACTTGAGAGACCAGTTTCAAAACATGATAGGCTGATATCTCATTTACATATACAACAGAAACAGAGTGAAAAATTGTGTAGAGAATTGGAATAACATTTTACAGACTTTCATTATATGTTCCTGCTTATTGGTAACTAGGAAAAATAAAAAAATGGTATGTAAGAAGCTTTACGTGACAAGTGGACTACACAGACTAAACAACGTTTCGGCTCAATAGGCCTTCATCAGGAACAAACAAAAAAACACACACAAAACTAATAACGAAACAACCAAAACAAAAACAATCGAAATGTGTTAAAGAAAACAAAATAGAAAATTTTAGAAAGACAGGATAGTTTTCTATTTTGTTTTCTTTAACACATTTCGATTGTTTTTGTTTTGGTTGTTTCGTTATTAGTTTTGTGTGTGTGTTTTTTTGTTTGTTCCTGATGAAGGCCTATTGAGCCGAAACGTTGTTTAGTCTGTGTCGTCCACTTGTCACGTAAAGCTTCTTACATACCATTTTTTTATTTTCCTTATATTTAGCTTTACTGCAGCTTCGCATTTTTATGCCTTAACCCTTTATTGGTAACTAGTCTTGCATTATGAAGCTTCACTGCCTTTTTCTTTTTTATAAAAAATTCCATTTATACTATGCACTTGATCTGTGAAGTCCATTGTGACTTCAGATTTATTTACAATACATAGATTTATATTTAAGCTGTGATTTGTCTGGAATGCTGTACAATTTTTGGCTTCTAAGCAGTTTCTTTTTGTGGCATCTAAAGAACATGTTAATCATGTGGCTTACTGGTAGATCACTTTATTGAAATTTATTATGTTTGATCTAATTATTCATTATAGATTTGTTTTCTTAGTGCTATTTGCTGCATATGTTTCTGTTTTAGCCAAAAATGAGACTGTTTTCTCCTCATAACCAAACAAGGGACATTTGTTTCTCATTACAGTCAGTATATTGTTGCTTGTAACAGATTCGGGTGGTAACAGCATTATCCTTGAAAAACCAGTGGGACTATCATGAAACTTTTCTTTTTCTGTGTTTACCCAAAGACTACTTCATTGCTTGCCCTTGAATGTTAAATGGGTTGTGGTTTACAGCCAGTGGTGATTTATGTACTTTTCATTGAACTCCATAATTTTTGCCATAGAATTGATATGTTTGCAGCACTCATCTGCTAATCAGATCACCTCCCAGCTGTTGCAAGTTTTATCTGACAAACTCAGCTTTGGGATTCAGCGAGCCTTTAAACATGGGAAATGCGTTGCACTGATGTGCTGCTGACATTATGAGTAGATAGACATAGAAAGATATGGATACTCCACAGTAATTCCCCATTGACTAGTATCTTCTTTAAATTATTTTTTTGTAAAATGATAAATAGCCTTGATCATGAAATGATATATGTGTTTTTTTATCTCTGATGACCAGATATGACTTCAGTAATCAAGGAATATAATTATGCTGTAAAGAAGTTACAATCTGTTGAACTACATAAGTCTATCATTGCCTTATTGTGAGGGGAAAAGATTTAGTTCTTAAATTATGGAAGGAAACAGTTTATGTAAACAGCAAACCTCACCATTCCTTCTGCCTGAAAGGCACTATCGAGCTGTGACAGTTTGACTGAGGACACACCAATGTAGACTTTTGGTTGTCTGATTCACCCAGAATAATCCACACCCATGAATGTCTATCTGGAGTACACACTCCACAACTCACAAACTTACAAAATCTCTTAGTGTTGTTCCACTAATATGTCAGCCCAGACAAGGCCTGCTTGTTATTTGTGCTCTTTGAACAACTCACAAGTGTAGGCTGGCCTTCCTAACACCATTTTTCATTGGATAGCAAGGTGAAACAGACTTGCCAATGGTCGCAGAAAAATACTAGAAACACCTGAGAGTGATGTTTGGTGGCAACCATTATTATCATGTTGGGCATCTCATGTTTTAATGTAAGTAACAGCAATGAAGTGTTGGTGGCTGCACAAATTGAAAGCACATGTTCACGCCACCATGTGATCCTGTCTATGACGTATTATGGTTTACTCTTACACTGACCAACAGTGTGAGTAGTTAGAACATACCAAAAATAAAGCAGCACAGATTGTCCTAGGTTGCACTAGAGATATGTCCTCTGTGGTGATGCCTGGACTGATCTAAATAAAATCCACACTTGTTTTTGTCTACTTTGTCCAGGGTGTCTGATAACAATAGGCATTCATTTCATAAAAACATAGCCACTCAGGCAGATGAGAATTAAAGAGACAATATTACTGCCATTATGTGGCATAGGATGATAGAAATGTTGTATTGGTAACTTCATTTATAACCATAACCAAGGGGAACTTGTTACTCAATAGCAGCAAGTTTTCTCTAACAGCATTGAGAATATCCTCTGTGAGAGAACAGATCTCAACTAACATGCTGCTAAGTTTGATGCACTTGTATCTGCTCATGGGTCTGTGAGAGAACAGATCTCAACTAACATGCTGCTAAGTTTGATGCACTTGTATCTGCTCATACAACTGTGAGAGAACAGATCTCAACTAACATGCTGCTAAGTTTGATGCACTTGTATCTGCTCATACAACTGTGAGAGAACAGATCTCAACTAACATGCTGCTAAGTTTGATGCACTTGTATCTGCTCATACAACTGTGAGAGAACAGGTCTCAACTAACATGCTGCTAAGTTTGATGCACTTGTATCTACTCATATAACTGTGAGAGAACAGATATCAACTAACATGCTGCTAAGTTTGATGCACTTGTATCTGCTCATGGGTCTGTGAGAGAACAGATCTCAACTAAACATGCTGCTAAGTTTGATGCACTTGTATCTGCTCATACAACTGTGAGAGAACAGATCTCAACTAACATGCTGCTAAGTTTGATGCACTTGTATCTGCTCATACAACTGTGAGAAATTAGGCTTCTTTGCTAGAATGAGAGGTAAAATCTTCACCACACAAAGAGGAGCTTGTTGGCTAACTACATATGGCTGGAGCAGATACTGTAGCTTTGTGGTGGCTTCTTGAGACCCTTTAAGAATATAGATCTTGTGTCTGACCCTCTATTTCTGTTCTTTGTTAGGTCCAGAATAGTGGCTCCTCCTTGCAAATAGGTCACATTTGAGTCTGTGTCATTGAAACAATCTCAGAGGTTTGCCTCAAGGGTACCTGAAATAGAAACGTAGTTGAATAGGAAGATGCAGTGAATTCGCTCCATGATCACTTATTTGAGATTAGCACCATGATTGATGTGTGAGTGTATACCTTTGAGATCTTCTGAATTAGGAGTCGAGTAGAAGGGAAGAATGAGAGGTGTTTATAGCTAGCAATCTACAGCAACTATCATTTTGCATTCTTTACATCAAGTCAGTAAGGACTAAGTGCCTATAAATCCGTTGTGAGTATAAACAAACTTTTTTCATGGGCTTGCAAATCACATTATGAGGATAGTAACCATCTGAGCTCAAAACCAAATTGTATCCTATGAATCTTCTTCTTCTCTTTTCTCTTTTCACTGATACCTAAAAGGTGTCGTGTTTATATCATTTGTCGTTCTTGAGCTGCTTGAATTGTCTGAATTAGTGATTTTCCTTTGTTGTTACATGTCTCTGTCACTGCATCTATCCATCTTCTTCTGGGTCTTCCTCTTGGTCTTTTTCCATGCATTCTCGAGAAGAACGCCCTTGATGGTGATTGGTAAGGATTCATTCTGACCAGGTGGCCAAACCATTTAAGTTGTTGTTGTTCTATATATTCTTGGCAGGGTTTTGTTCCTACTATTTTTCTTATGGTTTCATTTGGTATTCTATCTCTCCTTGTGTTGTTTGTTACTTTTCACAAGCATCGCATCTCACATGTATTGATCTTTCTTAACTGTGATTTAGAAAGGGTCCATGTTTGACTTTCATAGCACAAAGTTGGTATGAAAATGCTATTTATCATTTGTTGTTTAGCTGGCATAGAAATGTTTGGATGTCTTAGCAATGGTGAAAGCTGGTATGTGACAGCATTTGCTTTTTGTATTCTCATGTCAATTTCTCTGTCTAGTTTTCCATCTTCTGTGAACATTGTGCCCAAATACTTGAATTCTTCTACTTGTTTTATCTCTTTATCTTTGATCTTAATGTTTAATGGGTGTCTTAATTTGCTTATTCTCATAGCCTCTGTTTTTGCTGTGTTAATTTTCATACTGTAGTTTGTGCAGCTTTTATCTAGAGATGTTATATGCTGTTGTAACAAGTTTTCGTCCTCATATATTAGGCATTGGTCATCTGCGAAAAGTAGCTCGTTGATGTTGGAATTTTCTACCTGTATATTATTATTTGATTTTTCCTTATTGTTGGTTGTTTCCTGATTTATTTTGTCCATATATATGATGAAGAGGTGAGAGGACACATCCTTGTCTTACACCTGTTGTAACCTGAAACCATTCTGACAGACCTTCCGATGTACTAACGGCACTTTGACTGTTTTTATATAATGCCATTATATTATCTAGTAGTTGTCCTGCTACACCATAGGTTTCTAAAGTTTGCCAAAGTTTGTTCCTGTCCACATGATCAAATGCTTTTTCCTGATCTATAAACACTATATTTAGGTTTCTGTCATATTCTATTGTTTTTTCACATAGTTGTCTCAATGTAAATATAGCATCAGTACAGCTTTTGCCTTATCACAAGAACGCTTGAATTTCTTTTACTACTGGCATTGAAATTCACTTATAATTTAAATTTGACTCCCATAGAAAATTGCATCGTGTTACCAGCACAGTCACACACCGGAAAGTCATCCTATGATTAAAACTTGAAAATTGTGATTTTTTAGAAGTTGCAGTACAAAACATGTTGTAATGAGACTTATACGTTCAATGACTAATGTAATAAAAAAAATACACCAGACATTTTTCTCTTAATTCAGCATAATTTGTGTCAGGTCATAACATTCCTCAACCATTGTTTTTTTTTATGCTTTGTTGATTGTCATTGATATAATAATATTTATTACTTTCTCACTCATCACTGTAGGAGTTGAAGACCTTTTCTCAAGCCTCCATCATATTCGCAACAAATTACCTGGTCCTGAAGACCAGAAGTTCATTTCATTTTTGAGGTCACTTTTCCAGAATGAACATTTTCAACAGGCAGTCAGCCTGCACAATCAGGTAACTACCTTCTATAATGTGCTTTCCATAGTTTATCAATTACATTGGTTATGGTAATGTGCACATTAGTGTAACTATGTTGCATTGTAAAAATGCTGACTATTTATTGAAATGTGACTAAATGAAGCAATAAGTCATTGATGGCCTTTTTAAGGAGGAAAACTTATAGTTCCATAGCTAAACAATGACAGGACAATGTTATTGATGATTAGAACCTCCATGGCTAGGTCCTGTTATCAGTGCTAGCAGACCTTGTGATCGGGAGTTTACTATTGTAGATACTGACAACTGTTATTGGCTTAGATTATCTCACACCAATGATTTTTAATTGAAGCTGGAGTGAGATCACATACGTTAGGTCTCTCCAATGATCTGTGAAACATGACCTAGCTTGAATAGATGAATTGAAAGCCATGGGGCTGCCATCTTGATCTGTTACAGTTTGTCTTGATCTATCAAGACCACCAGCTGAGCACAGAAGAAAAGCATCAAGTTTGCTGTATGGTATGTAGAAGAAATGTGAAGCAGGAAAAAATCTTGTTTGGTCATAATGAATGTGTGATTAATGTTGTTGCTGTGTGAGCTCTAGAGCACTTGATATTTTCTTCCTTCAGAGCACCTCAACAGACACTTATATACCTGCTGCATTTACTGACCAGATGATCCTAAAATCTTAAAATGCCTGGAATGGTTTATGTGTCATATGCCAGGGCCACTAGACTTTAAGTCCATGTCATAATGAGGCGTTGATTGCAACATTCAAACCCCGGGTTCTCCTATTGATGGAATACTTTTCACAACTCCACTACCACACCTCCCACGTTAGTCTTGTATTTTCTAGTCTCCACTACCACACCTCCCACATTAGTCTTGTATTTTCTAGTCTCCACTACCACACCTCCACATTAGTCTTGTATTTCCTACAGTCTCCACTACCACACCTCCCCACATTAGTCTTGTATTTTCTAGTCTCCACTACCACACCTCCCACATTTGTCTCTTGTAGTCTCCACTACCACACCTCCCACATTAGTCTTGTATTTTCTAGTCTCCCACTACACACCACTCCACATTTGTCTCTTGTAGTCCTCCACTACCACACCTTCCACATTAGTCCTTGTATTTCTAGTCTCCACTACCACACCTCCCATATTTGTCTCTTGTAGTCTCCACTACCACAACTCCCACATTAGTCTCATGTATTTTTCTAATCTCCACTACCACACCCTCCCACATTTGTCTCTTTGTAGTCTCCACTACCACACCTCCCATTAGTCTCTTGTATTTTCTAGTCTCCACTACACACCTCCCACATTAGTCTTGTATTTTCCAGTCTTTCACTACCACACCTCCCACATTTGTCTCTTGTAGTCTCCACTACCACACCTCCCACATTAGTTTTTTGTATTTTCTAGTCTCCACTACCACACCTCCTGCATTAGTCTTGTATCTTCTAGTCTCCACTTCCCTCCCACATTAGTCTTGTTTCTACAGTCCTCCACTACCACACCTCCCACATTAGTCTTGTATCTTCTACAGTCTCCATTACCACACACCTCCCACATTAGTCTTGTATCTTCTACAGTCTCTGCTACCACACCTCCACATTATTCTCTTGTATCTTCTGCAGTCTCCACTACCACACCTCCCACATTAGTCTTGTATCTTCTACGTCTCCACTTCCCTCCCACATTAGTCTTGTTTCTACAGTCTCAACTACGACACCTCCCATATTAGTCTTGTATCTTCTACAGTCTCCACTACGACACCTCCCACTTTAGTCTTGTATCTTCTACAGTCTCCACTACCACACCTCCCATATTAGTCTCTTATATTTTCTACAGTCTCCACTACCACACCTCCCATATTAGTCTTGTATCTTCTACAGTCTCCACTACCACACCTCCCATATTAGTCTTGTATCTTCTACAGTCTCCACTACCACACCTCCCATATTAGTCTTGTATCTTCTACAGTCTCCACTACGACACCTCCCATATTAGTCTTGTATCTTCTACAGTCTCCACTACGACACCTCCCACATTAGTCTTGTATCTTCTACAGTCTCCACTATGACACCTCCCATATTAGTCTTGTATCTTCTACAGTCTCCACTACCACACCTCCCATATTAGTCTTGTATCTTCTACAGTCTCCACTACCACACCTCCCATATTAGTCTTGTATCTTCTACAGTCTCCACTACCACACCTCCCACATTAGTCTTGTATCTTCTACAGTCTCCACTACCACACCTCCCATATTAGTCTTGTATCTTCTACAGTCTCCATTACCACACCTCCCATATTAGTCTTGTATCTTCTACAGTCTCCACTACCACACCTCCCATATTAGTCTTGTATCTTCTACAGTCTCCACTACCACACCTCCCATATTAGTCTTGTATCTTCTACAGTCTCCACTACGACACCTCCCACATTAGTCTTGTATCTTCTACAGTCTCCACTACCACACCTCCCATATTAGTCTCTTATATTTTCTACAGTCTCCACTACCACACCTCCCATATTAGTCTCTTATATTTTCTACAGTCTCCACTACGACACCTCCACATTAGTCTTGTATCTTCTACAGTCTCCACTACCACACCTCCATATTAGTCTCTTGTATTTTCTACAGTCTCCACTACCACACCTCCCATATTAGTCTTGTATCTTCTACAGTCTCCACTACGACACCTCCCACATTAGTCTTGTATCTTCTACAGTCTCCACTACCACACCTCCCATATTAGTCTTGTATCTTCTACAGTCTCCACTACCACACCTCCCATATTAGTCTTGTATTTTCTACAGTCTCCACTACCACACCTCCCATATTAGTCTTATATTTTCTACAGTCTCCACTACCACACCTCCCATATTAGTCTCTTGTATTTTCTACAGTCTCTGCTACCACACCTCCCACATTAGTCTCTTGTATCTTCTGCAGTCTCCACTACCACACCTCCCACATTAGTCTTGTATCTTCTACAGTCTCCACTTCCCTCCCATATTAATCGTGTATCTTCTACAGTCTCTACTACCACACCTCCCACATTAGTCTTGTATCTTCTACAGTCTCCACTACCACACCTCCCACATTAGTCTTGTATCTTCTACAGTCTCCAATTCCCTCCCATATTAGTCGTGTATCTTCTGCAGTCTCCACTACCACACCTCCCACATTAGTCTTGTATCTTCTACAGTCTCCACTTCCCTCCCATATTAGTCGTGTATCTTCTACAGTCTCCACTACCACACCTCCCACATTAGTCTTGTATCTTCTACAGTCTCCACTTCCCTCCCATATTAGTCGTGTATCTTCTACAGTCTCCACTACCACACCTCCCATATTAGTCGTGTATCTTCTACAGTCTCCACTACCACACCTCCCATATTAGTCGTGTATCTTCTACAGTCTCCACTACCACACCTCCCACATTAGTCTTGTATCTTCTACAGTCTCCACTTCCCTCCCACATTAGTCTTGTATCTTCTACAGTCTCCACTACCACACCTCTCACATTAGTCTTGTATCTTCTACAGTCTCCACTACCACACCTCCCATATTAGTCTTGTATCTTCTACAGTCTCCACTACCACACCTCCCAAATTAGTCTTGTATCTTCTACAGTCTCCACTACCACACCTCCCATATTAGTCTTGTATCTTCTACAGTCTCCACTACCACACCTCCCATATTAGTCGTGTATCTTCTACAGTCTCCACTACCACACCTCCCAAATTAGTCTTGTATCTTCTACAGTCTCCACTACCACACCTCCCAAATTAGTCTTGTATCTTCTACAGTCTCCACTACCACACCTCCCATATTAGTCTTGTATCTTCTACAGTCTCCACTACCACACCTCCCAAATTAGTCTTGTATCTTCTACAGTCTCCACTTTCCTCCCACATTAGTCTTGTATCTTCTACAGTCTTCACTACCACACCTCCCAAATTAGTCTTGTATCTTCTACAGTCTCCACTTCCTCCCACATTAGTCTTGTATCTTCTACAGTCTCCACTACCACACCTCCCAAATTAGTCTTGTATCTTCTACAGTCTCCACTTTCTCCCGCATTAGTCTTGTATCTTCTACAGTCTCCGCTACCACACCTCCCATATTAGTCTCTTGTATTTTCTACAGTCTCCACTACCACACCTCCCATATTAGTCTCTTGTATTTTCTACAGTCTCCTCTACCAAACCTCCAATATTAGTCTCTTGTATTTTCTACAGTCTCCACTACCACGCCTCCCATATTAGTCTTGTATTTCCTACAGTCTCCACTACCACTCCTCCAATATTAGTCTCTTGTATTTTCTACAGTCTCCAGTACCACACCTCCCATAT
Source organism: Megaustenia siamemsis (assembly GCA_032433765.1). Lineage (NCBI taxonomy): Eukaryota > Metazoa > Mollusca > Gastropoda > Stylommatophora > Ariophantidae > Megaustenia > Megaustenia siamemsis. The sequence continues at coordinate 76,432,826 of JAVIAB010000124.1, forward strand.
TAGTCTCTTGTATTTTCTACAGTCTCCACTACCACACCTCCCATATAAATCTTTTGTATTTTCTACAGTCTCCACTACCACACCTCCAATATTAGTCTCTTGTATTTTCTATAGTCTCCACTTCCCTCCCACATTAGTCTTTTGTATCTTCTACAGTCTCCACTACCACACCTCCCATATTAGTCTCTTGTATTTTCTACAGTCTCCACTACCATACCTCCCATATTAGTCTCTTGTATATTCTACAGTCTCCACTACCACACCTCCCATATTAGTCTCTTGTATTTTCTAGTCTCCACTACCACACCTCCCATATTAGTCTCTTGTATCTTCTACAGTCTCCACTACCACACCTCCCATATTAGTCTCTTGTATTTTCTACAGTCTCCACTACCACACCTCCAATATTAGTCTCTTGTATTTTCTACAGTCTCCGCTACCACACCTCCCATATTAGTCTCTTGTATTTTCTACAGTCTCCACTACCACACCTCCCATATTAGTCTTGTATTTCCTACAGTCTCCACTACCACACCTCCAATATTAGTCTCTTGTATTTTCTACAGTCTCCACTACCACACCTCCCATATTAGTCTTGTATTTCCTACAGTCTCCTCTACCACACCTCCAATATTAGTCTCTTGTATTTTCTACAGTCTCCACTACCACACCTCCCATATTAGTCTTGTATTTCCTACAGTCTCCACTACCACACATCCCATATTAGTCTTGTATTTTCTACAGTCTCCACTACCACACCTCCCATATTAGTCTTGTATCTTCTACAGTCTCCACTACCACACCTCCCATATTAGTCTTGTATCTTCTACAGTCTCCACTACCACACCTCCCATATTAGTCTTGTATCTTCTACAGTCTCCACTACAACACCTCCCACATTAGTCTTGTATCTTCTAAAGTCTCCACTACCACACCTCCCATATTAGTCTCTTATATTTTCTACAGTCTCCACTACCACACCTCCCATATTAGTCTCTTATATTTCTACAGTCTCCACTACGACACCTCCCACATTAGTCTTGTATCTTCTACAGTCTCCACTACCACACCTCCCATATTAGTCTTGTACCTTCTACAGTCTCCACTACCACACCTCCCATATTAGTCTTGTATCTTCTACAGTCTCCACTACGACACCTCCCACATTAGTCTTGTATCTTCTACAGTCTCCACTACCACACCTCCCATATTAGTCTTGTATCTTCTACAGTCTCCACTACCACAACTCCCATATTAGACTTGTATTTTCTACAGTCTCCACTACCACACCTCCCATATTAGTCTTATATTTTCTACAGTCTCCACTACCACACCTCCCATATTAGTCTCTTGTATTTTCTACAGTCTCTGCTACCACACCTCCCACATTAGTCTCTTGTATCTTCTGCAGTCTCCACTACCACACCTCCCACATTAGTCTTGTATCTTCTACAGTCTCCACTTCCCTCCCATATTAATCGTGTATCTTCTACAGTCTCCACTACCACACCTCCCACATTAGTCTTGTATCTTCTACAGTCTCCACTACCACACCTCCCACATTAGTCTTGTATCTTCTAGTCTCCTATTCCCTCCCATATTAGTCGTGTATCTTCTGCAGTCTCCACTACCACACCTCCCACATTAGTCTTGTATCTTCTACAGTCTCCACTTCCCTCCCATATTAGTCGTGTATCTTCTACAGTCTCCACTACCACACCTCCCACATTAGTCTTGTATCTTCTACAGTCTCCACTTCCCTCCCATATTAGTCGTGTATCTTCTACAGTCTCCACTACCACACCTCCCATATTAGTCGTGTATCTTCTACAGTCTCCACTACCACACCTCCCATATTAGTCATGTATCTTCTACAGTCTCCACTACCACACCTCCCACATTAGTCTTGTATCTTCTACAGTCTCCACTTCCCTCCCACATTAGTCTTGTTTCTACAGTCTCAACTACGACACCTCCCATATTAGTCTTGTATCTTCTACAGTCTCCACTACGACACCTCCCACTTTAGTCTTGTATCTTCTACAGTCTCCACTACCACACCTCCCATATTAGTCTTGTATCTTCTACAGTCTCCACTACCACACCTCCCATATTAGTCTTGTATCTTCTACAGTCTCCACTACGACACCTCCCATATTAGTCTTGTATCTTCTACAGTCTCCACTACGACACCTCCCACATTAGTCTTGTATCTTCTACAGTCTCCTCTACCAAACCTCCAATATTAGTCTCTTGTATTTTCTACAGTCTCCACTACCACACCTCCCATATTAGTCTTGTATTTCCTACAGTCTCCACTACCACTCCTCCAATATTAGTCTCTTGTATTTTCTACAGTCTCCACTACCACACCTCCCATATTAGTCTCTTGTATTTCTACAGTCTCCACTACCACACCTCCCATATTAGTCTTGTATTTCTACAGTCTCCACTACCACACCTCCAATATTAGTCTCTTGTATTTTCTATAGTCTCCACTTCCCTCCCACATTAGTCTTTTGTATCTTCTACAGTCTCCACTACCACACCTCCCATATTAGTCTCTTGTATTTTCTACAGTCTCCACTACCATACCTCCCATATTAGTCTCTTGTATATTCTACAGTCTCCACTACCACACCTCCATATTAGTCTCTTGTATTTTCTAGTCTCCACTACCACACCTCCCATATTAGTCTCTTGTATTTTCTACAGTCTCCACTACCACACCTCCCATATTAGTCTCTTGTATTTTCTACAGTCTCCACTACCACACCTCCAATATTAGTCTCTTGTATTTTCTAGTCTCCACTACTACACCTCCCATATTAGTCTCTTGTGTTTTCTACAGTCTCCTCTACCAAACCTCCAATATTAGTCTCTTGTATTTTCTACAGTCTCCGCTACCACACCTCCCATATTAGTCTCTTGTATTTTCTACAGTCTCCACTACCACACCTCCCATATTAGTCTTGTATTTCTACAGTCTCCACTACCACACCTCCCATATTAGTCTCTTGTATTTTCTACAGTCTCCACTACCACACCTCCCATATTAGTCTTGTATTTCTACAGTCTCCTCTACCACACCTCCAATATTAGTCTCTTGTATTTCTACAGTCTCCACTACCACACCTCCCATATTAGTCTTGTATTTCTACAGTCTCCACTACCACACATCCCATATTAGTCTTGTATTTTCTACAGTCTCCACTACCACACCTCCCATATTAGTCTTGTATCTTCTACAGTCTCCACTACCACACCTCCCATATTAGTCTTGTATCTTCTACAGTCTCCACTACCACACCTCCCATATTAGTCTTGTATCTTCTACAGTCTCCACTACGACACCTCCCACATTAGTCTTGTATCTTCTACAGTCTCCACTACCACACCTCCCATATTAGTCTTTATATTTTCTACAGTCTCCACTACCACACCTCCCATATTAGTCTCTTATATTTCTACAGTCTCCACTACGACACCTCCCACATTAGTCTTGTATCTTCTACAGTCTCCACTACCACACCTCCCATATTAGTCTTGTACCTTCTACAGTCTCCACTACCACACCTCCCATATTAGTCTTGTATCTTCTACAGTCTCCACTACACACCTCCCACATTAGTCTTGTATCTTCTACAGTCTCCACTACCACACCTCCCATATTAGTCTTGTATCTTCTACAGTCTCCACTACCACACCTCCCATATTAGTCTTGTATTTCTACAGTCTCCACTACCACACCTCCCATATTAGTCTTATATTTCTACAGTCTCCACTACCACACCTCCCATATTAGTCTCTTGTATTTCTACAGTCTCTGCTACCACACCTCCCACATTAGTCTTGTATCTTCTACAGTCTCCACTTCCCTCCCATATTAATCGTGTATCTTCTACAGTCTCCACTACCACACCTCCCACATTAGTCTTGTATCTTCTACAGTCTCCACTACCACACCTCCCACATTAGTCTTGTATCTTCTACAGTCTCCAATTCCCTCCCATATTAGTCGTGTATCTTCTACAGTCTCCACTACCACACCTCCCACATTAGTCTTGTATCTTCTACAGTCTCCACTTCCATCCCATATTAGTCGTGTATCTTCTACAGTCTCCACTACCACACCTCCCACATTAGTCTTGTATCTTCTACAGTCTCCACTTCCCTCCCATATTAGTCGTGTATCTTCTACAGTCTCCACTACCACACCTCCATATTAGTCATGTATCTTCTACAGTCTCCACTACCACACCTCCATTAGTCATGTATCTTCTACAGTCTCCACTACCACACCTCCCACATTAGTCTTGTATCTTCTACAGTCTCCACTTCCCTCCCACATTAGTCTTGTATCTTCTACAGTCTCCACTACCACACCTCCACATTAGTCTTGTATCTTCTACAGTCTCCACTACCACACCTCCCATATTAGTCTTGTATCTTCTACAGTCTCCACTACCACACCTCCCAAATTAGTCTTGTATCTTCTACAGTCTCCACTACACACCTCCCATATTAGTCTTGTATCTTCTAAGTCTCCACTACCACACCTCCCATATTAGTCGTGTATCTTCTACAGTCTCCACTACCACACCTCCCAATTAGTCTTGTATTCTACAGTCTCCACTACACACCTCCCAAATTAGTCTTGTATCTTCTACAGTCTCCACTACCACACCTCCCAAATTAGTCTTGTATCTTCTACAGTCTCCACTACCACACCTCCCAAATTAGTCTTGTATCTTCTACAGTCTCCACTACCACACCTCCCATATTAGTCTTGTATTTCCTACAGTCTCCACTACCACACCTCCAATATTAGTCTCTTGTATTTTCTACAGTCTCCACTACCACACCTCCCATATTAGTCTTGTATTTCCTACAGTCTCCTCTACCACACCTCCATATTAGTCTCTTGTATTTTCTACAGTCTCCACTACCACACCTCCCATATTAGTCTTGTATTTCTACAGTCTCCACTACCACACCTCCATATTAGTCTTGTATTTTCTACAGTCTCCACTACCACACCTCCAATATTAGTCTCTTGTATTTTCTACAGTCTCCACTACCACACCTCCCATATTAGTCTCTTGTGTTTTCTATCTCCTCTACCACACCTCCATATTAGTCTCTTGTATTTTCTACAGTCTCCACTACCACACCTCCCATATTAGTCTCTTGTATTTCTACAGTCTCCACTACCACACCTCCCATATATCTCTTGTATTTTCTACAGTCTCCACTACCGCACCTCCAATATTAGTCTCTTGTATTTTCTATAGTCTCCATTCCCTCCCACATTAGTCTTTGTATCTTCTACAGTCTCCACTACCACACCTCCCATATTAGTCTCTTGTATTTTCTACAGTCTCCACTACCATACCTCCCATATTAGTCTCTTGTATATTCTACAGTCTCCACTACCACACCTCCCATATTAGTCTCTTGTATTTTCTAGTCTCCACTACCACACTCCCATATTAGTCTCTTGTATCTTCTACAGTCTCCACTACCACACCTCCCATATTAATCTCTTGTATTTTACAGTCTCACTACCACACCTCCCATATTAGTCTCTTGTATTTCTACAGTCTCCACTACCACACCTCCCACATTAGTCTTGTATTTTCTACAGTCTCCACTACCACACCTCCCATATTAGTCTCTTGTATTTTCTAGTCTCCACTACCACACCTCCCATATTAGTCTCTTGTATTTTCTACAGTCTCCTACCAAACCTCCAATATTAGTCTCTTGATTTTCTACAGTCTCCGCTACCACACCTCCCATATTAGTCTCTGTATTTTCTACAGTCCCACTACCACACCTCCCATATTAGTCTTGTATTTCTACAGTCTCCACTACCACACCTCCAATATTAGTCTCTTGTATTTTCTACAGTCTCACTACCACACCTCCCATATTAGTCTTGTATTTCTACAGTCTCCACTACCACACCTCCCATATTAGCTCTTGTATTTTCTACAGTCTCCACTACCACACCTCCATATTAGTCTTGTATTTCTACAGTCTCCACTACCACACCTCCCATATTAGTCTTATATTTCTACAGTCTCCACTACCACACCTCCAATATTAGTCTCTTGTATTTTCTACAGTCTCCACTACCACACCTCCCATATTAGTCTTGTATTTTCTAGTCTCCTCTACCACACCTCCAATATTAGTCTCTTGTATTTTCTACAGTCTCCACTACCACACCTCCCATATTAGTCTGTTGTATTTTCTACAGTCTCCACTACCACACCCCCCATATTAGTCTGTGTATTTTCTACAGTCTCCACTACCACACCTCCCATATTAGTCTGTTGTATTTCTACAGTCTCCACTACCACACCTCCCATATTAGTCTCTTGTATTTTCTACAGTCTCCACTACCACACCTCCCATATTAGTCTTGTATTTTCTAGTCTCCTTACCACACCTCCAATATTAGTCTCTTGTATTTCTACAGTCTCCACTACCACACCTCCCATATTAGTCTCTGTATTTTCTAGTCTCCTCTACCACACCTCCATATTAGTCTCTGTATTTCTACAGTCTCCACTACCACACCTCCCATATTAGTCTTTGTATTTCTACAGTCTCCACTACCACACCTCCCATATTAGTCTCTTGTATTTTCTACAGTCTCCACTACCACACCTTCCATATAAATCTCTGTATTTTCAGTCTCTGCTACCACACCTCCCAATTAGTCTCTTGTATTTTCTACAGTCTCCGCTACCACACCTCATATAAATCTCTTGTATTTTCTACAGTCTCTGCTACCACACCTCCCATATTAGTCTTGTATTTTCTACAGTCTCCACTACCACACCTCCCATATATCTCTGTATTTTCTACAGTCTCCACTACCACACCTCCCATATTAGTCTCTTGTATTTCTACAGTCTCCACTACCACACCTCCCATATAAATCTCTTGTATTTTCTACAGTCTCCACTACCACACCTCCCATAAATCTCTTGTATTTTCTACAGTCTCCACTACCACACCTCCAATATTAGTCTCTTGTATTTCTCTATAGTCTCCACTCCCTCCCACATTAGTCTTTGTATCTTCTACAGTCTCCACTACCACACCTCCCATATTAGTCTCTTGTATTTTCTACAGTCTCCACTACCACCTCCCATATTAGTCTCTGTATTTTCTACAGTCTCCACTACCACACCTCCCATATTAGTCTCTTGTATTTTCTACAGTCTCCACTACCACACCTCCACATATTAGTCTCTTGTATTTTCTACAGTCTCCTCTACCAACCTCCAATATTAGTCTCTTGTATTTTCTACAGTCTCTGCTACACACCTCCCATATTAGTCTCTTGTATTTTCTACAGTCTCCTACCACACCTCCCATATATCTCTTGTATTTTCTACAGTCTCCACTACCACACCTCCCATATTAGTCTCTGTATTTTCTACAGTCTCCACTACCACACCTCCCATATAAATCTCTTGTATTTTCTACAGTCTCCACTACCACACCTCCAATATTAGTCTCTTGTATTTTCTATAGTCTCCACTTCCCTCCCACATTAGTCTTTTGTATTTCTACAGTCTCCACTACACCCTCCATATTAGTCTCTTGTATTTTCTAGTCTCCTCTACCACACCTCCAATATTAGTCTCTTGTATTTTCTACAGTCTCCACTACCACACCTCCCATATTAGTCTGTTGTATTTTCTACAGTCTCCACTACCACACCTCCCATATTAGTCTCTTGTATTTTCTAGTCTCCTCTACCCACCTCCCAATATTAGTCTCTTGTATTTTCTACAGTCTCCACTACCACACCTCCCATATAAATCTCTTGTATTTTCTACAGTCTCCACTACCACACCTCCCATATTAGTCTCTTGTATTTTCTACAGTCTCCACTACACACCTCCCATATAAATCATTTGTATTTTCTACAGTCTCCACTACCACACCTCCAATATTAGTCTCTTGTATTTTCTATAGTCTCCACTTCCCTCCACATTAGTCTTTTGTATCTTCTACAGTCTCCACTACCACACTCCCATATTAGTCTCTTGTATTTTCTAGTCTCCTCTACCACACCTCCATATTAGTCTCTTGTATTTTCTACAGTCTCCACTACCACACCTCCCATATTAGTCTGTTGTATTTTCTACAGTCTCCACTACCACACCTCCCATATTAGTCTCTTGTATTTTCTACAGTCTCCACTACCACACCTTCCATATAAATCTCTTGTATTTTCTAGTCTCCTACCACACCTCCACATTAGTCTCTTGTATTTTCTACAGTCTCCGCTACCACACCTCTATATAAATCTCTTGTATTTTCTACAGTCTCCACTACCACACCTCCCATATTAGTCTCTTGTATTTTCTACAGTCTCCACTACCACACCTCCCATATAAATCTCTTGTATTTTCTACAGTCTCCACTACCACACCTCCATATTAGTCTCTTGTATTTTCTACAGTCTCCACTACCACACCTCCCATATAAATCTCTTGTATTTTCTACAGTCTCCACTACCACACCTCCAATATTAGTCTCTTGTATTTTCTAGTCTCCACTCCTCCCACATTAGTCTTTGTATTTCTACAGTCTCCACTACCACACCTCCCATATTAGTCTCTTGTATTTTCTACAGTCTCCACTACCATACCTCCCATATTAGTCTTTGTATTCTACAGTCTCCACTACCACACCTCCCATATTAGTCTCTTGTATTTTCTAGTCTCCACTACCACACCTCCCATATTAGTCTCTTGTATCTTCTACAGTCTCCACTACCACACCTCCCATATTAGTCTCTTGTATTTTCTAGTCTCCGCTACCACACCTCCCATATTAGTCTCTTGTATCTTCTACAGTCTCCACTACCACACCTCCCATATTAGTCTCTTGTATTTTTACAGTCTCCACTACCACACCTCCCATATTAGTCTCTTGTATTTTCTAGTCTCCACTACCACACCTCCCATATTAGTCTCTTGTATTTTCTACAGTCTCCACTACCACACCTCCAATATTAGTCTCTTGTATTTTCTACAGTCTCCACTACCACACCTCCCATATTAGTCTCTTGTATTTTCTAGTCTCCACTACCACACCTCCCATATTAGTCTCTTGTATTTTCTACAGTCTCCACTACCACACCTCCCATATTAGTCTCTTGTATTTTCTACAGTCTCCACTACCACACCTCCATATTAGTCTCTTGTATTTTCTACAGTCTCCACTACCACACCTCCCATATTAGTCTTGTATCTTCTACAGTCTCCACTACCACACCTCCCATATTAGTCTTGTATCTTACAGTCTCCACTACCACACCTCCCATATTAGTCTTGTATCTTCTACAGTCTCCACTACCACACCTTCCATATAAATCTCTTGTATTTTCTATAGTCTCTGCTACCACACCTCCCACATTAGTCTCTTGTATTTTCTACAGTCTCCGCTACCACACCTCTTATAAATCTCTTGTATTTTCTACAGTCTCTGCTACCACCTCCCATATTAGTCTCTTTGTATTTTCTACAGTCTCCACTACCACACCTCCCATAAAATCTCTTGTATTTTCTACAGTCTCCACTACCACACCTCCCATATTAGTCTCTTGTATTTTCTACAGTCTCCACTACCACACCTCCCATATATCTCTTGTATTTCTACAGTCTCCACTACCACACCTCCAATATTAGTCTCTTGTATTTTCTATAGTCTCCACTTCCCTCCCACATTAGTCTTTTGTATCTTCTACAGTCTCCACTACCACACCTCCCATATTAGTCTCTTGTATTTTCTAGTCTCCACTACCACACCTCCCAATTAGTCTCTTGTATTTCTACAGTCTCCACTACCACACCTCCCATATTAGTCTCTTGTATTTTCTAGTCTCGCTACCACACCTCCCATATTAGTCTCTTGTATCTTCTACAGTCTCCACTACCACACCTCCATATTAGTCTCTTGTATTTTCTACAGTCTCCACTACCACACCTCCCATATTAGTCTCTTGTATTTTCTAGTCTCCACTACCACACCTCCCATATTAGTCTTTGTATTTTCTACAGTCTCCACTACCACACCTCCCATATTAGTCTCTTGTATTTTCTACAGTCTCCACTACCACACCTCCAATATTAGTCTTGTATTTTCTACAGTCTCCACTACCACACCTCCATATTAGTCTTGTATCTTCTACAGTCTCCACTACCACACCTCCCATATTAGTCTTGTATCTTCTACAGTCTCCACTACCACACCTCCCATATTAGTCTCTTGTATTTTCTACAGTCTCCACTACCACACCTCCCATATATCTCTTGTATTTTCTACAGTCTCCACTACCACACCTCCCATATAAATCTCTTGTATTTTCTACAGTCTCCACTACCACACCTCCAATATTAGTCTCTTGTATTTTCTATAGTCTCCACTTCCCTCCCACATTAGTCTTTTGTATCTTCTACAGTCTCCACTACCACACCTCCCATATTAGTCTCTTGTATTTTCTACAGTCTCCACTACCATACCTCCCATATTAGTCTCTTGTATTTTCTACAGTCTCCACTACCACACCTCCCATATTAGTCTCTTGTATTTTCTACAGTCTCCACTACCACACCTCCCACATTAGTCTCTTGTATTTTCTACAGTCTCCTCTACCAAACCTCCAATATTAGTCTCTTGTATTTTCTACAGTCTCTGCTACCACACCTCCCATATTAGTCTCTTGTATTTTCTACAGTCTCCACTACCACACCTCCCATATAAATCTCTTGTATTTTCTACAGTCTCCACTACACACCTCCCATATTAGTCTCTTGTATTTTCTACAGTCTCACTACCACACCCCCATATAAATCTCTTGTATTTTCTACAGTCTCCACTACCACACCTCCATATTAGTCTCTTGTATTTTCTATAGTCTCCACTTCCCTCCCACATTAGTCTTTGTATCTTCTACAGTCTCCACTACCACACCTCCCATATTAGTCTCTGTATTTTCTAGTCTCCTTACCACACCTCCAATATTAGTCTTGTATTTTCTACAGTCTCCACTACCACACCTCCCATATTAGTCTGTTGTATTTTCTACAGTCTCCACTACCACACCTCCCATATTAGTCTCTTGTATTTTCTAGTCTCCTCTACCACACCTCCAATATTAGTCTCTTGTATTTTCTACAGTCTCCACTACCACACCTCCCATATAAATCTCTTGTATTTTCTACAGTCTCCACTACACACCTCCCATATTAGTCTCTTGTATTTTCTACAGTCTCCACTACCACACCTCCCATATTAAATCATTTGTATTTTCTACAGTCTCCACTACACACCTCCAATATTAGTCTCTTGTATTTTCTATAGTCTCCACTTCCCTCCCACATTAGTCTTTTGTATCTTCTACAGTCTCCACTACCACACCTCCCATATAGTCTCTTGTATTTTCTAGTCTCCTCTACCACACCTCCAATATTAGTCTCTTGTATTTTCTACAGTCTCCACTACCACACCTCCATATTAGTCTGTTGTATTTTCTACAGTCTCCACTACCACACCTCCCATATTAGTCTCTTGTATTTTCTACAGTCTCCACTACCACACCTTCCATATAAATCTCTTGTATTTTCTAGTCTCTGCTACCACACCTCCCACATTAGTCTCTTGTATTTTCTACAGTCTCCGCTACACACCTCTTATATAAATCTCTTGTATTTTCTACAGTCTCTGCTACCACACCTCCCATATTAGTCTCTTGTATTTTCTACAGTCTCCACTACCACACCCTCCCATATAAATCTCTTGTATTTTCTACAGTCTCCACTACCACACCTCCCATATTAGTCTCTTGTATTTTCTACAGTCTCCACTACCACACCTCCCATATAAATCTCTTGTATTTCTACAGTCTCCACTACCACACCTCCAATATTAGTCTCTTGTATTTTCTATAGTCTCCACTTCCCTCCCACATTAGTCTTTTGTATCTTCTACAGTCTCCACTACCACACCTCCCATATTAGTCTCTTGTATTTTCTACAGTCTCCACTACCATACCTCCCATATTAGTCTCTTGTATATTCTACAGTCTCCACTACCACACCTCCCATATAGTCTCTTGTATTTCTAGTCTCCACTACCACACCTCCCATATTAGTCTCTTGTATCTTCTACAGTCTCCACTACCACACCTCCCATATTAGTCTCTTGTATTTTCTAGTCTCCGCTACCACACCTCCCATATTAGTCTCTTGTATTTCTACAGTCTCCACTACCACACCTCCCATATTAGTCTCTTGTATTTTCTACAGTCTCCACTACCACACCTCCCATATTAGTCTCTTGTATTTTCTAGTCTCCACTACCACACCTCCCATATTAGTCTCTTGTATTTTCTACAGTCTCCACTACCACACCTCCAATATTAGTCTCTTGTATTTTCTACAGTCTCCACTACCACACCTCCCATATTAGTCTCTTGTATTTTCTAGTCTCCACTACCACACCTCCCATATTAGTCTCTTGTATTTTCTACAGTCTCCACTACCACACCTCCATATTAGTCTCTTGTATTTTCTACAGTCTCCACTACCACACCTCCAATATTAGTCTCTTGTATTTTTACAGTCTCCACTACCACACCTCCCATATTAGTCTTGTATCTTCTACAGTCTCCACTACCACACCTCCCATATTAGTCTTGTATCTTCTACAGTCTCCACTACCACACCTCCCATATTAGTCTTGTATCTTCTACAGTCTCCACTACCACACCTTCCATATAAATCTCTTGTATTTCTCTAGTCTCTGCTACCACACCTCCCACATTAGTCTCTTGTATTTTCTACAGTCTCCGCTACCACACCTCTTATATAAATCTCTTGTATTTTCTACAGTCTCCTACCACACCTCCCATATTAGTCTCTTGTATTTTCTACAGTCTCCACTACCACACCTCCCATATAAATCTCTTGTATTTTCTACAGTCTCCACTACCACACCTCCCATATTAGTCTCTTGTATTTTCTACAGTCTCCACTACCACACCTCCCATATAAATCTTTGTATTTCTACAGTCTCCACTACCACACCTCCAATATTAGTCTCTTGTATTTCTATAGTCTCCACTTCCCTCCACATTAGTCTTTTGTATCTTCTACAGTCTCCACTACCACACCTCCCATATTAGTCTCTTGTATTTTCTAGTCTCCACTACCACACCTCCCATATTAGTCTCTTGTATCTTCTACAGTCTCCACTACCACACCTCCCATATTAGTCTCTTGTATTTTCTAGTCTCCGCTACCACACCTCCCATATTAGTCTCTTGTATCTTCTACAGTCTCCACTACCACACCTCCCATATTAGTCTCTTGTATTTTCTACAGTCTCCACTACCACACCTCCCATATTAGTCTCTTGTATTTTCTAGTCTCCACTACCACACCTCCCATATTAGTCTCTTGTATTTTCTACAGTCTCCACTACCACACCTCCCATATTAGTCTCTTGTATTTCTACAGTCTCCACTACCACACCTCCAATATTAGTCTCTTGTATTTTCTACAGTCTCCACTACCACACCTCCCATATTAGTCTTGTATCTTCTACAGTCTCCACTACCACACCTCCCATATTAGTCTTGTATCTTCTACAGTCTCCACTACCACACCTCCCATATTAGTCTTGTATCTTCTACAGTCTCCACTACCACACCTCCCATATTAGTCTTGTATCTTCTACAGTCTCCACTACCACACCTCCCACATTAGTCTTGTATCTTCTACAATCTCCACTACCACACCTCCCATATTAGTCTTGTATCTTCTACAGTCTCCACTACCACACCTCCCATATTAGTCTTGTATCTTCTACAGTCTCCACTACCACACCTCCCATATTAGTCTTGTATCTTCTACAGTCTCCACTACCACACCTCCCATATTAGTCTTGTATCTTCTACAGTCTCCACTACCACACCTCCCACATTAGTCTCTTGTATCTTCTACAGTCTCCACTACCACACCTCCCACATTAGTCTCTGTATTTCTACAGTCTCCACTACCACACCTCCATATTAGTCTCTTGTATTTTCTACAGTCTCCACTACCACACCTCCCATATTAGTCTTGTATCTTCTACAGTCTCCACTACCACACCTCCCATATTAGTCTTGTATCTTCTACAGTCTCCACTACCACACCTCCCATATTAGTCTTGTATCTTCTACAGTCTCCACTACCACACCTCCCATATTAGTCTTGTATCTTCTACAGTCTCCACTACCACACCTCCCATATTAGTCTTGTATCTTCTACAGTCTCCACTACCACACCTCCCACATTAGTCTCTGTATCTTCTACAGTCTCCACTACCACACCTCCCAATTAGTCTTGTATCTTCTACAGTCTCCACTACCACACCTCCCATATTAGTCTCTTATATTTTCTACAGTCTCCACTACCACACCTCCCATATTAGTCTTGTATTTTCTACAGTCTCCACTACCACACCTCCCATATTAGTCTTTATTTTCTACAGTCTCCACTACCACACCTCCCATATTAGTCTCTTGTATTTTCTACAGTCTCCTACCACACCTCCCACATTAGTCTCTTGTATTTTCTACAGTCTCCACTACCACACCTCCCACATTAGTCTCTTGTATTTTCTACAGTCTCCACTACCACACCTCCCATATTAGTCTCTTGTATTTTCTACAGTCTCCACTACCACACCTCCCACATTAGTCTCTTGTATTTTCTACAGTCTCCACTACCACACCTCCCACATTAGTCTCTTGTATTTTCTACAGTCTCCACTACCACACCTCCCATATTAGTCTCTTGTATTTTCTACAGTCTCCACTACCACACCTCCCATATTAGTCTCTTGTATTTTCTACAGTCTCCACTACCACACCTCCCAATTAGTCTCTTGTATTTCTACAGTCTCCACTACCACACCTCCCATATTAGTCTTGTATCTTCTACAGTCTCCACTACCACACCTCCCATATTAGTCTTGTATCTTCTACAGTCTCCACTACCACACCTCCCATATTAGTCTTGTATCTTCTACAGTCTCCACTACCACACCTCCCATATTAGTCTTGTATCTTCTACAGTCTCCACTACCACACCTCCCATATTAGTCTTGTATCTTCTACAGTCTCCACTACCACACCTCCCACATTAGTCTCTTGTATCTTCTACAGTCTCCACTACCACACCTCCCAATTAGTCTTGTATCTTTCTACAGTCTCCACTACCACACCTCCCATATTAGTCTTATATTTTCTACAGTCTCCACTACCACACCTCCCATATTAGTCTTGTATTTTCTACAGTCTCCACTACCACACCTCCCATATTAGTCTTATATTTTCTACAGTCTCCACTACCACACCTCCCATATTAGTCTCTTGTATTTTCTACAGTCTCCTACCACACCTCCCATTAGTCTCTTGTATTTTCTACAGTCTCCACTACCACACCTCCACATTAGTCTCTTGTATTTTCTACAGTCTCCACTACCACACCTCCCATATTAGTCTCTTGTATTTTCTACAGTCTCCACTACCACACCTCCCACATTAGTCTCTTGTATTTTCTACAGTCTCCACTACCACACCTCCCACATTAGTCTCTTGTATTTTCTACAGTCTCCACTACCACACCTCCCATATTAGTCTCTTGTATTTTCTACAGTCTCCACTACCACACCTCCCATATTAGTCTCTTGTATTTTCTACAGTCTCCACTACCACACCTCCCATATTAGTCTCTTGTATTTTCTACAGTCTCCACTACCACACATCCCATATTAGTCTCTTGTATTTTCTACAGTCTCCACTACCACACCTCCCATATTAGTCTCTTGTATTTTCTACAGTCTCCACTACCACACCTCCCACATTAGTCTCTTGTATTTTCTACAGTCTCCACTACCACACCTCCCACATTAGTCTCTTGTATTTTCTACAGTCTCCGCTACCACACCTCCCACATTAGTGTCTTATATTTTCTACAGTCTCCGCTACCACACCTCCCACATTAGTCTCTTGTATTTTCTACAGTCTCTGCTACCACACCTCCCACATTAGTCTCTTGTATTTTCTACAGTCTCTGCTACCACACCTCCCACATTAGTCTCTTGTATTTTCTACAGTCTCTGCTACCACACCTCCCACATTAGTCTCTTGTATTTTCTACAGTCTCCACTACCACACCTCCCATATTAGTCTCTTGTATTTTCTACAGTCTCCACTACCACACCTCCACATTAGTCTCTTGTATTTTCTACAGTCTCCACTAGCACACCTCCCACATTAGTCTCTTGTATTTTCTACAGTCTCTGCTACCACACCTACCACATTAGTCTCTTGTATTTTCTACAGTCTCCACTACCACACCTCCCACATTAGTCTCTTGTATTTTCTACAGTCTCTGCTACCACACCTCCCACATTAGTCTCTTGTATTTTCTACAGTCTCTGCTACCACACCTCCCACATTAGTCTCTTGTATTTTCTACAGTCTCCTCTACCACACTTCCCCATATTAGTCTCTTGTATTTTCTACAGTCTCCACTACCACACCTCCCATATATATAAGTCTCTTGTATTTTCTACAGTCCCCCTACGACACCTCCAATATTAGTCTCTTGTATATTTCTACATCTCCACTACCACACACCTCTACCAATAATAGTCTCTTGTATTTTCTACACACGTCCCTCCCTACCACAACCTCCAATATTAGTCTCTTGTATTCTCTACAGTGCTCCAGTCATTTATTTTGGTGTAATTCTTGTATTGTGATGCTATTCTTGAAGCCAACAGTGAACTCTCTAGGTTCTGCAAATCTTTCTGACCTGTCATTGTTTTTATTTTTATTTAACAATTTTTTTTGGAAGTGTTATTTTCTTATAAAACTTGTTTCTCCCGCCATCTCTCCTCTAATCTTGATTCAAACAATTCTAGAATCTGCTAAACAAACACACACATATGATTATTATCTATTTTGCATACATATAGTAACATGTTTTGTTGATTTGCTGTATATACATTCCAGTTAGTAGAGATAACCTCAAGGTCACCCCCAGTGAAGCCAATCACAGATGATGCTGAACAGTTGCAAGCAAAGTCCACATTGTCTCACAGTCCAGCCATAACTTGCTAGCCAAGGAACTAGTTTCTCTGTTGAATAAGCCACAATTAAAAGTATGTTTCTGGCTATTATCTCATTATTTGTAACATGTTTTGTCCTTGCCATATATCTTACTTGCCTTTTATTATCACACAATTTCAATGACAGCAAGTGATATAGAGATCAATAAAAGAACTGAATAACCAAAAAATACCTTTCATTATATAAGCAAGCTTCAGACATCTAAACCAGTGTTTCTCAACCAGGGATCACAGGTAAAAATTCCATAATTGTGGGGTTATAGCAAGAGACTAGTGGGCCACGTATAGGGATGTAAATGTTTATAATATCATCATCATCATCAAGTACCGGGCCTACTGGCATAGGTGATCATGTCTCTCCACAACTTTCGATCTCGTTTCGTTTCGATTTCTTATCATTTCTGTTGTTAACCTTCTGCCAAGCCATTCTCTTAAGCTGTCTGTTATTTTCTCTCTTTGCTTCCCTCTATCTCTTCGTCCCTCAATTTGTCCAGTCGTTACAATATATTCCAGTTGTTCTCTTTTCATTACATGGCCAAAAATGATGATTGTTTCTTCCTAATATTGGAAATTAGCTCTCTTTTTGTTTTGACCTCTTTCAGAACATTTTCATTACTCTTCTTAGCCGTCCATGGTATTCTCAACATTCTTCTGTAAAACCACATTTCTACAAACTCCAGTGATTTTCTTGTCTGTTGTCCTATTGTCCATGATTCAATCGCACCAGATTTCTTTGGTAGGGCTATGAATATTGATTTGAGCTGGTCATCTGGTATATATCTGCTCGATATTGTAGATATCATTCAATATTTTTGTTATTATTTCTATTCCAAAATCATCCATGGCTTCAATCTCTTCTTTAGTTATATCATCTGGTCCAGGAGCTTTTCCTGCTTTCATATTGCGCAAGGCGTCTTCCACTTTTTCTCTGAGTATTTCTGGTCCTTCTCCATTATCCTTAATATTTACTTCTGTTCGTTCATCAATAAAAAGATCTTTAATGTATTTTGTCCAACGTTCCCTTATGCTTTCTTGGTCAGTCAACAGTTCTCCTTCCTTTGATCTTAAACATCCAGTTTTTGACTGCGTTTTTCTTCCTGTTAATTCTTCAATTTGTTTGTATATAGCTTTAGCATCTCCTTTTTGTTACATTTCAATCTCTTTGCATCTCTATTTTAGCCATGCTTCTTTTGCTTCATTGCATTTTATTACAATTTCTTTATTTAATCTCTTATACTCATCTTTATTTTCTTTATTTCTTCTTCTTGTATCCATTAGCTGCAAAATGTCATGTGTCATCCATTTCTTTCTTGAATTTGTCCTTACTGGTGGTATGAACTCTTTTGATGTTTGTTGCATTGATTCTTTTAGCATTTCCCACTGTTCATCAATGCTTTGTATCTTCTCTATTGCATTGTACCGGTTCTGAATTGTGATGTTATATTGTCTTACAGCTTCTTGTCTGATTTGAGTAAATCTAAATTTAACTTGATGTTAACTGAGGCTCGTTTTGTTGTTTTTAATTTTACTCAAAGCTTTCCCACAACTGGTACATGATCACTACTGCAATCTGCCCCTGGTCTAGTTTTCACACACACTAGCCTGTTTCTAAATCTATTGCTTATCATTGTGTAATCAATTTGATTACGTGCATTGTCTCCTGGGCTTTTCCATGTCCACAGACGTTTGGATGTTTCTTAAACCAGGTGTTTCCTATCATCATGTTGTGTGTTCTTGCCCAGTCAATAAGTTTCTCACCTCTTTCATTCCTCTCACCTAAGCCACAATGACCATCTACTTCCTCAACTCTTTCCTTCCTACTTTTGCGTTAAAATACTCTACAACTATGGTGTTTTCATGTGGTTTGCATTCATGAAGTGCCTCATTTAACTCGTCATAAAATTTATCAATTGTTTCCTCTAGACTGTCTGCTGTTGGTGCATAAACTTGTATAAGATTTATGTCTATTGGCTTTCCATTCAATTTCACTAAAAGGACTCTGCCAGATATTGGGTAAAAGTTTACAGTATACAGTGCTCAAATATAACTTTTTTCACTCAGTGAATTGTCTCATTAGTGGAGGCTGTAGTTCCACAATCAATTTTAGTTACTGCCTATAATTGATTGTGAAGAGAAGTGTGCATCGGAAGTATTTAGTGGATTTCAAAATTGATCATTAACAATGGACAGATCTCCTTTGATCTCTGCGGCAATATAATTTTCCTTTCTTGCTTCTTCTCCACCATTGCTGAACCTAGCCATCCTTTTCTTATACAAGGTGTGTGAAAGAACTTCAAGGGAGTATATATTAGGCTTACAAGTTTGTTAATCTAAATATAGAACTAAGCTTTTGTCAGTTCTTTCTTGGCTGCTGTGTTTAATTTCTTAGCGTAATAAAAATCTATCATGATTGACTTAACACACGTTGTCTTGTTTGTTATATAATGATGACTACTTTAGTTTTTCCTTCATGGATAACTCTGCGAGCACTTTACAACACAAATTATTACATGACAACATGGCGCCGGGTGGATCCAAAAATGTTGTAAAGAAAATGACAAAAAAATGATCTTGCTACTATTACATGTTTTTGCATTTCAAACAAGGAAAAAGCTATTTGAATTAATAATTTATTGTAATGTTCATAGTTCTGTGAGGTTTCACAGCTGATAATGCCCATTTAGGTTCAGGAAAAAATATTTTAAAAATAGTTACAACTGATCTCAAACCTTGTCTGTACAAAGCCAACATGACCTACTCATCTAATTACAATTATGACAAAACTACATTGAGAAGGCGTTTGCATGCTGTGTGACTTTTTATGTTTCATGGGGACAAGGTAGGAACATCATCACACTCTGCAGGCTGCATCTTGGTCCAATGCTACCACCGCACTCTTTGGCCTGTTAGGCCTGCTTGTTATCTTTCTTCTTGATACTTTGTATGTGCGTCATGTTGAATAATAGATATTGTTATTTTGGTTCATTTCCATAGGTCTTTCACATCTTCATAGTTTACCATCTTTGTGATAGTACTAGTAAGGATGATTTTTAACTTGTTATACAAATGTTTGGAGACGTTCAGAAAACTTTCTTTTTGTTCTCTTGGAGTTCAGGTCCTTGGAGTGGTCTGGTTAATCATGTGCCATACCGGTTGGTGTAGGTGATCATGTCCCTCCACAATCTTCTATCTGCAGTGTATCGTATCAGTTCTGTTGTTGACTGTTTTCCATGCCATGACACCAAGCTATCCAGTATTTTCTCTCTCTGTCGTCCGCGATCTCTCTTTCCTTCTATTTTGCCATTTGTAACCAAGTATTCCAACTTTCCTCTTCTCATGATGTGCCCGAAAAATGTTGATTGCTTCTTTCTGATGTTTTTTAAGAGCTCCCTTTCTGTGTTGGCCTCTTTGAGAACTTTCTCATTGGTCTTTTTAGCTGTCAAGGGAACTTTCAACATTCTTCTGAGAAATCCCATCTCTGTGGCCTCTAATCGTCTTTTCATTTGTTTGTCTACTGTCCATGATTCACTTCCATAGGTCAGAATTGGTTCTATATAGCACAGATGAACTCTCTTTCTCATTTTTATTAACATAGATTTGTTGTATAAGATATTTTTCATTTGCTGAAATGCTATTTTGGCCTGAGCTATTGTGCTTTTTATTTCTGTGGTGCATCTTCCATCTGATGTTATTATTGTGCTCAAGTATTTGAAACGTTGCACTTGTTCAGATTTATTAAACTGTTAATGGATTAAAAAGACCTGGGAACAGTTTTTAAGTTTTCATGGAATATTATATACAAACGAGTTTGGATGAAGAGCAGTTAAGACAAATACTGTAATACAAGAATGATAAAATATTCAACAGTTTTTGTCTATGATTACCATAGACAAAAATTGTTGAATAATAATAAGATAGGTTTTGCAGTGATGTATACATTCGGTCTGGACTTATGGAAATAAATCCAGAACAATCAGAAAACAGACAAGATCTCAGAACATTGTTTTAGGCCAGACATAAATGTGCTTTTATAGAATAAGCATGTTAAAAATATTACGGACAGTCCAAAAGAGTATTATGAGTGTTTTAAAACTGGGTGTAACAATAAACAAACAAAAGTGAAGCTTATTTCCAATATCAAGAAATCTCTTGAGGTCTTCAAAGTTGATCTGGCTGTACAAATTCTGAAAAGCAAATTATTAAAATAAATATGTGAAAACATCATCATCATTGAGTGCCGTCTCCGCATCGAAGGTTGGCTACCATGGAGTGCCATTCCACTCTGTCTCTTACTTTGATGGTGAGGATTGTCATAGGTTGACTTGTCCATCTTTTGATGTTCTCATCCATGTTAGTCTTGGTCTGCCTCAGCCTCTTTTACCTTGTATTTTCCCTTCCAATATTATTTTTATTAGGCTGTTGTGTCTTTTAACGTGCCCCAAAAATTTTATTTGTCTTGTTCTAATTGTGTTTAGTAGTTCTCTTTTCATTTTTAGTTGTTTTAAAACTTCATCGTTTGTTTTCTTTGCTTTCCATCCAATGTGAAAACATACAATTTAAATTAAAGTCAATAGTCAATTTAGTTAACTTTCTTTTTCATTAAACTTGATTAAACTTAATTCTGCCCAAGGAAAGTGAATAGTTGCTACTAGTTGAAATTGTAGACAGTAATGGTGATATTTTATCAGTCAATAATTATTAATAATAATTTTATTATAAATTGTATTCAACTTAAAACCTTGAACCTTTCATCTAATTTCTAATCATATATCCATAACATAATAAAGTTAAATCTTGTCAGTGTGTGTTCATGTTTGATGAATAAAAACACTGTAATAATACAATAATAATATATGATTATTAAAATATAACATAATGCAATAATATTGCATGATGCAAACATAAAGTCTACAGTTGCAGTACGGTAAACAGTTTAGTTTATCACCTGCATTGCTGTAAATTCTGGTGTCAATAAATTTGTGCAAAAATGTAGCTACTATATGAATGTGGCTATTATAATATCAATTGCTACACTTAACTAAATCTAAAAACAATCCAACTTTACTTTCTTAGAAGTTTTTAGATCCAAATATCTGACATGAAAGAGTTCTGTAAACATGCTATTGATGATTTAGACAGCTGGGCCAGGTTCACTGTGAGCATGAAAAATATGCTCAACTGCTCTACAAATTCTATCATTTCTAATTGATTGTATTTTGCTATAAAAGAAATTATTTAAGGGAATAAAATAAGATCGTAAACTTAAAATAATTAAATTATGATTTAAGTAATTACAGATGATGTATTTTTAAAAGGTTTTTGGAACTATTTTTTATCGACTGATGACATCATTGTTTTTACTGATTGTGGTATGCTCTATAAATGCAGAAAAAACAAGGGCAACAACTGAAAGATCAGTAACAAGGCACTGTGAACAATAACCATTGGTTGTTAGTATATACAAAAATATATGGTAATATATTTTGTAAATAGAAAACATATTTTAATTAGAAAATAAATTTATAACATAATTGATTAGACATATAAAATGTATAGATAAGTTTTACAGAGGTATGATAAATCTTCCATTTGTCTTTGTTTGGGAAGTTCTAATGCTGCTTTATTTATGAAAAGCGATCTTTATTATTTTATTGATGCTAACATATGTACAATTTGTCTTGATCCATTTATAACTTTTTTTTCCATTCCCCTACCTAAAGATTAAATGTTACAATGCTCAGTTGAGTATCTTGGCTATGGATTTATTGTGTCACCACTAGACCACACAAAACCCTTTGAATTGTTACACTTTCAAGTGAAAGTTTAGTATTCTGCTTTCTCAGAATTTACTTGAGGCTCATGATGCAGTATCCCAACAAGCTCTTCAGCCTTCCGATGACATCGATGTTCAAGGGGAACCACTAGATTATCCACTTGTCCAGTACGGGGAAAACAGTGTCAAGATTGTTCATCTGGAGAAAACCAATGAACACTTGGTATGGATTTTATGTTTGTTTTTTTTGCTGCTACGAGCTTCCCATGTTAAACTTTGGTGTGCCACAAGTAGTGTTTTTTATATATTATAATATTATATGTAAGTAGGTGAAAAATAATGTGCATTATGACATTTTCATTTATTCTTCTTTTTTTTCTTTCCTTCCTCATTTGCCTTTCAGCGTCGAGGGAAGATATAGTTACGGCCTTTTGCTCTTCTGTTTGCCTCTGCTGCTGTTATGTTTCCTAGTGTTTCTGATATTCTGTCAATCCATCTTTTTCATGGTCGGCCCTTGGGTCTGGTGTTCTTGCAACTTTTATTGAAGGCTCGTTGTGTTGTGTTTTGATCTTTCTGCCTTGTCACATGGCCAAACCATTTTATCTGTTGTTTTTTTATATATTCTATGACGGGGGTTATTCCTAGCTTTCTTCTCAGTTCTTCATTTCTGATCTTATTGCTCAGGCTGTTTCCTGTCATTCATTTAACACACTTCATCCCATTAGAGGTTATTTTTCTTATCGTTCTTGCATCTCGGGTTCATGACAGGCATTGGTAGCACAACGTTGGGATGAAGATTGTATTGTAGAGTGCCCGTTTTAGCCTCTAGAGTTATTTCCTTGTTGGACAATAGTGGTGATAGCTGTCCAATGATTTGACAAGCTTTGATGCATCTTGAGTCTATTTCTGCTGTTTGTGAATTGTCATTTGTCACTAGACTTCCTAGGTATTTAAATTCCTCTACTTGTTTTAGTTGTCTGCTATCTATTGTTATGTTGATGTTCTGTTTCTCTTTTGCGATATTCATGACTTCTGTTTTGTTGGTGTTGATTTTCATGTTGTATTTTGTGGCTGTGCTATTGAGTTTTTTAAGTGTTCTTGTTGGTCTTCAATGTTTCCATGTATTAGTAGTTAATCGTCTGCAAAAAGTTTGTTAATCTCCCCTGTCTATGGTGGGTTGGCTATCTTGCATATATAGTCCATGTAAGGGGGAATAGTACGCACCCCTGTCTTACACCTGATCTAATTTTGAATTGGTCTGTGTTGCCTGCTCTGATCTGACTGTGCAGCTGCTGTTGATGTAGAGACTTTTAATTATGTTGATTAGATGTTGACTTACTACGTATGTTGTTAGAATCTCCCACAGTTGTTCTCTGTTTACTCAGTCGAATGCTTTTTTCCTAGTCAATGAAAGCTATGTACAAATTTTGATTTGTGTTCTCTCATCTTTTCTGGTAGTTGTTTTAAGGCGAATAAAACGTCAGTATATCCTTTGTTTTTTCGGAACCCCATTTGAGAATCATTTAATTGTAGTTTTATTATTGGTCTCAGCTATTTATTATTAGTAAGTTAAAAATAAAAAGTGCATTATGAAATTTTTATTTATTATTCTATCTATTTATTGTCCTTTCAAGTCAAAGCTAGCAAATAGGGTAGAAATTCTAGACTCCATGTCCAAAGATTTCAGCTATTTAGTGTCAGACCTTGATAGGACCCATAATGTGTCTCACCACACATTCCTGTTCTGATAGGACCCATAATGTGTCTCACCACACATTCCTGTTCTGATAGGACCCATAATGTGTCTCACCACACATTCCTGTTCTGGGCAAGGCTCTCAAGCCTATTTGATGCCTGCTATTGTTACCTCTCAGTGTTGTTTTTAGTGTTTAGGTTGACCTCTTTTCCTTTTACCTTCTGGTTTTCATTTGAAGGCTTGCTTTGAGATTCACTTGTTATCTCTTCTCATCAAATGGCCAACACATGACCACATGGCCAACATATGACCACATGGCCAACATATGACCACCTTCTTATCTTGATTATAGGTGGTGTTGTTGGATGCTTTGTCAGTTCTCTCATTTCTGCACTAGTTTTAAATTCATACCATGGTATGTGACGTATTTCCTGAGACATTTCTTTTCAAATGCACCCAATTAATTTCCTATTTTATTTTAAGTTGTTCTCTAGCTTTGAGAAGTTCACTGATATTTTATAGGGTGGAAAATAAAATGCATTATGGAACTTCCATGAAAGATGCAGGAAGCTTAGTAACTGACAATATAGTTTTGTAGATTCAAATGTAGAAATAATTTACTTCATCAATATTGAGTATTTTATCACTTTGGGTTCATTTCATTATCTTATATATTGCCTGTTTCAGGGGGCAACTGTCAAGAATGAAGGAGAATCTGTGATCATTGGTCGAATTGTGAAAGGTGGTGCTGCAGAGAAGAGTGGTTAGTGATGAATTCTCATATATTTCTAGAGATTTCTATGCATTTGGATTTACCTGTTATTTTAGCACATACAGTATGCAGCATTTATTTTAGTAGGTTTAAAACTGGGTTAGGATGAATTTGTTTATATCTGCAGATAATTTGTCTGTAGCGATACTTGTGATGACAGTAACAATTCTACTTCATGTATATAATATAATGGTAATAAAATATAATAAAAAATAATCATTGCTTATATGTAATGGGTGTATTGTTTCAACAAATTTGTTTTCTCTGATCTTAGCTGTAAGATTAGAAATGATATGAAAGTAGTGAAAATGTTTACCACCAGCTGTTGAATGTTTTACCCCCAGGACTTTTACATGAAGGAGATGAGATTCTTGAAGTCAATGGGATTGACATGCGAGGTAGAAACATAAATGATGTGTCAGAGATGCTGGTAAGTTTTTATTTAGTGATTTCTAAAGGAAACCACAATTATATTCTAGATTAAAATTTGTTTAGCATTTTCATACACACACAAAGTAACATGCAGCAAATAATGGGTGTTCATATTATCATACTTCTGTGCTTGTAGTGTTGTACTTACTGCAGAAATAACAAATGATTACCTTGCTAGCAATCACAGTTTGACATATAGCTCTGATGGCTAGTTCATGATCATTGAATTGGTCTTATAGTACAGGATTAGACAATACTTTGCCTTATCTTGGTAGTCCCCTACTTGGACTTGTTACCACCTCTCTCACATATAAGACTTGTTACCACCTCTCTCACATATAAGACTTGTTACCACCTCTCACATATAAGACTTGTTACCACCTCTCTCACATATAAGACTTGTTACCACCTCTCTCACATATAAGACTTGTTACCACCTTTCTCACATATAAGACTTATTACCACCTCTTTCACATATAAGACTTGTTACCACCTCTCTCACATATATGACTTATTACCACCTCTCTCACATATAAGACTTGTTACCACCTCTCTCACATATAAGACTTGTTACCACCTTTCTCACATATAAGACTTGTTACCACCTCTCTCACATATAAGACTTGTTACCACCTCTCTCACATATAAGACCTATTACCACCTCTCCCACATATAAGACCTATTACCATCTCTCCCACATATAAGACCTGTTACCACCTCTCTCACATATAAGACTTATTAACACCTCTCTCACATATAAGACTTATTAACACCTCTCTCACATATAAGACTTGTTACCACCTCTCTCACATATAAGACTTGTTACCACCTCTCTCACATATAAGACTTGTTACCACCTCTCTCACATATAAGACTTGTTAACACCTCTCTCACATATAAGACTTGTTACCACCTCTCTCACATATAAGACTTGTTACCACCCCTCTCACATATAAGACTTGTTACCACCCCTCTCACATATAAGACTTGTTACCACCTCTCTCACATATAAGACTTGTTACCACCCCTCTCACATATAAGACTTATTAACACCCCTCTCACATATAAGACTTGTTACCACCCCTCTCACATATAAGACTTGTTACCACCTCTCTCACATATAAGACTTATTAACACCCCTCTCACATATAAGACTTGTTACCACCCCTCTCACATATAAGACTTGTTACCACCTCTCTCACATATAAGACTTGTTACCACCCCTCTCACATATAAGACTTGTTACCACCCCTCTCACATATAAGACTTGTTACCACCCCTCTCACATATAAGACTTGTTACCACCTCTCTCACATATAAGACTTGTTACCACCCCTCTCACATATAAGACTTGTTACCACCCCTCTCACATATAAGACTTGTTACCACCCCTCTCACATATAAGACTTGTTACCACCCCTCTCACATATAAGACTTGTTACCACCCCTCTCACATATAAGACTTGTTACCACCTCTCTCACATATAAGACTTATTAACACCTCTCTCACATATAAGACTTATTAACACCTCTCTCACATATAAGACTTATTACCACCCCTCTCACATATAAGACTTATTACCACCCCTCTCACATATAAGACTTATTACCACCCCTCTCACATATAAGACTTGTTACCACCCCTCTCACATATAAGACTTGTTACCACCTCTCTCACATATAAGACTTATTACCACCTCTCTCACATATAAGACTTGTTACCACCTCTCTCACATATAAGACTTGTTACCACCTCTCTCACATATAAGACTTGTTACCACCTCTCTCACATATAAGACTTATTAACACCTCTCTCACATATAAGACTTGTTACCACCTCTCTCACATATAAGACTTGTTACCACCTCTCTCACATATAAGACTTGTTACCACCTCTCTCACATATAAGACTTGTTACCACCTCTCTCACATATAAGACTTATTACCACCTCTCTCACATATAAGACTTGTTACCACCTCTCTCACATATAAGACTTGTTACCACCTCTCTCACATATAAGACTTGTTACCACCTCTCTCACATATAAGACTTGTTACCACCTCTCTCACATATAAGACTTGTTACCACCTCTCTCACATATAATACTTGTTACCACCTCTCTCACATATAAGACTTGTTACCACCTCTCTCACATATAAGACTTGTTACCACCTCTCTCACATATAAGACTTATTAACACCTCTCTCACATATAAGACTTGTTACCACCTCTCTCACATATAAGACTTGTTACCACCCCTCTCACATATAAGACCTGTTACCACCCCTCTCACATATAAGACCTGTTACCACCTCTCTCACATATAAGACCTGTTACCACCCCTCTCACATATAAGACCTGTTACCACCCCTCTCACATATAAGACTTGTTACCACCCCTCTCACATATAAGACCTGTTACCACCCCTCTCACATATAAGACCTGTTACCACCTCTCTCACATATAAGACCTGTTACCACCTCTCTCACATATAAGACCTGTTACCACCCCTCTCACATATAAGACCTGTTAACACCCCTCTCACATATAAGACCTGTTACCACCCCTCTCACATATAAGACCTGTTACCACCCCTCTCACATATAAGACTTGTTACCACCTCTCTCACATATAAGACTTGTTACCACCTCTCTCACATATAAGACTTGTTACCACCTCTCTCACATATAAGACTTGTTACCACCTCTCTCACATATAAGACTTGTTACCACCCCTCTCACATATAAGACTTGTTACCACCCCTCTCACATATAAGACTTGTTACCACCTCTCTCACATATAAGACTTGTTACCACCCCTCTCACATATAAGACTTGTTACCACCCCTCTCACATATAAGACTTGTTACCACCCCTCTCACATATAAGACTTGTTACCACCTCTCTCACATATAAGACTTGTTACCACCCCTCTCTCATATAAGACTTGTTACCACCCCTCTCACATATAAGACTTGTTACCACCTCTCTCACATATAAGACTTGTTACCACCCCTCTCACATATAAGACTTGTTACCACCCCTCTCACATATAAGACTTGTTACCACCCCTCTCACATATAAGACTTGTTACCACCTCTCTCACATATAAGACTTATTCTTCAAAGCCAGAGTCAGATTCCCAGTGTAAGATATAACTGCTTCAGGTAACAGCAGCTGAGGCTACAGTAGAGCCAGAACTAGAATTATAAAAAAATAGACATCATTATCATCTTTAAGTGCCATTTCTACTGGCATAAATGGGTGTGTTTTACCATACATTTCTGTCTCTACATCTGTTCATCTTAGTTCTGTTGTTGACTACCTACCACGCCATACATTGTAAACTTTCTGGTATCTCTGTTCCTATCTCTTCTTCCCTAAATGTGTCTTGTTGTGTCATATATTCCTGCTGTTCCTTTCTCATTACTTGACCCAAAAGAATGGTGAATTCAGTAAATGTGCCAGTACTTGTAGACCTATGTAATAAATTAAAATACTGTTTGTTTTGCTGAATTTATGATGTCAGCACATTGTGTTTTGCCTGCATGTGATAAATCATTAATAGTTTGCTGGTTTGGCTTAAGTTCTGGAATTTTTCTCTAATTAATGAACACTGCTAGAGAGGAAGATGTTCAAATTATGCTACCTGTAGCTTTCCCTTGCTTGGTGTGGCAGTATCTAGTGTATGCTAGAAATGGATAGACTAGCAGCTAGATTTTGTTAAGTCTTGCAGCACATTAGAGAGGAGTTATTTTTGTCTTCTAGATTACCTGAAGTCAAGTATAATTGATGAGATCAACAATATGATACTTTTATCACTACTCTTTCCAGAGATAGCCAGCCACCTGAACAACTCAAATGGAGAATTCATTTTATGAGCATATCTGTATTAATATTAAAATTGTCATATTCTATAGAAATTCAACATTATATTTGCATGATTAAATAGAGATTATAATTTTTTGCAGTTGAATTACCAAATAATATGGAAAACCAAATTTGGTACAAAAAGTGCAATTATGAGTGTCCAAATGTATAAAAACCTGTCACGTCTCCAAGTAAAAAAAAACAGTGGTTTGATATGGCCAATAAAATTTGTTTCTATCAGGGTTGTAGTAAAAAGTCTGACCTGACACGTCAGATGACTAAACTAGACATACAGAAATGATATTTAAAGCTGTAACAATTAATTTATTATTAATAAGCACTGAATTTGGTAGCTCTGATCTGAAGGGGTATAAGATAATAGGAAGTGAAGAAGATTTGATGACGATTATTTCCTTTCTCACTTATTTGTCTTTTGAATAATTAAGTACTTTACATTATCCAAACACTGTGTTCTTGTTATTTTTGATTTGATAACGAGGGTTGCCACTTCTTTTCTTAGTATGTAGCAGATGATTTGTGACTGCCTTCTTTCAAATTTACATTAAATTGTTCTTTATTATTATCTACTGGAAATATTTCATCTATTATTTTCTTAGCAGAACCAACATCTCTGTTGTTGCATCTTTTTTATTGTTTATACATTATCAGTAGTTCATATCCATATTGTTTTATTGCTCATACATTGTGTTACATGGCTCTCCTTCATTTCAAAAAGGACAGAGATTTACCTTTCTGTACATTTGTTATTTTACAAGTTACCATTTTACCATAATTATCCTGAAAGTTATTCCAAGCACAGAGAGATATTTCAGTTCATGACATCCACATTAACAAAGAAAGTAATTAATTACACCAAGGCATACATTAATCCTTAATGAAAGTTTATTCATTTTTGCAGGCAAATATGTCAGGCACTATCACATTTATCATCATCCCAGGCAGTCGCTCATCATCAGACAATGTGCAGAGGCCAAACAAAGTGGTAAGAATAATGTATTCTAATTTATATGGCTAAATAGAGAAATAAAGATTTCCTGTGTGTTACCGGGGCCTCATTATGAGAGAGTAAAGAATAGTGACACTGTGACCTTCCAGCCATGTTGTAAGAGGCGACTAAGGAGGATGATCGATTGCTTGACAAGCTGTCGTTGTAAAAAGTATTGTTATGGAAATAGAGCCATAGATTTTGGAAGCAGTAATCTCTGCAGTGTATGACATTTTGGCATGCAAGGTTTCTGTTTTTAAGATTGTGGTTCTGCCCTATGTGCCGTCTTCGGCTCGAAAAGACAATAGATAGATCATCATCATCATGTGCCATACCGGTTGGCGTAGGTGATCATGTCTCCCCACAATCTTCTATCCACAGTGCATCGTATCAGTTCTGTTGTTGACTGTTTTCCATGCCATGACACCAAGCTATCCAGTATTTTCTCTCTTTGTCGCCCGAGATCTCTCTTTCCTTTTATTTTGCCAGTTGTAACCAAGTATTCCAACTTTCCTCTTCTCATGATGTGCCCGAAAAATGTTGATTGCTTCTTTCTGATGTTTTTTTAAGAGCTCCCTTTTTGTGTTGGCCTCTTTGAGAACTTCCTCATTGGTCTTTTTAGCTGTCCAGGGAACTTTCAACATTCTTCTGAGAAATCCCATCTCTGTGGCCTCCAATCGTCTATTCATTTGTTTGTCCACTGTCCATGATTCGCTTCCATAGGTCAGAATTGGTTCTATTTAGCACCGATGAACTCTCTTTCTCGTTTTTATTGACACAGATTTGTTGCATAAGATATTTTAAACCTTCTGAAATGCTATTTTGGCCTGAGCTATTGTGCTTTTTATTTCTGGGGTGCATCTCCCATCTGATGTTATTATTGTGTCCAAGTATTTGAAACGTTGCACTTGTTTCAGATGTGTCTTGTTTATTTTTATGCTGCATGATGGTGGTGATTGTTTCTTCGATATAACCATTACTTCTGTTTTCTTACTATTCAGACTGAGACCTTTCTTGTTGCTTTCTTTTACTATTATGTCTATCATTTCTTGTAGTTCATTCTCTGTCTCTGCTATTAAGACTGTGTCATCCGCATATCGCAAATTATTTATGTTGTGACCGTTGACTTCAATTCCTTTTTTGTCTACTATTGATCTCATAATATATTTGCTGTAAAGTGAAAACAAATCCGGCGACAGAACACAGCCTTGTCTGACTCCTTGCTTTATATATTGGAATTGTCCTGTTTGGTTGTTAATTCATATAGCTGCTGTTTGTTGCCAATACATGTTTTTTATGATTCGCAGATCCTTGCCATCAATGTTTAATTTCTCCAGCATATTTATTGTTTCCACATGCTTTACTTTGTCAAATGCTTTGACTTCTTCGGTACGGCTACAAAGATAGATTTTAGTAGATCTTCGGGTATGTTTCCTGTGTTATAAATGTCATTGAGTAATTTAGATAGAGATAGAAATAGAGAAAGATTGACCATAACAGAAAAAACATATCTTAATTATTATGGGAAATTGATTAATATGACCAATCCAGAATAATGCATCTTATTTCATATAGCTAAATAGATAAAAGATAATCCTAAGTGGAAAAGCAGTACAAATCTAGTATATTTTTTTTCACTTTTGTTTAACATAGAAACATGTCTCCTTTTATTTTCCATACTTAATTGTCATAGAAAACTTCCAGTTGGTGCGGCAGGCCGTGACGGCCTTTTAGTTGAATCTGGTTCAGGGCTAGTGGTGTTTTTACTGCAGTGTGATTTCAAGTGATTCTTTTTGGTTTGATTTTTGTTTGTGGAGACAGCTGTAGTCAGGTTGCATTCACTTGACTACTAAGTCAACATGGTCTTGGCACCTGCATGCTGAGATAGTGCTGTTATTGGCTGTGGAGTTTAGTGGAGCGATACCAGGTCCTGGCTTTTCCCTGCGATGGAATGGGCAGATATGGGGATGCTCCACCTGCAGTGAAGCCATTCCATTCTGAAGTCTAGAAAGGAACATTGTTTTTGTATTTTACTGCACCCACACAAGCAGGTTTGCTAGAAAAGTAGGGAATTTTTACTCAAGTAGCATGTTTCATGACACAAAATGTTACCATGTAGTGTCATAGAGTACTCACTAGAGTGTCCTTGCCTAAATATTGGCAACCTCTATCCAGTTTTATTTCAAATCTGATTGGCTCCAAAAACAATCACTTATGTGGTATGTTGAATTATAATGTCATGTTTGGAAAAACATAACATGTGACCTAGTACCTGCCTAGATCCAGCAACACTTTGTGAAACATTTTGCTCAGACAAGCAAATTAAATATTGTAGTGCATTCTAAAGTTGAACATAAGACAGCAGATTACAGAGAAAACATTTGCCAATCAACTTATTAAGCACTTCAAACTCTAAGTCCAGACCGTGAAAATATATTTCCAATCTGCAAGTGTGTTTATTTTCATTTGACCTTTTGACTTCTTTCTTTCTTGTTAAACATACACAATGGACAAATGATTTCCACGGAACTATCAATTCAATCCTCATGAAACCTGACAAATTTGAACTCTTGTTTTGTTACCCATGAGACAACACAGAGACTTTGTTTATAGAACATGATTCTTCTAATCAGGAGTTGTTACCACCCATAATTGAGACCACACTATGGAAAAAATAAATAAATAAAATCAACCTGACACATTTGTAGTAAATTTGTTTAATGGTCCACTGATTGCATTCCTTGTGTACAAATATAGTAATAAATTGTGTTGTTGTGAGAAATTAATGTGTATTAAAGTAGTAAAATGAAATCCTAGAATCCTAATTGTTGGTTGTTTATATTAGTTACCATGGCAACAAAGTGATGCTAGCATGAAGAAGAACTTTTTTAGCTTACAGTCTATAGTATTATTATTGATGAGGATGTACAACTTCAGTGTCATCATAGCTCCCAGTATAAAACATCTATACAATAAGGCTACATGACGAGCACAAAGCTTATCAATGGAAACCAAGGGAAGTAGTTCAGAACAACAGATGGAGTTTGACAAGGCTGCTTATTCTCTCTCCTACTTTATTCAACATCTTGGAAAGAATTGTGATGGATGCTTTAGAAGACTTTAAAATACTGTCAGTATTTGTGACAGGACTATTAACAACCTGTGGTTTACTAATATTGATGGCTTACTAGTAACAGAAGAAGAACTAACACGCTTGATACAAGGAGTAGCTACAACATCTGCTGCATACGGCATGGAGATCAATGCTGAAAAAACAAAGCTGATGGCCAATAATCCTGGAGCACTGTTGTAGAAATTGAAATAAATGAACAAAAATCAGAAACAGTTGACAAATTAAACTACTTATAATCAGTTGTCAACAATGAAGGTTCAAAACCTGAAAAGAAAATTGGCTAGAATAGGGCAAACTACAGCAACTCTTGTGAGGCTAAAACCTATTTGGAAAGATAAGAATCCCACTCTTGGCTCTAAAGGCAGGCTGATTGGCACCATTATTGTATCTGTTTTTCTATACACTTGCAAAACATGCTTGAAGCATAGCTACAACTGTGGAGATGAAATGTTATTGTAAGATTTTAGGCATCTCTTACATAGATCATATCACAAATGGTCGCTGAAGGATGAAAAATTAATCCGAGTACTTGATGCCCTTTTGACTAATGTGAAGAAACACAAAAT
Organism: Megaustenia siamemsis; assembly: GCA_032433765.1. NCBI lineage: Eukaryota > Metazoa > Mollusca > Gastropoda > Stylommatophora > Ariophantidae > Megaustenia > Megaustenia siamemsis. The sequence goes on from JAVIAB010000124.1 coordinate 76,467,294, forward strand.
GAAATGGCTGCATATCATGATTGTCTGGCCTAGGGAAGACCATTCTGCAAAGAACTGACAGGAGCAAGGAGAGGTAGACAGAGAAAGTGATTGGAAGGTAACAAAAAAGCATGGACAGGCCTCGAGTTAGCAGGGTCCCAACGAATGATTGAAGATAGAGGAAAATGGAAAAGGTTAACAAAGTCTGTCAGTGGTGTCCAAATAACCTCATCTAGTTATAGTATGGTGATGGTGAGTGAGTTAGTTGTTGGATTATCCTTATATGTCAACAGTCCATAAGCGCTCAGATCTCCTCCCCAGCAAGACCCGCAATGTGAAACGATAAACTGGTTCATAAATCCTTTCCCATTCTCCTCGTAGCTCTCCTGAATCTAGGCAACATCCCTACTGACTAACATGAAACTATGAGACTCGAACCAGGGAATACGAACAAAACTTCATCGTTTTGCCCTCCATTACGAGCTGCACCAGTTTAGGGATATATAAACGTCCATCGTGATGATGTCACACACAGCAATGGATGCATCCACAACCTGGATCAACTCCAGACAGTGTAGCCAAAAACATATGAAACACTGTGGCAATGGCCCATAATCTCTGAAGTGAAACCTTGGGTGGACTTGGCAGAACAATCCATATTAACCCTAGATTACGAAACTGTAGTAAAAATTACAGCATCAAAACACAAATTCTTCAAAATTTTACATTTTGCAGTGTTCGTACATTACACCTTGAAAGGAGTGAGGAGAGGTAGATCATGATGGTAGGCTGATTATGAATCTGTGCCATTTTCCCGTTAAATTGATGCCTAATACATATGTCTATGACTTGTTATAGTGGAAATATGAAAGATTTAGTGCAAGAAGTATTTTCCAAGAAGAACAAATTACAGCCAAATGCTTTTGGCAGGGTTGAAAAACAAGGACTGGAAGAGTTAATCTCTGGGTAGTGATATCTGATGTCTAGTTCTCATGGAAAACTAAAAAGAATAAAAGTGTGCCCAGTGTGCACTCATGCATATCAAAGAACTCTTGGCAGTTTAAAGTTATAAAGAGTATGCCAAAATTGGCCACTCTCAGAGCAAAACTTGTTGAGCAAAATCTACCCATGCTTCAGACAGATGAGTTGGGCCAAAAGGTGCAGGTATCATGACTTTACCATAAACTCGCAACTTAGTGCATCCGTGCCCACTTAACAAACTACGAAGGAGAGCACACCTTAAGCTGTGTAGGAAATATGGTGGTAGGGCCAATAATTTTAAATGGCTAATAGCACATTTTTGGATGATGTAGTCAATATCCAACCAGGAAATCTAGCTCCTATTTAAGGCTTGGTGAATCTATGAGCTATTGATTGGAATCAAACCTGTCCTTATCACCTTCACTAATCACTGAGCCAAAAGCTGTAAAAATTATCATTAGATACACTTGTTATCCAAGTGCCTAACAGGACAAAAATTGAGAAAACACCTTTCTTTCAGTATTGCATGCTTTACCTTGGACAACACCAAGAAACTTTACTTTCATTCAGCTACATAAATCATATATAATTCATGTAAATCCTTTACACATGACATTTTAAATAAAAATTCCTTTAGATGCATCTGAGAGCATTATTCCCATACGAGCCAGAAGATGATCCTTATATCCCATGTCGAGAGCTTGGCATCAGCTTCATGAAAGGTGACATCCTACATGCTATTGCTCTGGATGACCCAAATTGGTGGCAGGCATTCAGGGAAGGAGAGGAAGAAGACCAGTCCCTGGCAGGACTTATACCCAGCAAGTCTTTTACTGAACAGTATGTTTTTCTGAGCCTGTGTTGTGTTTGTTTGTGTGTGCATGTGTTTGTCATCCTGACTGAGCCTGTGTTGTGTTTGTTTTGTGTGTGCATGTGTTTGTCATCCTGACTGAACCTGTGTTGTTTTCTCTTTGTTTTGTGTGTGCATGCTTTTTTTTATCTCTAGTGAAGTCTTGAAGACTGAATTTTTTGCATGAATATCTGTCTTTCCCCCTTTTAACACCATTGGCTATATGCTTAGGTGTCCCTCACCATACAGGCAGATATTCTCAGAGGTGCTCTAATTTTCATCATTAAGTTTTAACTCTTTCCGTACGGAAGCATTTTATCAACACAACGGAAGAGATTTCAGAGACAAAATTTTTGACGGACCTTATGGTTTTAAAACATCAATCTACATGCTTTATATTTATCTAACACATAACATATTATATATGGACTTTTAGATAATTGAACAAGGAATCAGATTCCACCAATGCCAAGATGATACCAGACATATAAATAGAAATATTGGAGATAAATGACCAACAACAAAAAAATTGAAACATCAAATTCAAACCACAATTGACAACTTACCATCATATAGATCTGGTCATAGTAATCCAATATGAATTATTTTGTGAAAAAAACAAATATCAATATGTCTGTAAGCAGCCATGAAAGTTTGGTTGATGTAGCATAACAAAAACTGATATTTTGTCATCCACAATCACAACAAGTGAGAAAAATGAAATTTCAACTTTTTTGGGGAAAAAATTACTATGTACACAATATTGACACTTTTGTTTGACTACACACACAAAAATCACTATGTACACAATATTGACACTTTTGTTTGACTACACACACAAAAATCACTATGTACACAATATTGACACTTTTGTTTGACTACACACACAAAAATCACTATGTACACAATATTGACACTTTTGTTTGACTACACACACAAAAATCACTATGTACACAATATTGACACTTTTGTTTGACTACACACACAAAAATCACTATGTACACAATATTGACACTTTTGTTTGACTACACACACAAAAATCACTATATACACAATATTGACACTTTTGTTTGACTACACACACAAAAATACTATGTACACAATATTGACACTTTTGTTGACTACACACACAAAAATCACTATATACACAATATTGACACTTTTTTTCAATGACACAAAAAACACTTTCTCCATTTATTTTCCATGAAATGCCTTGAAGCATTTGGATGAAGATGTGGTTTAATTTCATATCCTGAACAGAAAAAAATGTGTCCGTGCACGCTTTGTGCTAAAAAATCCATATCTGGATCACTGTCATCACCATTGTTGTTATCAACACTTACAGTGTTTGAACTATCATCGGAATCATCAAGAAAAATTAATTGATAAGCTTCTTCAGCCGTCATCAACTGACTTTTAGCATTACAATCACGGCTACTGGAAGCCATTTCGATCAGCTGATTTTTGTTTACACATTTTTTTTACAATAAACACTAATTCCAAATGAAAAAAATCACACGTTACGGTACATCTTTCAACTTGAACCTCGTGGGGAAGAAGGAAGGAACTCTCCAGTGAAGGAATCTATAAAAAATAGTCAATCTAAAATATAGGAATACAGTTTGTTGACGGTTTACACGAAACAACCTGATCATGGCGCACTATGCGGCTGACCATACACCACCGAAATGGATTTGCCGCATCATACGGCGGAACGTACGGAAAGAGTTAACATTTTTAGGTAGTTTTTTTCCATCAATTTTGCCCAAGCAGCAACCTGTGCTGACTTACTCTTTTTGAGTTTTGACAGCCAAGAATTCTTGAACTCTTTACATTCTATTTTCCTGGTTTGAGCAGAATTATCTGACTTACATTTGTGAACTACTCAATGTCATCACTTTAAAAATTCTGTTTAGATTTGGTTTTTAGATGAAACACATATCATATATCAAATTAAAGAAGGAATATTGCACAATTTGGAAATAATATTTGTAGGTCATAAAATCATTGGAGTAAGTATTTAAAAAGATAAGAAATAGGAAAGTGAAAGTTGAAAAATTGAAAATGTTACTCACCAAATTATTAATCCAGATCAATTTCCAATAAAATCAGGTGCAAATTTGATTTCATGTATTATTTTTCAAACTAAAGTCATTTATTTCTTTGCTGGTTGAATATCTCATTCAGAATGATCAAAATAATAATAATGGAATTCACATTTGATGTAGATGCAGTATGATATAAAATAATGTAGAAAAAATTTAATTTCTTACGAGTACTATGAAATATCCAGGCTTTGTTGTTTAACAGACTACTCAGTTACAATACAATGAAATATGATAATGTAACAAATTATTTCTTACGAAAATTCAGTATACTTATTTTTCAAGGCTGTTGTTGTCTTTTAAATAATCAACAAGGAACTAGAGTTTCACCTGTTTTCCATTGGAAGCCATGATAACATAGCAAATAATACCAATAAACAACAAAAGTCTGATGTATAAATCAAATTTGTTCCTCAACAAATGGCTACTTTCAATTTCAAAGTGAATATGCAGAGGGAAAACCACTCTTCTATATAATGAATGTCTGTAAAACTTTTTTAAAAAAAAACAGAATAAATATACCAACATACAACAAGAGCCAGAGGAAATGTTAGTCAGAATGTGATAGCAAGGCACTGCACCAGAGTAAACATTCTTAGGAATGTAAAGAGTTAACATGCACATAGAGCACATGTTAGAGACTCCAGTTTTTCACAGTTACAAAAGGGGGCTAGACATCAGATAGAGACGAGAGCAGGTTAGAGTCATCAAGAAACAACAGATTTGAAAGAGAAAAATTCTCACTGCCTGTGGTAGGATTCAAACCCAGGACCACCTTGTCCAGAGGTTGACATCTTACCTCTTGACCACTTACGCTTATTGTTGAACATCAAATATTTGCTATTTGTTCTTCATCATTATTGATGGAAACCGTTTAATAAATATTAAGAAGCAATTTCCTTTACAAAGACTAATAAATATGCTCATCTATGGCCAAACACCAACAGATTGAGCAAGCTGAGGCTATTTAAGGTCTGTATCTATACTTGTAGATGTGAAACCTGGACACTAAGTTACATGGCTGAAAAGATAATTATAACATTTGAAATAATGTGCTACAGAGTTATTCTCCAAAAACCCTGGATAGACAAAGGATCAAAAAGGTTTTAAAAGAACTGAAAGTAACATCCAGGGAGAACTGAAAGTAACATCCAGGGAGAACTGAAAGTAACATCCAGGGAGAACTGAAAGTAATATCCAGAAAGAACTGAAAATAACATCCAGAGAGAACTGAAAATAACATCCAGAGAGAACTGAAAATAACATCTAGAGAGAACTGAAAATAACATCTAGAGAGGACTGAAAATAACATCTAGAGAGGACTGAAAGTAACATCTAGAGAGGACTGAAAATAACATCTAGAGAGGACTGAAAATAACATCCAGAGAGAACTGAAAATAACATCTAGAGAGGACTGAAAATAACATCTAGAGAGGACTGAAAATAACATCCAGAGAGAACTGAAAATAACATCCAGAGAGAACTGAAAATAACATCTAGAGAGGACTGAAAATAACATCCAGAAAGAACTGAAAATAACATCCAGAGAGAACTGAAAATAACATCCAGAGAGAACTGAAAATAACATCTAGAGAGAACTGAAAGTAACATCTAGAGAGAACTGAAAATAACATCCAGAGAGAACTGAAAATAACATCCAGAAAGAACTGAAAATAACATCCAGAGAGAACTGAAAATAACATCCAGAGAGAACTGAAAATAACATCCAGAGAGAACTGAAAATAACATCTAGAGAGAACTGAAAATAACATCCAGAAAGAACTGAAAATAACATCTAGAGAGAACTGAAAATAACATCCAGAAAGAACTGAAAGTAACATCTAGAGAGAACTGAAAATAACATCCAGAAAGAACTGAAAGTAACATCTAGAGAGAACTGAAAATAACATCCAGAAAGAACTGAAAGTAACATCCAGAGAGAACTGAAAATAACATCCAGAAAGAACTAAAAGTAACATCCAGAAAGAACTAAAAGTAACATCTAGAGAGAACTGAAAATAACATCTAGAGAGAACTGAAAATAACATCCAGAGAGAACTGAAAGTAACATCCAGAGAGAACTGAAAGTAACATCTAGAGAGAACTGAAAATAACATCTAGAGAGAACTGAAAATAACATCTAGAGAGAACTGAAAATAACATCCAGAGAGAACTGCAAGTAACATCTAGAGAGAACTGAAAATAACATCTAGAGAGAACTGAAAATAACATCCAGAGAGAACTTAAAATAACATCCAGAGAGAACTGAAAATAACATCCAGAGAGAACTGAAAATAACATCCAGAAAGAACTGAAAGTAACATCTAGAGAGAACTGAAAATAACATCTAGAGAGAACTGAAAATAACATCTAGAGAGAACTGAAAATAACATCCAGAGAGAACTGAAAGTAACATCTAGAGAGAACTGAAAATAACATCTAGAGAGAACTGAAAGTAACATCTAGAGAGGACTGAAAATAACATCTAGAGAGAACTGAAAATAACATCCAGAGATAACTGAAAGTAACATCTAGAGAGAACTGAAAGTAACATCTAGAGAGAACTGAAAATAACATCCAGAAAGAACTGAAAGTAACATCTAGAGAGAACTGAAAATAACATCCAGAGAGAACTGAAAATAACATCCAGAGAGAACTGAAAATAACATCCAGAAAGAACTGAAAGTAACATCCAGAGAGAACTGAAAGTAACATCTAGAGAGAACTGAAAGTAACATCTAGAGAGAACTGAAAGTAACATCTAGAGAGAACTGAAAGTAACATCTAGAGAGAACTGAAAGTAACATCTAGAGAGAACTGAAAGTAACATCCTGAGAAAACTGAAAGTAACATCCAGAGAAAACTGAAAATAAATCTAGATATAACTGAAAATATCATCTAGATATAACTGAAAATATCATCTAGAGAGAACTGAAAGTAACATCTAGAGAGAACTGAAAATAAATCTAGATATAACTGAAAATATCATCTAGAGAGAACTGAAAGTAACATCTAGAGAAAACTGAAAATAAATCTAGATATAACTGAAAATATCATCTAGAGAGAACTGAAAGTAACATCTAGAGAAAACTGAAAATAAATCTAGATATAACTGAAAATATCATCTAGAGAGAACTGAAAGTAACATCTAGAGAGAACTGAAAATAGAAGTTCCCTGGACAGCTAAAACAACCAACGAGGACATTCTCAGAAGATCATTATCATCCTCTGAACAGACTACTTTATGATGATTTATGTTCAGTTTGTCTATTGTTTTCTAGGTCAATGTATTTTTGTACTAGACTTACTCATGCCCCATCATATTTTTTAAAAAAATATATAAAAATCCCTCTATGCCTTGCTAGGCATTTTGGGAATATGGTTTTAGTGACTATATTTTTCTATGACAATGGCACATTTTTAGGTGGTGTGATCGGTTTCATGCCAAGCTGTCTTTACTTCCCAGAAAAATCTCTAGTATCCACTTTTAACAAGTCTATTTTAATAGAAGTGTGAAAGAGAGTTCATCAGTATTATATAAAGCCAATTCTGACCTGTGAAAGTAGATCGTTGACAGTAGACAAACAAATGAAAAGAAGATTAGAGGCCACAAAGACGGGATTTCTCCGAAAAATGTTGAATGTTCTTCCCTAGATAAAAGACAACCAAGGACATTCTCAAAGAGGCCAACACAAGAAAGAAGCTCATAAAAAATATCAGAATGAAACAGTCATCATTTTTCAGGCACATCCTGAGAAGAGTAAAGTTGGAATACTTTACAACTGGCAAAATACAGGGAAAGAGAAATTGCAGATAACAAAGAGATAAAATACTACTACTTGGTGTCATAGGATGGAAAACAGTCAACAACAGAACTGATACAAATCACTATGGATAGAAGATTGTAGAAGGACATGATCGCCTAGACCAACCAGTGTGGCACATGATAATGATCCATTTTTAGATGTTGGGTAAACCTCAGAGCCTTGTCTGCGCAACAACAAAAATCTGCCACTTCTGGGAATCAAACTCGGGCCCTTTTTATCAGGAAGCGAGCACACTAACTACTCAGTCACTGAGGCTCCCATTATATAGTGGAACAAAATAATCTTGGTAGCATTTGACTTATGTCACTCTAGTTGTGAGAATCATCCTAAATACAAATCACTAGTGACAGAATTTTTTCATTGGAAATAGGTACAATAAAGGAAAATGTATTAATGATAACAATATATGATGGTTTTAGTTCTAGTATTACATAATTGAACAAATGAACAGTTGTGTAAATTGATGAATTTATTTGTTTCACTATTTTAAAAATAAATTATATTTTTACGTTTGGCAGGCGAGAGGCCATGAAAAATATGATGGAAAATAAAGAAAATAAGAGGAAAAACAGAGTTTGTGCTTGTGGAAGGAAGGATCGAAAGAAGAGAAAAAAGAAGAAAACTTTAATGAATGGATCATGTGAAGGTATGATAAATTATCAAACAGTGATTATTTCTTTCTCTCAGTAACTATTACATTTGTGATCTATGTTAGAAGTTTATACCTCCTTCTCAAACAGTTCTATCTTTCAAGATAAAAACTGAGCTTCATTTGTTTAATGAAGTATAATTACCAACTTCAACAATTTGACATATTATCGTATCAAAATGAGTTAAATTGTTAGCTTGATGTAGACAATTATTTAATATTATTTGTAATCTTGACTAAAGCTAATAAAATTGTTGACTAAATTGTTAGCTTGATGTAGACAATTATTTAATATTATTTGTAATCTTGACTAAAGCTAATAAAATTGTTGACTAAATTGTTAGCTTGATGTAGACAATTATTTAATATTATTTGTAATCTTGACTAAAGCTAATAAAATTTGTCAACATATATTTTAGATAGCGAGGAAATTCCGACTTATGAAGAAATAGCCAGGTACTACCCTCAGCCCAACCGTAAAAGGCCAATAGTCCTGGTTGGACCATCTAATGTTGGACGTAATGAATTGCAACAGAAACTTCTAGATTCTGATCCAGACAGATTTGGAACTCCTGTGCCTCGTAAGTTTTCTTTTCTGTGGTCCATTTACATCATTTTCTATGTGTGCCAAAACTAATTTTAAATCGATGGAACAATGCCTATTAGTGAATAACTGAGCAAACAAAATAACAGAAGACAAGAAATACAATGTTCACACTTTTCTGAAGTTCATTTGCACATATCGCAGCTTATTTGGTTATGGAAGGCCCCGGTATCACTGCAAACGAATTAAAATCCATAATTGCTCAACCGCCCGTGCCAGCGTAATCATCCGAATCTCATCTCCCAAACAAAGAAAGGTAACTGTAATCCCCATCATAGCAGTCTCAGCACACGCCAAAAGACATAAGGCGAAACCGTGCAGAAAATGAACATAGCCAACTGTTCCCTGTCATACGATATCATCATTCATTGAAAGCAATTGGAATATCAAAACATGATCAAAATAGATGAGACACACAGCTCACGGTGTGCACAGAGCACCTAACTCAGTAGCTCCTGCAACAAGCCGGACTTGGAATATGAGGAAACTGCAACAAGGAACACTTTTCATGCATAGCCTTCAATTGTTCCCGCCGCCTATTCACCATATACCGGGAGTTCACGTCCGCTTGAAAATTATGATCGTCATATTTTTTTTTAATTTAGAGCGCTTGATGATGTTAGGCCATCGTTGATGACTCCAATTCCGAACATATAGACACACTAGACACACAGTCGTCAGATTATTCCCGTCGCACATCAAACAACCGACCGTAAGATTAGAGTATGGCCAGTCTAGGGATTTACGATGACGTAGCACACAAAAAAATGTTGTTTACACAATTTCACTCCCTTTTGATTTCTGATTACTCTAGTAAAAGCAGCCTAAGACGAACAAAACACTGTGCAAATTCCGTAAAGAGATAAAACTGCGGCTGACAAAGTAGTTTACATTGATAAGTAACATGGAAATAACTTGCGTCAATGAATTCCAACAACGGCCATGAACATCACCAATGTGACGTAAAGCGTAGATCAGGTCTAGACGTTGGAAGGTCGCATTCACAACACTTGATTTGTCAAAAAGGGACTGTTGCCAGCGTACAACATCGCTGTAGCGGCGCAGATGTAATAAGAAGATCATCACTTTTACTGTAATGCAGAAAAGTACAACGGAGAACCAAAATTAATCAGACCCCGGATGCACTTTCTGCAGCGATCAAGAGGACGTGGACTAGATCGCAGCTTATCATTGTGTAGACTTGAGCCTATTCTGTCTGTGACACCCAATATTTATCAAGCAACATTAAAATGAGATATATGGAAGGTGAAAACACTTATGCTGTGTGTAGTTTTGAGAATAACAATAAATTAATATAGAGAATAACTATTAACATTATAAATCCTAATAAAGCATCAGTTTCATGGTTCTCCCTTAACAATCATATCGTTAATACGACCACACTAGTAGTACGAATGGGAGCTGATGAGGTGACCAGGGACAGTTTGATGACATACCTTGGAGTTAAGTTTGATTGCAGCCTGTGTTTTCGGGACCACGTCGACCATGGGATAACAAAATCCCGCAAAGGATTAGCCGCCTTGAAGGTCATGGCAGCTGCTAACATCGAGCAGAGGCTACTTACTCTTCTGTTCCAGGGATTAGTCCTCGCACCAATCGAGTATGCCCTGGCAATTCTTACTGTCAGTACGACTCAAATTGATAGGCTGGAGAAAATACAAAATAAAGCCATGCACATTATCCTGGGATGTACGAGGGACACAATGAGGTATCTTCTTGACTTTCCAACCATGGATGACAGAATCAAGATCTGGAGAGCACGAGCATACCTGAAGATTAGTACAGATCCATTGCACCACGTGCTCAACACAGAGAAAGGTGCCAGGCTAAAAAGAGGCAAATCATGGGTGGGCCGAGCAGAAGATGTCATCAAACAGGTCTGTAGGCTTACCAATATCTGTGTTGGCAAGGAGTGGATACCGGTGCCTACAACATTCAAGGGGACTTTCTCGTGTATTGTCACACTCGACAGGAAAAGTAGGGAACAGAACCCGGTCATGGTTAATGCTGAGGTCAACAGTCTCATCTGCGATAACACCGATGAGAAAGATGCAGTCATATATACAGACGGATCTGTAAGATGACACCAAAGAAGTGCATGGGCATTTACAGCACGTTTGGCAGGCAGGATAGTCAAAGAAGACAGTGGTGCATACGTCATGACCACGAGTAGCATGACAATGGAGGCGATGGCAGTGACCAAGGTATTCAAATGGTTAGAGTCACAAGACTACACCCACGCATGTATACTGAGTGATTCGATGAGCATGATAAAAAAAGTGGAGGTGGGCTCTGTATGCATGCAATGGGTAGAGTCGTTGCAGAAATCCAAAATACGTAAGGTCACCTTTGTCTATGTCCCTGGACATGCGGGAGTACGGGGAAATGAAAGAGCGGACAGGTTGGCCAGCTGCGCTGTCGTTAAGGATGGGCAACTAATGGATCGAGCGGACATCATCAATGCCCTCCGAGATGTGGGAAGAGCACATGACTTTGACAAACACAGATCCACGTCACTTCTTCGGATGAAAGAGATGGGAGTTAAGATGGGCACAGCCAGAAATGAGAAACTTAGTGGGCGTGTAAGAAGACTTATCAACCAACATAGAACTGGAGTCGTTAGTCGCTGGACACTGAGGGAATTGCTGAGGAGGGGATCTGAGCACCTATTGACATGTTCGGAGTGCAATGATGATGACCCGCAAATAACTCAATATTAACATTATAGGAATATGTTAAATAAACTGGATTTAGTGCAGGAATAATGTATCTTTGGTTACAGGATAGTTTACTTTGGAGGAAATATTATTGAAAGAAGAATAGTACACATTCTGAATACAAAGAAAACATTACAATGTTAATGTACACTATCAAAACATGTGCTTCAGTTAAGTTGATTGTTAACAGTCCATCTCAGAGAAGGACAACCCCAGATAAAGACTTATTTCTCTGGTAGAAAAAACAGCTCAAATGCTGCCTTGTAGAAAGTTGAACAATAACCTAAGACTAGGAATGCCGTACGAATTCAAGACAAACGAGGAAATTAGAGAAATCGTCAATCAACCACTAATATCTTCAGTAATCAAGAAAAGATGATGGTCATATGTTGGACATGTGATGAGAAGAGATAATAACCGAATAGCAAAGCAAGCCCTCATGTGGGAAACAACAGGTAAGAGGAAAAAATGAAGACCCAGAGAGACACTGAGAAGAACATTGATGTGAGAGGCAAAAGCAGCAGGAATTGGCTCCCTCAATGAGATAGAGCTGCTTGCACAGAACAGAGACAAATGGTGAGATTTGATAAAAGATCTTTAGAAGGATTTAAAACTGCTAGAATAAAAATTTAGATAAGAAAAGGAGTATCTTGGTCTACGCCCTATGGGCCGGCTATGGCTCGAAAGGTCAATAGATAGATAGAGGAATGCCATCCCAAACAAATATGTGTTAAAAATAGGTATATTGAAAGGTGCAGAATACAGTTCAGTGCAATCTCTTAATAAGGGAACAAAGACATATTGAGGACAACTTAAGAGTCAGCAAAAAAAAAAACACTGAAGATTGCATTAACATATTTCATAAAAAGTAAAGTAAAGTACCCCCGTCACGCCAAGTGGCGTATAGGGAAATATGGTGTTAGTGACCCTATATTTTACAGACCTCCAGCACATGATTTTTGGGGTAATGTGGTCAGTATTACGCCCGTGCTGCTTTACTTTCCCAGAAAAAAATCCGGTACCCATTTAAGGCTGGGTGAACCCGAAGCCGTCGGTTGGGATCGAACCCTACCCCTTGTCCGTGGTAGTCCAGTTCACTAACCACTGAGCTATCGCGGCTCAACATATTTCATACAATCAATCATCTACCCTGATGGCTCTGTTGTTCGGCACGGTCAGAGCTCATGGGCTTTCATGGCCTGGGTCAAGGGAAGAACATTAAAGGAGGAGAGTGGAGCTTTCACTGCAACTACAAGAAGTATGCCATTGAGACCATGACAGTAACTAAAGTAATGGCCTGACTAGACATACATTTTACTCATGTGTGTTTTCTGAGTGACTCAATGAGCATACTGAGGAAGATTGAAGGGGGCTGGGTTCGAAGACAGTGGTTGGTGTTATTAAAGAACTCAGACTGACTGATGTATATTTAATTTTGGTCACTGGACACTTGAGCGTGAGTGGAAATGAACGAGCTGACAGCCTGGCAGTAACAACTGCCATGGTTGGGTGATGTGCTATGGACCTGACTGACATTCTGAATGCACTGAGAGTGGTTAGGCGAGCTAATGATTCACTCAATGATCATGAATCTACAACCATGTCCAGACTGCGTGAACACCAAGTTCATCCAAACTGGAGATGCCAGAAAGGAGCGCTATGAAGACACAGAAGAATAACAAATCAATACAGAGCTGGAATAATCAGTCCCCACACACTGGGGAACATACTGGCGAGGTGATCTGAGCACATATGGATGTGTCTGACATGCAGTGAGGATGGTCTTGATCTGTCCACTAAACTATTGCAATCATAACGACACATTTCTAACAGACTTTCTCCGCTGACCTATCGGATCTATGTTGTGGCATAGTTCAACAGGCATTTTACTTTAAATGTTACCACACATTCAAAGTGTCTGCTTCAGAATAGCATGCGGATGTAGAAAACTCTTTAACTGTGGTGTTGCATACTTCCATATATCTGACTATATTAACAAGCTGGATCAATGCAAGACATTGAAGTAATCGGAACTTAGAGAAAAATTGTTGAAGAAATGAAACAGAAATTAAACAAAATTTTAACTCATATGTGACTATCTACATAAAGACTATCAACATACTGATCTAAGCAAATCACAAATGATACATTGCACACAATAATTTATTCTAGAAGTTTCTAAGTGCTGAGTAATGCACCTTGAATCTTCATATTCCACGCACAGGATGTATTCTGCCACAGTCAACAATCAATAGATGGAAGTTTATGAAAAATATGTTAAACACTCTCTCAAGAGCTCACATAGGCAAGACGTAGCACCATCAATGATGGATCCCTGCATATAGACAGAATTGTACAAGTCTGATTTTCATTTAACATGTAATTACATTGAGTTTGGTTTCTATATTAGATCACTTGTGTCATGCTAACAGTTGTTTAACTTGTAGTGCTTGTGTATTTATATTGTCTATCCTTTTGAATTTAGTCTTCCTTGAACTTTCAAATCATTGGTTGCTGTAGATACATAATGGCAACTGTTTATGGTTCATTTTTGTAAGGTAGCCAAGCCACTTTCCTTTTGAATGGTTGTAAGTTCCTAATTTCACTCATGGAATGTTTGGTAGAACTGTTTTATTTGATTCATGATCCCTTATCAGATATCGGCTCCCAAGGTTGTCTAGAAAATCATCAGCTGCAATCAGAAACCATCACTGTAGGAAAAATGAAGTAAATTGTTTCAGACTTTATTTAACATAACAGTTATGTTCCCTGCTGATTAACAGCAACAAACAAAATAAATTATTCACACTAGATGTAAATCATCACTGTTGTGAAATCATAAAAATAATAAATAAAGAACAGAATTTTGGTGCCAAATCTTAATGAATCAAATATTTCCAATATGAAGTTTTTTTTTCCTTTCCAGACACAACTCTGCCACTACAGGGAAATGAAATTCAAGGCAGTACATATCATCATATCTCTCGTGAAGAATTCAACATGATGATTCAACAGAACCGATTTGTGGAGTTTGGGGATCACCAAAAAAATCTGTATGGTACCTCATTTGATGCTATCAGGGACATCATAGCACAAGGGAAAGTTTGCTTGCTCAAAATACAGCCTGAGGTAATAATGGTCTTCCATATATGTTTGATATCATGAAGTTACAAATAGTGTGTTTGTTTTATATTTTTCTATGCATCCAAGAAGGCACTAAACATTTATGGTATATTTCACATATTAACTAGTCATTTGTGATGTTAATTCTAAATAGATCATCCTGGTTTTATAGATATGTAAACAATGCTTTACATTTTCAGACTTTGAAGGTCATCCGTGTTGCTGATTTAAAACCATACATAATATTTGTGTGTCCACCAACACTGGACAAGCTGCGACTGTTGCAGGATCAACTGGATTCTCCACTTGTAAGTTTTTGCTTATTTTAATCATTTGTCAAGATAGGGGGGATGGTTGGTCTAGAGGCAAAACGCCGGTCTCGAGACAGAGAGGTTGTGAGTTCAAATCCCTGCTGCACTAGTTGGGATTTTTATTTGTGATTTCTCTCTGTGGCAACCACCCCTGGTCTCAGCAGTGGAACAGTGCCTCGGAAGATTGAGTTATTTCACTGTGGTGCGAGGGACCCTTGTGCACACGGCTGCCAGGGATAAATGGATTAACACGCAAAATTCAGTTCCTTGTCTCTAATAATTTCACAAGAGGTGAAAGCTGGCAAGCGCAAAAAAAAAAAAAAAAGATATTTGTCAAGATAACTACATTTATCTTTCTGAACTTGTAAAATGTCAAGATAACCACATTTATCTTTCTGAACTTGTAAAATGTCAAGATAACCATATTTATCTTTCTGAACTTGTAAAATGTCAAGATAACCAAAGTAATTTTTCTGAACTTGTACCCTTTCTTATATTTTCTTATGTTTTTAAAAAAAATATAATCTTGTGCACTTTTGTGATGTTTTTTTCTCCTCAAAATGTTTCACTTTGTGCATCTTTGAACCCTTATCTTGTCATTGCAGGTGGATGGAGTCAAAAAGGGCAAAGATGTTCAAACCATTGTAAGTTACAATCATGTTCAAGTATTTAATCTGGTTATGTGAGAGAGAGAGAGTATATAAATTCTTTGAATGTAGTTTAGTTGGTTCTGGTTAAATCAAGAAATTTGAAGTACAGGAAGCATTTTCCTGTGGCTAATTGAGCTTCCCATGACAGGTTGACTAGAGCATACACCATAATTAGTGCATACTTTCTAACAAGTGTACTAGATCATGAGAAAGATCTGGCTTTCATAGGGTACACAAATGACAACAAAACAAGTCTTGAAAGTAATGCAAAAATATGCTGGTACAGTTCTCATGGAACCCACAGGGAGAGAGAAAACAAGAAAGGCATAGGAATACATAGAGAGGAGAAGTCATTGGCCTTCACCAAAAGGAAATAGAAATAATCTCCAAGAATATGGTTAAATGGAGAGAAATTGTCCATGACCTATGCTGCCAGAGGGTTATGAGGGGGGTTTGATTGATTTTTTGAAGCCTCTCATTTGGCTTCCGCAGCGTGTGTCCTATCCAACGCCATCGTCTACGCTGTATCTCTTTATCCACAGGTATTTGACTGGTACATTTCCATAATTCTATGTTAGTGATTTTGTCCTGGCATTTCCATTTTTTTTCATTCTGCCTAACCATCCATTAATGAAGGTCTGTAGCGTCAAGATTGTCATTTTTGTTGTTCTCCATGTTTCACTGCCATATAATAAGACTGACTTAACATTGGAGTTAAACATTTTTATTTTTGTATTTCTTCCTAAAACATGCTTGTTCATCTCTCAAATGTTTCTCTATGGCCTCTTTTAGTCTCTCCAGAATAATTCTGCTTAATATTTTTCCTGACGCTGATAGTAGCATAATTCCCTTATAGTTTGTGCACTCTTGTCGACTTCCTTTCTTTGGTAGTTTGATCATATAACCTTCTTTCCAGTCTTTAGGTATTTCTTCCCTCTCCCAAATGTCATCTAGTAGATTATGTAACATCTTGGTAAAGGTGTTGATATCTGCTTTGATGGCTTCTGAAGGAATTTCATCTGGTCCTGTGGCTTTACCATTTTTTAATAGTTTGATGGCTTTCATTATTTCTTCTTTGCTTGGTTTTCCACATTTAACGTGTAACTCTTCTTCTGCTGGTAGTATATATGGAGGGTTATTTGAGCTGGGGCTATTCAAAAGTTCTTCAAAGTGCTCTTTCCATCTCTCCATTTGTTCCCTTATATAACTAAGCAGATTTCGTTTCTTATCTTTAATAAAGGCATAGATTTGTTTGTATTTTCCACTTAATTTCTTTGTGCTGTGTACAGTTCTTTCATATTCCCTTTATTTGCTGCTTCCTCTGCCTCTTTAGCTAGTTCATCTATATATTTCCTCTTATCCCTTTTAATGCATCTTCTTACTTCTTTGTTCACTTCTGTGTAAGCTTCCTGTGTCTTGACTTTATTACTTCTTGTTTTGCTTTTATTTATGTCTGCTTTCTTATTCTTTCTTTCTTTAATTTTACAATTTTGCTGTCACCCATGCCTGATTCTGGCGTTCCATTTCCCCAGGATTTCTTTGTATGTCTCTTTCCATATAACCTTTACCTGTTTCCAGTGATCTTTTATATTTATTGTATTTTCTAGTTGTTGGACAGCTCAGGAGATATTTACATTCGCACTATACCAGATGGCTCACTGTTCAACCTAGCACGACTAAGAGCAAAAACCAAAACAAATGTTGCCCTACTTAAAGAATTTTTATTTGCTGACGATGCAGCCCTAGTCGCTCATAGTGAGGCCACCCTACAGTCGCTGATCAACAACCTGGATAAAGCATGCGACCTTTTTTCACTGTCAATTAATGTTCAGAAGACAGTAATACTAAATCAAGGTGACTTCAAACCTCTATCTATTACTCTAAAAGACTGCCCACTAGAATCAGTACAGAAATTTACATATCTTGGATCCACAGTTACGCAAACCATCTCTCTTGATGAAGAAATAAACTGTCGAATTGGTAAGGCAGCTACGACCTTCGGCAAACTCACAAAAAGGGCATGGAACAACACGAAACTAACTCGAAAGACTAAACTCCTAATATATCAAACATGTGTGCTTAGCACACTACTATATGGATCCGAAACCTGGACAACATACTCAAACCAGGAAAAAAGACTAAATGTCTTCCACATGCGATGTCTCCGCAAAATAATGCACATCAAATGGCAGGACAAAATAACCAACTTAACTGTCCTGCAACGTGCTAAGACCCTAACAATCATGTCGATGCTCAGAAGTCGAAGGCTAAGATGGCTGGGGCATGTCCAACGGATGGAAGAAAAACGCATTCCTAGGCAAATACTATATGGCGAGCTAAAACACGGAAAACGACAAATCGGCAGACCTAAACTACGATATAGAGATATCTGCAAATCATCTCTGAAAGACTTCTCCATCTGTGAAAACGACTGGCAACATCTGGCAAGTGATCGCACATCATGGAGAGCACGTATAAGGAACGGTATAACAACATTTGAGACTGTGCTAAGACAGGACTTAGAAGAGAAGAGACTCATGAAAAAGGATGGTAAACCCTGTGGATCAGCGAGCCTGACCTGTTCATTATGTGACCGCGTGTGTTTGTCAAACATTGGTAGAATTAGCCACGAGAGAAGCTGTTCGGCAAAAACAATACCTCAAAAAAATACGCAATAGCCTCCACTAGACCGTCTGACAAGACGAAAAGGGCCATATATATATATATAGTTGTTGGAGGACTTGGTATTTGTTTGATACTGTTACTGCAAATTTATCCCTGTAAAACCCTACATTGAAAAACTTTCCACCCTTATTTGTTGAACTATATCTTTTTAGTTTAAGTTTAAGTTTGGCTAGCAAAAGATGATGATCTGAAGCCACATCTGCTATTCTATAAACTTTTTCATCATGTAAGGGACTTAAACTTATTATTAATACATTTGTGGTCAATTTGATTCTCTGTTCTATGATCTAGTGACACCCATGTAGCTTTATGTATTCTTTTAAAAAAGTAAAAGTACAGGACACCCGTCACATCAAGTGGCGTATAGGGAATATGGTGTTAGTGACCATAAATTTTACAGACCTTCAGCACAGAATTTTTGGGGTAACGTGGTCGGTATTACGCCCGTGCCATTTTACTTTCTCAGAAAAAAAATCCGGTACCCATTAGAGGCTGGGTGAACCGGAAGCCGTCGGTTGGGATTGAACCCTACCTCTTGTCCATTGTAGTCCTGCTCACTAACCACTGAGTTATCGTGGCTCCCATGTATTCTTTTATGGTGGAATATTGTTCCTCCTAAGCTCATTTGATTAAGAGCACAGAATTTCACGAATATCTCTCCATTCTCATTTTATCACTTCGAAGTTGTCCGATCCTACTTTTACATTTAGATCTCCCATCAAAATTATAATATCCTTAGCTCATCTTTCATCCATCTGACATTGTAACTGTTTATAGAATTCATCTTTAACTAAATCATCCTTATCATTATTTGGTGCATAGCATTGAATAATGTGTATTTTTATTTTGTTTTTTTGTAGTTGTTTTAAATGTTGCTGTCATTAGTCTTGGCCCTACTGCATCCCATTCTATCAGTGTCATTTGTGCTTCTCTTGATAACATTATAGCTAATTCCTCACAATGTTGGACTCCCGGTTCCTGGTGTCCTGATGATAAAATCATCTTTCCTGTATTTAGTTTTATCCTTTCCATTCCTAACCATCCTGTTTTGCACATTCCCAGAATATCTAGTTTGCAATTTCTCATTTCTGCTGCTACCTGTGCAGCTTTTCCTTGTTCATTTAGAGTACGAACATTCCAGGTGCCAATTCTGGAGGATTTCCTGGTAGACAAAAAGTGAGTCGGCAACCTGGACTCCTTACGGTTTTCTCCAGATTGCGTCATACATCTCTTAGACAGAGAGCCTTTATCTTTCCTGGATGGTGGATTTACTTTTATTCTTTTCTTTGACTTGTCCTTGTTTGTGAAGTTTTTTCAGCTAATTTTTTTACAGTATGGGATAGCCAGTCCCATGTACAACCCTCCTTAGTCACCTTTTACGAACATGCCTGGTAGGGAACAGCACCACTATTGATAGTCAGAATTTGCCAAAAACTTATCTATCTATTCCCTTTTGAGCCGAAGACAGCAGAGGGCAGAAATTGTGGACTTTATGTGCAGCAATCTTTGTTATCAAGTATCATATCTTACACATAACACATACTGTATTTTGCCACAAGGCTTTGTTCTGGGCAAGTTGTTCAATCTCTGTGAGGGAGCTGGTGCCTGCTGTTGTTGCCTATCAACTGTGTATTCTTTTTAGTGTTTCTCTAGGTTGACCTCTTTTTCCTCGCTGGTTCCCATTTGAGGGCCTGCCTTCAGATCCCATGAACTTATACTTCATGATTCTTGATCCTGCCCATGCTGTTAGACGTCACATCGGGCTTGTAGTGTTTTTGCAGTTTTGTTTTTTTGTAGCGTCTTTCTCTTCATGCCAACTTTTATTAAATAACCTTAGGTGGAATAAGTTTTAAGTATTAAATGCTTACATCATCTCTGCGTTTATTTTTTTTTGGAGCAGGAAGCTCTATTATTAGCCATGTGTTTCACTGTTAATTAAATTTCTGTTACAGTGATTTCTTTTATATTGATGTCTAGATGCTGAATTGGTTCATCTATTTCAAGCTGCATCAGTAATTTATTTGCTTAGAGATTTATCAGAGCAGTCTTGCTGATTATTGTGAATTTATTTTGACATATTTTTGTGGTTATTATTATGATTCAGTTTTTTTTTTCCCCCAGTTGTAATTACCCTTCTTGTTGGCACTTAATTTTGTTTTGATTTACAAACTTTTTGTTTTCTTTCCTTAGAATGACCAATTGAGAGATATAATTGATCGGTCTCGAGAGATTGAGGAACTGTATGGACATTTGTTTGACTTTGTGTTAGTGAACAGTGAGTTGATTCTGGCATACACAGAACTACTTGAAGAGATCAACAGAATTGAGATGGAACCCCAGTGGGTGCCTGCTTCATGGATCAGCAATTAGACATTTCCAGCGAAAGTCAGCCAAGTTGTTGATTGTTGAGATTTGTGGTTTGAAGGTGTAGCCAGAGAGATCAAAACATGCTAGATCACACAACTATCACATCATTTGTAGGAGGAATAGACATTTCAGCTTTTCTTGACATGTGTGGCAGTTAATGCATACATTAAGATGAGACTAAATGTGGGACACTCTCAATGACTTATTTTGTATATTTCACAAATGCATCTTTGCAAGAGAGGGTGTCTCTGCATATTGAGGTGGTATGATGAGCACAGAAAAAATATCTTGTCACAGTTTTTGATTTGGAAAAGAGACAGAGCTTTGTTTCCTGCAGTTAGAAGTGTGACCTGCTGAATTTCCTGAAACTGCTCCCATTGTGTGATTTATGCAAAGATTTCTGTGATTTAAAAAAATGTGAAAGCGAAACATGATTAATTGGTCTCAAGGATTCACAAAATGAATGCAATCTTCCTTTGAGCACAGGCATAAATTATTTTATTGGAAATATGTGCATGACATTTTAGTGACATGAATTCTTGACTTGTTGCTTGGATATGCTAAGATAACAGCTTATGTCATCGTTCTCAAGGATGATAGATGATTCTTACTTTGTGAGATGCTGATATTCTGGAACTTTCTTTAATTGTTGCAACAGAGACTGAGTGTCACTTTAGTGGCATATTTAACAAAAGTAGACCAATTCTTGGAGATTTATAACTGCAGATTAACATTTTAATTGTAATATTTTATAATATGTATTTTATGAGGTTTATTAGAATGAGATTATTTAACTATAATGAAGGGAAGTTTGGAGATTGTGCGTGAAGTTAAATTACTTGGCCGTAGTTAATGTGTAATGGCACAAATCTGTAACATTTCATCTTATTCTATCTTGTGATTTTTCAACAAAATTTCTTCCAATATTGATATCAGACATTATTGGCTTCTTGGAATTCAGTTTGTTCTGTTCATCTTGATAAAGAACTGTTCAAACTGGTCTTCCTGGAAGATACAACTGTATAGTTGCTGACAAACATTTTATGTACAGTTGTAACTGTACTTCTGTTGCTACTGTCTTTGATTGTTGTAGCCTCTCTTGGTATTATGTCTTTGACTGTTGTAGCTTCTGTTGGTACTATGTGTTTGACTGTTGTAACATCTGTTGGTACTTTATCTTTAACTGTTGTAGCTTCTGTTGGTACAATGTCTTTAACTGTTGTAGCTTCTGTTGGTACAATGTCTTTGACTGTTGTAACATCTGTTGGTACTTTATCTTTAACTGTTGTAGCTTCTGTTGGTACAATGTCTTTAACTGTTGTAGCTTCTCTTGGTACAATGTCTTTGACTGTTGTAACATCTGTTGGTACTTTGTCTTTAACTGTTGTAGCTTCTGTTGGTACAATGTCTTTGACCGTTGTAACTTCTCTTGGTACTATGTCTTTAACTGTTGTAGCTTCTGTTGGTACAATGTCTTTGACCGTTGTAACTTCTCTTGGTACTATGTCTTTAACTGTTGTAGCTTCTGTTGGTACAATGTGTTTGACTGTTGTAACATCTGTTGGTACTTTGTCTTTAACTGTTGTAGCTTTTGTTGGTACTATGTCTTTGACTGTTGTAACATCTGTTGGTTCTGTGTCTTTGACATTACCTGAAATGTTTGTGGGAAGAATATTCAATGAAGCATATGACAACCAAGCAGATTAAACTGGTCATATGACAACCAAGCAGATTAAACTCGTTATATGACAGCCAAGCAGATTAAACTGATCTTTTGACAATCAAGTAGATTAAACTGGTCATATGACAACCAAGCAGATTAAACTGGTCATATGACAACCAAGCAAATTAAACTGGTCATATGACAACCAAGCAGAGCAAACTGATCTTTTGACAATCAAGTAGATTAAACTGGTCATATGACAATCAAGTAGATTAAACTGGTCATATGACAGCCAAGCAGATTAAACTGGTCATATGACAGCCAAGCAGATTAAACTGGTCATATGACAATCAAGAAAATTAAACTGGTCATATGACAGCCAAGCAGATTAAACTGGTCATATGACAATCAAGCAGATGTGGATTCAATTCCTGACAGAGTGTGAGTGGAACAAAAAAAAAACCAGACTTGTACGCTGTGTGGCGCTGCACATTTCCCAACCTCTCAAACAAAACCTGCACACATACACAGTCAACCCCAAGCAGGTGTGAGATAATGCTATAACAGATAGGGTTTTACTTTGTTGTTTTGTCTTTCTTTTTTGGTGTTTTTTTTTCTTCAATAAAATCCACAAATTTAAACTAAGTTTATTGAAAGAAACACCACAAAGTAGTTAAAATAGCAATATCACACACTACAGCAGAATCACAGCAACTACAATTTATTCTGTTTTTTTTTCTTTAAATGGAATTAAAATGCTGTGAAAGATAGGACCTGATTGTGAGAAAAAGGTGGTATACAAATAAAATATTCTGTACATTTTAGTTCACATCGGTCTACATTTGTCATTGTTATCTTTTAGAGTCTGGATTTGATTCCCAGAAGTGACTGATTTTTTGTTGGACTGGTGTTCACACAGCCTCTATAAATGGGTACCAGAGATTTTCCTGGGAAGTAATGGTGGCCTAAGTCGACTAAGGAGGTTGATCGATGGCTTGACAAGCTGTCATTGTAAAAAGCATTGTTATGGAAACAGAACCATAGATTTTAGAAGCAGTGATCTCTGCAATATGTGCCACTTTGGCACGCAAGGTTTCTGTTTTTGAGATTGTAATTCTGCCCTATGTGCCGTCTTCGGCTCGAAAGGACTATAGATAGATAGAATGGTGGCCTGGCATGATACCAACCACATCACCCAAATATGAGGTGGTAATAGAAAAATAGGGTCGCTAACTGACTGTATAAGGGAATCTGTGATCTTTGAGTCAAGGCATAAAGTACATGCTAAGGAATGCTTTTATACAACATAAGTAGAACATTTTTATTACAAAACTATTTATAGTGAGTGATTTAAATACCACAAATCGAAACACTCAGGTCAGACTCATAGGTGCTCACTCCTCATCAACAAATGATACACATTTATATGCTGAATACTTAGTTCAACTTGCTTGCTGTGCACAGTTCCTGATTATTCTGTCTGTCACTCCATATTACTCATACAGAGTAATTGAATTGCTCCCTCATCTATTGCTATGTCATTTCACAAATATACGCTCGTAATAATATCCCATACCATATATAATGTCTTAGAAGAGTTTAATATTTTTATTGGCTATGCCACGGCACTTAGAGGTGGGGCCAGTGCTCTTCCTCACTGTCTTATCTTTCCTCAGCTCACTGTGTCAAGTACTCAAGTCTTAAAATGTTTTATCCACTTGTAGAATCATCTGTTTGGATTTTATAAACATGATTTCCGGTCAATATGGTGGATAGGTGGCAGGAACCATTGAAGGCGATGTCTGAAAAGTGTTCCTTGTTGCAGTTTCCTCATATTACAAGTCCAGCTTGTTGCAGGAGCTACTGAGTTAAGTGCTCTGTGCACACCGTGAGCTAGGCGTTTCATCCATTTTAATCGTGTTTCAATAATCCGATTGTTTATGATGAATGATGATATCATATGACAGGGAACAGACAGTTGTGTTCACTTTTTGTGTGGTTTCGCCTTATGTCTTTTGGCATGTGCTGAGACTGCAATGATGGGGACTACAGCTACCTTTCTTTGTTTGGGAGATGAGATAGTAATTCGGATGATTCCACTCGCACGGGTGGTTGAGCAATTATGGATTTTAATTCGTTTGCAGTGATACTGGGTCTTCATAACCATGAACTCAGATCCTGAAATGTTAACATCTTTCTTGAGTCAGTGGTATCTGAACCTGCACACTCATCTCATGCTGAAGGTGGTTAACATCTACACTACTATTTGTTCATTGATGATTATACTCTCATTGTTAAAGTAATATTTTTGTAATTAAAACATTTGGTCAGTTTGTCAACATTTAAGTATTTTTTAAGTATGCACCCTGAGAGTCAAGATCAGAAATGAAGAACTGAGAAAAAAGCTAGAAATAACCCCCGCCATAGGATATATAAAGAAACAATTGAGAAAGTGGTTTGGCCTCGTGACAAGGCTGAGTGATCAAAACACAACACAACGAGCCCTCAATAAACATTGCGAGAATACCAGACCCAAGGGTTGACCACGAAAAAGATGGATCGACGGAATATTAGAAGCCCTAGGAAATATAACAGCAGCAGAGGTGGACAGAAGAGCAGAATACCGCAAATTATATCTCCCCTCGATGCTGAAAGGCAAATGAGGAAAGAAAGAAAAAGAAGTATGTTTTAATGCCTTTTTAATGCTTGAACATGTTAGTAAAGATCATGTGTGCTTCATTTGTAAGTATACAGCAAATATGTACAACAGTGGATGCATTTGTCATATTCCTATTATTTGAACCATTCCAGAATAAAATATATGGGAATGTGCACAGTCACTATGTTCTTACAATCTTTAATTGTGAGGCGAGGTTAGCCACATTTCTGTACTCTGAACAACCACTGAAAGCACAATTACCATTCCTTAATGAAAGCCAATCTGGCCATTCTTTCATTTAAGGGGACAAATGCATGTTGATTTATGCACATCAGAGGACACTGCTTTCTTGAGTCTTTGTTATCTCTAGTTCCAGACATTCATACTCACTGTGTTGTCTTGGTATCTATCTATCTATCTATTGTCCTTTCGAGCCGAAGACGGCACATAGGGCAGAACCACAATCTCAAAAACAGAAACCTAGCGTGCCAAAATGGCACATATTGCAGAGATCACTGCTTCTAAAATCTATGATCTGTTTCCATAACAATAGTTTTTACAATGACAGCTTGTCAAGCCATCGATCAACCTCCTTAGTCGCCTCTTACAACATGCTTGGAAAGTCACAGTGTCACTATTCTTTACTCATAATGAGACCCCGGTAACACACAGGAATTGGTCACAGGAATTCACATATGAGGAATTGTCTTGGTATAGTAGGGCTTTAATCCTTTGTGGCTCAATGGGGTGGATTTTCTACCAATCCAGATTTCTTTGCTACCACAGGGTAGTAGTTGGTAAGCATTTAAATGACAAAGAATGGTTCAGAATTGTTGTACCCAGATCATGTCATACAGCCTGGTCTTTTCTGTTGTTCATTGCTAAGGTTCTATCCATGCCTTATTTGAACATAAGACTTTTTTGTTTGTTATCCATGAATGAGATTTTACTGAGGCTAAGATCTAGTAAACAATGCCACTTCTCATGGTTTGAGCATCAACACTACAGCTGGCCTCTTTGTAGCTGACAAATGGAAGCACTCAATCAGAATAGGGATCTTCTTCCTTTTTGCTCCTTCTGGAGTATAGGTCTTCAACAAACACTCTCCAAGTCATTATGTTTCTTGCCATTCTTTTAAGATCATTCCATGTCTTCTGAACATCCTCATCACTTCTTCCACCTGTCTTCCCCATGAATATTTTGGTCTTTCTCTTTGTCTCTTCCCCCAGGGTTTCCAAAAAAGGACCTATTGTGTAATATTTTCAGTTGGCTTCTGTAGTGTGTGTTCTATCCAGCACCATTGTTTTTATTATATCTCTTTGTCCACTGGTATTTGACTGTTGCTTTTCCATAATTCTATGTTAGTGATTTTGTCCTGCCATTTTCATCCTCTTATTCTGTGCAAGCATCCATTTATGAAGGTTTGTATCTTCATGATTGTCATTTTTGTTGTTCTCCATGTTTCACAGCCATATAATAGAGCTGAATAGTGATGGTAATGACAAAATAATTTGTTTTATGAGTATTCCAATTTGATTTTCTTCTAAACATTGACTTTTTGTAGTAAGATATCATTGACTAAAATGAAAATAAATTCCACCCTCCTAATACATTTCATGATTGCACACATTTTATTTGTAGTAGTATTTCAGAGTTCTTGTTCTTGGCTTTCACCCGTTAAACGGGTGCAGATGTGTTGTGTTGCTAGTTTACAGCAAATCAGCTATGTCTTTTGGCCTACCACATCCATCTTCTGCATGGGGAGATTTACTTAATAATTTGTGCCTAGTCAGCAACCATTGTGGGCTAAAATTTTAGATTTTCAACAACCAAAGGTTCTTTAAAATGTACTAATGCACACAGGGCCTCTTGTTTTTCACCATTATCTGAGGGTGCTAGACATTGATTCTCACTACCCAGACACCAGGAGAGGGTAAAGCCATGAATTGATACCTATGGTGGGAAACAAACCTGGGACCTTCCTGTCTTGAGGCTGATGTCTTACCTCTAAGTCACCTGGTTCTCCATAGGAGTTCTGCTGTTGGATTCTTGTACAGGTTTGTTCATAGTTTAACAAACATTATATGTTGGGTTCATGAAAAGAAAAGAAAAATGTATAAATAGGTTGGTGTAATTATTTGTAACTAGATGTGACATAGTTTGATTATATTTTGCTAGATGCCAACATTTTGTGAGGTTTAGACATCCTCATCTCATGTGTCCCTGTGCTGGAACTTGATGGTGAGGGTTAGACATCATCATCTCACTTGTCCTTCAGCTGGAACTTGATGGTGAGGGTTAGACATCATCATCTCACTTGTCCTTCAGCTGGAACTTGATGGTGAGGGTTAGACATCATCATCTCACTTGTCCTTCAGCTGGAACTTGATGGTGAGGGTTAGACATCATCATCTCACTTGTCCTTCAGCTGGAACTTGATGGTGAGGGTTAGACATCATCATCATCTCACTTGTCCTTCAGCTGGAACTTGATGGTGAGGGTTAGACATCATCATCTCACTTGTCCTTCAGCTGGAACTTGATGGTGAGGATTAGACATCATCATCTCACTTGTCCTTCAGCTGGAACTTGATGGTGAGGGTTAGACATCCTCATCTCAATTGTCCTTCAGCTGGAACTTGATGGTGAGGGTTAGACATCCTTATCTCACTTGCCCTTCAGCTGGAACTTGATGGTGAGGGTTAGACATCCTTATCTCACTTGTCCTTCAGATGGAACTTGATGGTGAGGTTTAGACATCCTTCTCTCACTTGTCCTTCAGCTGGAACTTGATGGTGAGGGTTAGACATCCTCATCTCACTTGTCCTTCAGCTGGAACTTGCTTCCCATGACAGCTACTCTAAAGTTTTCTCTGTTCTGCATGGCCAGCTTCTGTTCCTAGCTCATCATCCATTTGACATTTTCAAGATTTGTATACACACAAATTTGTTGGCAGATAATGTGTTAGCAGTTCTTTATACACACAAATTTGTTGGCAGATAATGTGTTAGCAGTTCTTTATACACACAAATTTGTTGGCAGATAATGTGTTAGCCGTTCTTTATACACACAAATTTGTTGGCAGATAATGTGTTAGCAGTTCTTTATACACACAAATTTGTTGGCAGATAATGTGTTAGCAGTTCTTTATACACACAAATTTGTTGGCAGATAATGTGTTAGCAGTTCTTTATTTTAATATTAATTGAATTATATTTAAATGTGTTTTCATATTAATTGAATGGTAGTTGCATGCACCTGTAATGTGGTTAAGCTGAATGTCAATACCTGAGCATTGTGTGTGCTTCACTTGACCATCTTACTTTCTTTTGCTGAAGCCTGGACAATGTTTTGTTCTAAAACAAAAATGACAATCAGAAAATAGGAGATGTTGAATTGAGAACAAGGCTTTTTTAAAACTTTGTTTGATTTTGAAAATGGTAAAGAAAAACTGTGATAAATCATTATGAGGAAATCATTATGAGGAAATCATTGTATGTGGCTCATACTTTCTGACAATGGATGAGTAGTGAGAACATTGATTCTTCCTTACTTGTGCACACCTGAACTGATGATCATATTCCTGTTTATTTGTGAGATGTGCACACCTGGTCAGTGTCTTTGCTTCTTATACATCTTGTTGTGTTCAGTGTGCCTTTTCAGATATCAGGTTTTATTGAAGAAAAGCTACCAGTTCATCACGACATGTACCCCTCACATTTGAGGTTGATATTTGGTGAGAAGAAGATCCACCTGAGATTGCTTGTTGAGTGGCAGGTCTTGTTTGATATATTCACAAATATTGATATACATCTTTGCTTCAATGGCTCTTAGTTTGCTTGTCTTTAATGTACTAAAAATTGTAAGTTATTTTTATTATGTGGGTCAGGAATTTAGCAGTTTATGTGCATTTGTCTGCTTTTACAAATATTTGTTTTAACATGGCTTTTAAATCAACTCTTACTGTATCCAAACAGATTGTATGCTTGCTTTTATTTCAATATTGAAAGATACAGTTTTGTTTATTTACACTGAGCTTTCTTTTAAATGGAATTTCCTCACAATTTACAGGTGATGTATATTTTAAAACAATTGCCAAAATGCATTTCCAAAATAAAAAAAAAAAATTTTCTACATTGCTATTTTAAAAAATCTGCAGTGTGAAAATGTTACAGCCACACTATGGTTTTACATCGAAGATACCTGTAGTTATTTATTATAATGTAATTACATTTTAATATGAATAAATTTGCTTTGTAGGTGTCTGTTCATACTAATCGAAGGCTGTTATAGTTATTTATTAGAGTTTAATTTGTTGGACATGAGAATCATTTAATAAGGCCACTTATTTATTGCACATTTCAATTATTTGAGCCATTACTGAACGTAAGCTGTGATGGTTTTGTTACCTTTCTTTATCTAGATCAGTGCACACTAGCTAAACACATTAGTTACATATCAAGAAGGCTGGCATTTGATTTCCTCTTTCTGTCACCTCATTATAAAAATTAATAAATACAACACCTTTACTGCATTCATGTTTTAACATGGCTGGATTTAAATAACAAACATATCTTCATGTCAACATATATATCAACATATGAAGAAACCAGTTGTACGATGAAGAAACCAGTTGCAACATGAAGCTACCAGTTGTAACATGTAGAAACCAGTTGTAACATGAAGAAGCCAGTTGCAACATGAAGATGCCAGTTGTAACATGAAGAAACTAGTTGTGACATTAAGAAACCAGTTGTAACATGTAGAAACCAGTTGTAACATGAAGAAACCAGTTGTAACACGAAGAAACCAGTTGTGACATTAAGAAACCAGTTGTAACATGAAGAAGCCAGTTGTAACATGAAGAAACCAGTTGTGACATTAAGAAATCAGTTGTGACATTAAGAAACCAGTTGTAACATGTAGAAACCAGTTGTAACATGAAGAAACCAGTTGTAACATGAAGAAACTAGTTGTGACATTAAGAAACCAGTTGTAACATGTAGAAACCAGTTGTAACATGAAGAAACCAGTTGTAACATGAAGAAACCAGTTGTAACATGAAGAAACTAGTTGTAACATGAAGAAATTAGTTGTAACATGAAGAAATTAGTTGTAACATGAAGAAACCAGTTGTAACATGAAGAAACCAGTTGTAACATGAAGAAACTAGTTGTAACATGAAGAAACTAGTTGTAGCATGAAGAAACCAGTTGTAACATGAAGAAACTAGTTGTAGCATGAAGAAACAAGTTGTAACATGAAGAAACTAGTTGTAGCATGAAGAAACCAGTTGTAACATGAAGAAACCAGTTGTAACATGAAGAAACTAGTTGTAACATGAAGATGCCAGTTGTAATGCTAAAGCATATAACCTTGGGCTACTAGAGTGTCTGTAGATGTGGGAACTTATTGGAGAAAAAGCGTATGTGAAGAAGTCTGCATGTACAGACTGAAGAGAGAGCCCAAAAATTGCTAACAAAATTATCATTGTCTTTACATGTCATTGACATCTGTTAATTTCTGCATACACAATAACTTGTACAATACATAAAGCATCCAGCCCTACTGGCTTGCATCCTTAATCTCCTGCTCCTTACATTTGATATTAGCTGTTGTTGAATTGTATTCATCAAACAGTGTCTCCTAGCCAGGATTTTCTCTTTAAACCATTCTGCTTCCCCTGCTGTCACAATGTTCTTTATATCTCTAACAACAAATAGTATCATCCCACTTGATATATGTGCTGTTCTAGTATCATCCCACTCAATATATGTGTTGTTCTAGTATGATCCAACTCGATATATGTGCTGTTCTAGTATGATCCCACTCGATATATGTGTTGTTCTAGTATGATCCAACTTGATATATGTGCTGTTCTAGTTTGATCCCAGTTGATGTATGTGATGTTCTAGTATGATCCCAGTTGATGTGTGTGCTGTTCTAGTAAGATCCCAGATGATGTGTGTGCTGTTCTAGTATGATCCCAGTTGATGTATGTGCTGTTCTAGTTTGATCCCAGTTGATGTATGTGATGTTCTAGTAAGATCCCACTTGATGTGTGTGCTGTTCTAGTAAGATCCCACTTGATGTGTGTGCTGTTCTAGTAAGATCCCACTTGATGTGTGTGCTGTTTTAGTAAGATCCCAGTTGATGTATGTTCTGTTCTAGCATGATCCCAGTTGATGTGTGTGCTGTTCTAGTATGATCCCAGTTGATGTGTGTGCTGTTCTAGTATGATCCCAGTTGATGTATGTTCTGTTCTAGCATGATCCCAGTTGATGTATGTTCTGTTCTAGTAAGATACCAGTTGATGTATGAGCTGTTCTAGTAAGATCCCAGTTGATTTATGTGCTGTTCTAGTATGATCCCTGTTGATGTATGTGCTGTTCTAGTAAGATCCCAGTTGATGTATAAGCTGTTCTAGTAAGATCCCAGTTGATGTATGAGCTGTTCTAGTATGATCCCTGTTGATGTATGCACTGTTCTAGTAAGATCCCAGTTGATGTATGAGCTGTTTTAGTATGATCCCAGTTGATGTATGTGCAGTTCTAGTAAGATCCCGGTTGATGTATGTGCTGTTCTAGTAAGATCCCAGTTGATGTATGTGATGTTCTAGTATGATCCCAGTTGATGTGTGTGCTGTTCTAGTATGATCCCAGTTGATGTATGTGCTGTTCTAGTATGATCCCAGTTGATGTATGTGCTGTTTTAGTGTGATCCCTGTTGATGTATGTGCTGTTTTAGTATGATCACGGTTGATGAAGAGCTGTTCTAGTAAAATGGCAGTTTTTAAAATCATTCTTTTTGATATTCTTAGGCTTTCCCATTTGATTAGTTCAGTGAAATGTGATAAAACAATTTGCTTTTTAATTTAAATAATTTTTCTCATGCCTAGTGACCAAGACAGATAGCACAATTGAGAACTTGCAGCAGTGGTTGATTTAACACAAACATCTACACTTTAATTAGTATTTCTTGCCTTTTTCACATCATAAATCACTTTTTTTAAACAACAAAATCAAACACCAGTCTGTGTTCTTTAACCTTGAAAAAATGCAAATGTTCATTTTTGTTTGTTTGTCAGACATGTAAAGCCTGTGTGTGTGTTTGTCAGATATGTGAAGCCTGTGTGTGTGTTTGTCAGACATGTGAAGCATGTGTGTGTGTTTGTCAGACATGTGAAGCCTGTGTGTGTGTTTGTCAGACATGTGAAGCCTGTGTGTGTGTTTGTCAGACATGTGAAGCCTGTGTGTGTGTTTGTCAGATATGTGAAGCATGTGTGTGTTTGTCAGACATGTGAAGCCTGTGTGTGTGTTTGTCAGACATGTGAAGCCTGTGTGTGTGTTTGTCAGACATGTGAAGCCTGTGTGTGTGTTTGTCAGACATGTGAAGCCTGTGTGTGTGTGTTTGTCAGACATGTGAATCCTGTGTGTGTGTTTGTCAGACATGTGAAGCCTGTTTGTGTGCTTGTCAGATATGTGAAGCCTGTGTGTGTGTGTTTGTCAGACATGTGAAATCTGTGTGTGTGTGTTTGTCAGATATGTGAAGCCTGTGTGTATGTTTGTCAGACATGTGAAGCCTGTTTGTGTGTTTGTCAGACATGTGAAATCTGTGTGTGGGTGTTTGTCAGACATGTGAAGCCTGTGTGTGTGTTTGTCAGACATGTGAAGCCTGTGTGTGTATTTGTCAGACATGTGAAGCCTGTGTGAGTGTTTGCCTGACTTGTGAAGCCTGTGTGAGTGTTTGCCTGACATGGAAGCCTGTTAGTGTTTACCAGACATGTGAAGCCTGTGTGAGTGTTTGCCTGACATGGAAGCCTGTTAGTGTTTACCAGACATGTGAAGCATGTGGTGTTTTTCAGACATGTGAAGCTTTTATGTGATCATGAAACATGTGAAACCTGTTTGTGTTTGTCTGACATGTGAAGCCTTTTTGTGTTTGTCTGACATGTGAAGCCTTTTTGTGTTTGTCTATGTGAAGCCTGTTTTGTTTGTCTGACATGTGAAGCCTGTTTTGTTTGTCTGACATGTGAAGCCTGTTTTGTTTGTCTGACATGTGAAGCCTGTTTTGTTTGTCTGACATGTGAAGCCTGTTTTGTTTGTCTGACATGTGAAGCTTGTTTTGTTTGTCTGACATGTGAAGCCTGTTTTGTAAAGGTAAAGGTAAAGTACGAGACATGAACCGGCGTCTTAGCATGCGAGTTTACACCCATATGTGCTCGGCCGCCTATCCAGAAATGTTCGGATATTTCTGTATAGTGTAGCCTCAAGCATCGAAACTCAGATGCGAAGCGACATTCCTCACCTTCCCAGGATAATACCATGGTACCCATTTCTGCCAACGGCTGGGTCGACCGTGGGGGTAATTTTTTTTTTTAATTTCCAACCACGAGTACAATTCACACTGCTCCCAGCGGGAATCGAACACGGGTTGTCCGAACGTCGGTAGTCTGTTTTGTTTGTCTGACATGTGAAGCCTGTTTTGTTTGTCTGACATGTGAAGCTTGTTTTGTTTGTCTGACATGTGAAGCCTGTTTTGTTTGTCTGACATGTGAAGCCTGTTTTGTTTGTCTGACATGTGAAGCCTGTTTTGTTTGTCTGACATGTGAAGCCTGTTTTGTTTGTCTGACATGTGAAGCTTGTTTTGTTTGTCTGACATGTGAAGCCTGTATGCTTTTGTCCCATAAGTGTCAACCATTTTACAAGTGCCTCACTGAATGTTTTTAATCTAGCACATGTTGCTCTCTGCACTGCAACTAGGCACCCAATAAAGATGAACTTGATTACTTCAAGTTCAAAGAACAACA
Source organism: Megaustenia siamemsis (assembly GCA_032433765.1). NCBI lineage: Eukaryota > Metazoa > Mollusca > Gastropoda > Stylommatophora > Ariophantidae > Megaustenia > Megaustenia siamemsis. The sequence continues at coordinate 76,501,293 of JAVIAB010000124.1, forward strand.
ATTTTCATTACTGATATCCTTATGTAAAACTGTTATACACTTTATACATATTTAATTCAATTACCATTATTTTTTTCACTTCTTTTGTTCTCTTTATCTCATGTTTGAGATGCCCGTAATGACAGTATCAGTCTTGGTATGTCGAGTATGTCAGCTGTTGATGCTTTACTTGTTAAAGGATTGTACTTAAAATGCATGTATTTTTGGTATACTACAAACAATATTACAAAATGGAGCAGTTTATTTGTTTACTATAGTAAGACAGAGGAACAAAATACGACTTCTATCAAGCTTGATTCAATAATTAGGACAAAGTTGATAACAGATTAGAAATGCCTAAACCTGATAAAATGTTACCCTATGTTTGTGGTTTACATTAGATTGTTTTCACTTTCTTTCCTGCTGTTTTAATTTCCCTCTCCTTTGAGAAATTTGTTGGCTTTGGTGCTTTCTGTGAATAATTTTATACAAATTAGTCTTTTTTAGTCTTTCACCACAGTAGAAAATAGTATATTAGAATGACTGAATTCTGAGAAATAAGTCATATTATTTCTGCATTTGTATGCTGGACTATTTAGTTTTTATATAATTCTCAGCACTTATCATGTGAAATAAATGAGGTGAGTGCTGGAAAGTAATCCCTAGACACAGATGCCATTTGAATACTTTGTGAAACTTGATGACTTCTTGACATAGAAAATACCAAGCTTTTGCCAGTCTGTATAAAGAACAAAATGTCTGAAAATAAACTGTGCAGTCCAGCCCTAAATGGGTATCTGATTTTATTTATTTATTTTTGTTTCTGGGATCTGGAAAAGGAAGACAACACTGGTGTAATCCTGACTATAGTATCCTAGCATGTGTGTGTGACACACGGCATAGAGTCTACATGTGTGTGTGACACACAGCATAGAGTGTCTACGTGTGTGTGACACAGAGCATAGAGTGTCTACATGTGTGTGTGCAGATTAGTGGGAGAATATTGTTAATGATCTTGAACAGTGACATGTTGATTGTCACATTACAGTTGAACACGTCACATGTTCAATTTAAAGGAAGATGACGAATGTCTGTCACTTGCTTTCTAATTTGACTTTCATTATTGAAACAGTTGCTTTCTAATTTGACTTTCATTATTGAAACAGTTGCTTTCTAATTTAACTTTCATTATTGACACAGTTGCTTTTTAATTTGACTGTGGTTCAGACTTCCTTAAAAGCATATCCTTCAGGTTTGAAACACTGAGATATTTGGCCAGGTATATATATATATATATATATATATATATATATATATATATATATATATATATATATATATATATATATATATATAGTGCAGTTATGTTAACATAGAATCAGTATACCTGTGTATATATATATATATAAATAGTTATATTTAATCATTTGTGGTTGCAATTACGAGTTCATAAATGTGTTCAGTTAAACAGAGCTGGAGAACTGGACTCGTAATCACTTGTATATTAATACCCATTTTGCCTGCAATGTTTCATAGACAATTGTTGTGATTGAGAAAACTTTAAGAGATGCCAGATCATCCAAATCAGCTGGACATTTAAATAGTTGGATGTGGATGGATATTTCTACAGAAACAAACTACTAACACATTGATTCAGGAGTCCATGAGAGGCAAGAACAGCATGTTAAAGGAACTCAAATGTTCTATAATAGGAGATAATGTTGTTCAAACAAGTGACCAGTAGTTATTGTCCACTTGAAGAGATATCTTTTTTAAAAAAATGACAAAGTTAAAAGCTAATTGTGATGAATAGATAATGTTCTTATCTTTCTTAATTACTATCATAGCATTTTATTGTCATAGTATGATGTTTATAGATACAAGCAAAATTAGTTAGTTTCGCACTTTTGAGTTTGTAGACATTTTTTCCCCCAATGAGAGTAGTTTAGAGTATGTGCATGTCTTTGTTTTGTACAAATAATCAGTCTTCCATTCATGTTACAAGTATACTTTTATTAACATATTATCTAGGTGCACACTTTTGTATGAAGGACTGTATCACTTGTTGGTGATTGTTACAATGTTTGAGACCACCAAATGTGGTTTCATCATCCTAGCACATGTTCCACTTCTGGTGTCGGGAGAATAAAGATCTCATGCAGTGTGCTTTAAGTACAAGAAATTGGAAAGTGGTTAGAGGACACTTTGAAACCAGCACAATTATGAACATGAAGCAACTAGTCTCATGGAGCATGGCTGGTGCTGCAATATCACCTATGAGCAGATCTCATATAATCAAGCAGGAAACCAGTATTGGCAATCTTGTATATCCTAGTGCTAACAGGCAATGTTATATAATCAAGTCAAGACATCAGAGTGCTAATGGGCAATGTTATATGTAATCAAGTCAAGATAACCAAGTTCTAACGGGCAGTTTTTTGTTTGGCAATAATGGTCATAAATAAAAGAATTGACTTTCTAGAGCTATGACCACAAGGTCTTCTTTAAGTGAGTAAACAAGCAAGAAGAGAGTAAACAAAACAGTCCATCTGTAGACAGGATATGATCAGTTACTATAAAATAATTACAGTTCATATTGCACCGTTCTGGTGTATTGTAACTGTTATGTGCTGAATTGGTTTATACCTGGGGATCGGCCCATAAAGGGGTACCTATGCTCCCTAGCTTATGTTCTCAAATAATTTTATCAACGTATTACAACTTTATTTTATATTGAAGGAAATGTTCATGAGGTTCAGCTTATTGGATCAATGACATCATCATTGGTTGATCATTCATGGGGCTTTTCTTGCAATTGATTTTCACAGGAATCGATGGGGAGAGAAAGATTGATTCCACATCAACTTGATGTTTGTTGTCTCACACAGAAATTGTTTGCCAACACTTACAGTATATATATCACCATATCAGATTTGATGACTATATCAACTTATCATATCTTGTATAAATATTGACTTATGAACACTGAAAATATTTATTTTTGACCAAAAACAGGAGTGAAACCAGACTTTTAATGTAATGTTTTTGAGATAAGGAAAGACAATTTACTGACAAGTGGATCAGACTTTGTGATGTGACATTAGTTTTACAACCAGTTTTAAATAATCTTAATGTTCCTTCTAAAATGATCATTATTTGATTGGTTTTTGCAGCCAGTGAATTCTGTTCTATGTTGTGTTTACCAATGTTTTATCTTTAAAAAAAAAATGCCGCTATGTATAAACCTGAACTTGTACTTCTTTTTACTACTGAGCATATCAAATTCTATCTTATTATTATTATTGTTGACAATATATATATATAATATATGACCTATATATATTACACACACACATACACAAAACAAAGTAAAATAAAACTTGCTGATGTGACTATGGAGTTTGAGGGCATTTTTTTGTTGACATTCATTTGGCCATGCTTTCACCAGACCATGTGTGTGTTATTGTTTGATGATATTAGAGATCACATCATCATACTAGTTAAATCATCATTCACTTTGCTTCATAGTAATCTTTTCATTCAAGAGATGGTATACTGATATTGTAAACATTTTTGTTTAATGGGAGAAATCTGGTTGTGCTGGATCAACAGTCTTGCAACTGCTCAAGCCATGTGTTGAATTAAATACAAATGTTGCTTCTATTAACAATTTGTAGGATATTTTTAAATATCTGAATGGTGAAGACAACTGGTATTGTGAGAAAGATGGATGTAGAATACAAGATTTATTATGAAGTCATTACTGATGTGTGCTGTTGCTCATGGAAAATGATAAATGACACCATATTCCCATACAACTATCAAAGTGTGGAAGGAACCTTTCCTTTAAAACACCGATCTGACATTCAAATACTGAGGTCCAGGTAACTCAAGTCCCAAAATGTACATTAAGATCATGACCTACAAATACACTGTGGGGAAACCCCCATGAGAAAGCAGTCAAATCTTTAAGCCCAAAGGAGGAGAAAGATAATCCTGACAGCCAATCATCTTTGAGATAAATGAGGTCATGACTGTTGTTTGAGGGGAAACAACCCTTGATAATAAACAACTACTGCTTTGCTAGAAAGGTCAAGGAAAAGCAAAAGCTGTTGAAGCAATCCAAAATGATGTGTGCTGAATGTCAAGCCAATCACAGGTGGTGATAGATGACCAACTGTTGGTCCATACACATTCTTCTTTCCTCATCACATCGTGATTTGTGCACTTTCTCTACCTCTCCTCTAACACCTCCACAGCACTGAGGAAAAAGTGAGTGTTCTCTGGAATCTGCATGAATCTGCAGTTTGCTTCCTACCATGTTATTTGTGGCCTTAGTTATTTCATGAATCCATCATTTCATGGTATTTTGTTCATGTGTTGCTACATTCAAAGACAAAATCAGAAGCAAGAACATCAGAAAAAGACAGACACCAGTGTCAGTTACATCCAAAAACAATATAAAGGTTTGGTCTGTAACAAAATTACTCATAAAAGCTCTGCTTGAGAACAGGGGTGAAATGGGAAAATAATCAAGGGCAGACCTTAAAAAATGCCAGATAAAAGAAATAGTTCAGACCATGAATAAGACACCATGTAAACTGATGGAATTTGTCTCAAGCATTTCATTTTTTCCTCGAGGCAACACAATTATCAGAGGACAGTGAAGGAATGCAAATCTCGTGTGAGTGAAGAAGATATGTGACCAATAGTGGGCTATCTGTCTATCTAATATCCTTTTGAGCTGTCATAGGGCAGAAATGCTAGGCGCTTTGAGTCGAGCATTAAACCTTATACAGGACCTGTATTGTATCTCACCACATAAGTTCTGGGCGAGATGTTAAATTTCGGTGATTGAGCTGGTGGTGTTTGCTCTTGTTGCCTCTCACCTCAGTGTTCTTTTTAGTGTTTCTCTAGGTCAGCCTCTTTTTCTTTTACCCTGTGGTTCCCTTTTCAGGCCTGCTTTGAGATTCTCTTGTTGTCTCTTCTTATCACATGGCCAAAATAAGACCACCACCTTCTCTTAATTATAGTTGATCTTTTTGGATGCTTTGTCATTTCTCTTATTTCTGCCCCTAGTCTTGAATTCATTCCAGTATATTACTTAATGAAATAAACACGACAAGCAAAAAATATGGATTAGATATGAATATCAAAAAGACGAAAACTATGATCATAAACAAAGAAAATACTCAAAACCTACGAGTGGATATCAAAATTGAAGGAATAGACCGGGAGACAGTTCAGAACTACAACTACCTTGGACATACTATAACCAGTGATGAAAAATGTACAACAGAAATAAACAAAAGAATAGGAATGGCAAAAAGTAATTTTAATGCCATGAAAAATATACTAACATCAAAACAAATAACACCAGGGCTAAAACTAAGAATAGCAAAATGTTATATCTTCTCAATATTCCTGTATGGTGCAGAAACATGGACATTAGACAAGAAAACAGAACAGAGAATACAAGACTGAAATAAAGCCTTTGAAATATGGATTTAAAGAAGAATAGGTAGAATTGGATAGAAAGAAAATATAAAAAACAATGAAGTCTGAACAACTAAAAATGAAAACAGAACTACTAAATACAAATCAAAGAAGACAAATGCAATTTTTGGGCCATTTTAAAAGACACAGCAGTCTTCTAAAAGTAATCTTGGAGGAGAAAATACAAGGTAGAAAAGGCAGACCAAGACTAACTTGGACGAGTAACATCAAAAGATGGACAAGTGAGCCTATGACAACCAGCACCATCAAAGCAAGAGGTAGATGGCTCCATGGTAGCCAATCTTCGATGCCAAGACAGCACTCAGTGATGATGATGGTATATGAAGTATTTTCCTGGAGCATTTTTTCAAATGCATTCAGTTTATTTTCTATCTCTTTTGTTGTTTTTCAGCTCTCACATGCATAAGTTAGGGTGGATAATATATTTGATTTGAAAGTCTTAAGCTTTGTTTTTGTGTTTAGTAATTTTGATTTCCATATTTGATCAAGGCCAATCTATAGTTTAGTTGACATGTCATCCTCATTGCAAATTGGACAAGTCCATAAGTGCTCAGATCTCCACCTAAGTACATACAGTGGCTAATGACACCAGTAATATGGTGGTTTACAAGTCCTCTTTGGCCCATTTTGTTCATGGTTGCAGATTCAGTCATTTTTAACCTTACATTATGATACTGTCATAAAAATTATATCTATCTATCTATTGTCCTTTCGAGCCGAAGATGGCACATAGGCAGAACCACAATCTTAAAAACAGAAACCTTATGTGCCAAAGTGGCACATTTTGCAGAGATTACTGCTTTTAAAATCTTGATCGAAATTTCTTGATCGATGGCTTGATAAGCTGTCATTGTAAAAAAAATGTATTGTTTCAGAAACAGTCATAAAAATTAGCACCTTAAAATCTAAATTTTTTAAATCTGACAGTTTGATGAGACATTCATGTCCTGGGCTGTATCTCCACTTCTCCAGCATTGGACGAGGAGTTTGTAGAGGTGGGGCAGGAGTGTTTCACAATTTCCCTTGAGTATTTCGGCTGGGATGTTGTCATTACCAGAAGCTTTTCATCTTGAGAGGTCACGGATGACATCATGAAGTTCCTTCTCTATAGGTTCATTGTCCAGTTCAGTCAGCACTGAGTATTCTGGAACTAGCTGGTCTAGGAGTGGGCTTGCTGGTCTGTTTTCAGAATAGAGATTTGAGTAATGTTCGACCCATCTTTCCAGCTGTTTAGTTTTATCACTGAAAGGCTCACCATTTGTGTCTTTTAAGGGAGCAATTTTTGATCTTCTGCTTTCTCCATGCATTTCTGAATGGCATTATTGAACAGGACTTTGGTTGTCAGGTAATTTTGTTGCAGCGATGTATTGGCCTGGATGGTTCTCTAGATTTGTATATCATTTTGATGGTTGCCTTCACTTTACTTATGACAAGTGTCACAGTCTGCTCTCTGGTATGCTCTGGTTTTTCCAACATTATTTAAGTGTCGTCTGCGAATTAGGACTAAGTCTAGCTGGTGCCAATGCCTGGACCTTAGATGGCGCCATTTTGCTTTTTGTCGGTTCTTAACGCTGATAAAGGTGTTGGTAGCATACAGGTTGTTAAGGGAACAAAATTCTAGAAGTCTCTAATCATTATCATTTATTTTGCCAATACCATGATGACCTAGGCATGATGACCATGAGTGATGGTTAGATCCAATGCGTGATCGCCCTGATCGTCCAGCACGTAAAGTTGTTCTATTGAATCCAAGGTAACTTGGAGCATCTCGTAAAATTGATCTTTATCTTCTGTGGTTGCTGCCATTGTTGGTGTGGTGCTGATTGTGTTAATTGGTCCAGTCTTTGAATGGATTTTTTGTGCTATTATCCATTCTGATGTACCATTTGGGGTGTTTATAGAATGTATGAGCTTATTATGCCCATCAAAACCCACTCCATGTAAGTGAGGCTGCTCAGGTTTTAGCCCCCCCCCCCCCCCCCCCCCCAGTTCCTCTTTGAAGTGGTGTTCCTTAGGAGGGACAAGGATCGTTACGTTCAGAACCAAAGTTGAATTGCAGGGGATGTCAGAAGATAGATAATACACCACCGACTGCAATTCTACTATTTTCCAACAAAAGGTGGTATGTGGTACGTTGTCCTCCAAACGAATGACAATTCATTTCAGCCTTCCAAAAGGTTCACTATTATCTCCAGTGTTGTTTAACGCCTACACAGTAAGGATCACAAGCAAGTAAATCTTGTGATGGGGCAGGACATTATCATATGCTGGTAATCTTTAGGTATATTGCCAGGGCAGAGACAGAGAGAGTATTGTGGGAGAAATTCAGAGTTTGATCATATAAGCAAGAGGTGTAGAGAGGCAGGAGCACTTGTGAACCCAACAAAGGTAATGGTAATGTGGTTCTCACTGAATAATTGTATAGGTAATGACAAATGTGAGTCAGAGGTCATGGAGAGAACCCTGGCAATGGGGTACCCAGGAATGTGGTTTGATTGCAGTCTTGCCTTAGCCAAGCATGTAGACCATGGCCATCTATCACCTGTCCTACTATGATTACAAGAGGTTGGGTTCGATTCCAGTCACCGTTCCTGATTTACCCAGCCTTAAATGGGTACTGGACCTTTCTGGGAGTATAGTGGCACCATATCACCCATAAAATGTGTCTATAATATAAGCCACTATAATCTAGAACAAATGTTTGTCATTATCTGCAAAATTGTGCCATCATAATCATGTGTAGCCATTGTTTGATAATGCATACATCTGAAACAAAAATATTGCTAACGCACCATCATTTAAGACAAAATTAATTACTGTGATCTATCCACGACCTAAGTATATAAGTGGAAATAGCAAACACCTACACCAAATTCATGTTGTTATTGTTTTATTATGTCAGTAAATGTGGACTATGACAAATGAAGCGTTTTACAAAAAAAAAAACACATTAGCAGACTAAACTCATGCTTCAACCAGTTCGAACAGTCAATAACAAAATAGACAACATTTATGTCTGATTAACTTGAAGTCCTCACATAACCCTAGATTACAATACCTATCTGTAAATCACTTTTTTTTTACGACACCGTAGTAAAAAATAACACTCACATCAAACCGTACGTGATTTGCAAAAATAATATTTATTTGGGAATTTTTTTTTACAAGAACATGGAACAACTTAGGAAGGAAAAAATTATGGTGCACAGCCAGACAAACATTATGTGCACAACATATGGCTTTTTTTTACAATCAACACAAAAATTTGTTGTCATTCTTCTTGCTTTTGCATAACACAGAGAACAATTTCTTCATGAGGGGCCAGCACCAGCCTGTGGTTGAATTATGTCAACCGCTGTCAGTTCATATTGCAGAATTTCTTGGATGGATTCTTTGACATCATGACGTAAACTCATGATGTCGTATCTTTCAATCAAATGTGCATTTATGAATTCTGCAATTTCCAAAGTGAAATTCCGCCTGGGTAGAATTTTCTTTTTATCCTGAGGTTTATTGTGGATGTAAATGGCATATGCATTCATATTCAACACTATTAGAACACATAAAGCACTAAAAATGAAATAATTATCTTCAAATTACAATTTTTGGTAAGTATCCTCTGCATCTAAGAAACAAAACCGATTCCAGTGAAGGTTCATGAGTGACTAGTGCAAACAATTAGGATTTAGAATTTTACCAGTACACAGGTAAAGGTAACCAGTGCCCATATCGGATGCGGTAATTATTTCTTAGTTTCAATCAGATTTATTGCTGGAGATTTGAATGCATTACGCTTTGGCTATCAGAAACATGCTTCATCTGCTGACACGTTGACCTTTGTAGAGCGTTTGCTGCCCATATGTTCCCTGTACGCTGTTATCTTAGGGTTTGGGCTTGTTTTGTGTCTAAGCCAGTCGAAGAGATTTTCGCTGACAGCCGAAGATTTCCCTCCGTCAAATGAAAAAATAAAGTGAATTTCTTGAAAATTGAAAACACGCAGTAGAGTGTATATCTTCATTTTGTTGTCTGTAATGTCCCTTTTTTCTGAAGAAGGCCGCATGTAGGTCCAAACATAAAATATTTTGTATTGTCCTTTTTTGTAAAGCTGCCACCATACTTTGTAGGAGTGTATGTAACACCCCACCACTTGTTCCCTGCTACCAGCTTTACCAAGCATTGCATTTATTTGCCTGTTATTTTTTTTATTTTGATTAATTTTCTTGAAAATTGGCTGAATTTATTTATTTTTTTAAAAACCAACCACGTTTTTACAATAGTGTAGAAGTACTTTTGGCTACGGTGTGTGGAAAAAAATTCAACAACAAATGAAACAAATCCAACACTCCAGGGTCACCATAAGTAATAATTAGGAAGATATAGAGAAGGGGCAAATGTTTGCCTACAGCAAACTGTCAAATAAAAAAAAAAAATATGCTTTGAGGTGGTAATACTCATGACGGTATCGTAATCTACTTGTGCTATCAACCAATGATTAGTTGCATAATACAATAAAATATTGTAGCCAAAAAAAGATAAATCACTTACTTCTTGAGGAACATTTTGGTGACCATGTTGTCATTTATATTACAATCATCATCAAGTACCGGGCCTACTGGCATAGGTGATCATGTCTCTCCACAACTTTTTATCTCGGCAGCTATTTATCATTTCTGTTGTTGACCTTCTGCCAAGCCATTCTCTTAAGCTGTCATAATTTTTTTCTCTTTGCTTCCCTCAATCTCTTCGTCCCTCAATCTTTCCAGCTGTTACAATATATTCCAGCTGTTACAATATATTCCAGCTGTTACAATATATTCCAGCTGTTTGTATATTACAATATTTCTTCAAAATATCATTTTATTCCATAGTTTTATGGTGTACTAGAACATGGGATCCTATTTTAAAAGAGTTCTTGTTAATTTTGCTTATCAATGAAGAATATTCCTCTACCATCACACCTGAATTGAAGGTAAACTTAATCACTAACACAGAAAGACATGCTCACTAAAACACAGCAATTAATAAAAGCTAACACAAGCTGTCAAAAGTCCATCTGGTTACAGACATTAGCTGCATTCATTGCCACCAACCAAATCTGGATATTCATTAAAAAATTATCACTTTCTCTTGATTTTCTTCTGCTGGGGCAGGTTTTCCAACACAGAGGGTATTTTCTCTATAAGATCTTCTTTGGAAAGTTTATATCCACTCTCTTTCCAGATTTTTCGCAGTTCATTAAGTGTGACTGCAAACTTTGGACCTCTGGGCACTTCATTCTGTGTTAGGTCATGGCCAGTGACTGGAAACTTTGGCAACTCAACTTTGGGGAAATCCTCCGCAGCTTTCATCTATGAACACAGACAAGAGATGATATGAATGAGAAAAAGTGGAAACTAAAACCAACAGTTGAGGAGACAATGAAAGAGGGATACCACAAAACAAAAGTGGTATAAGTCTTCTATTTGTTAGCATTCACACATTAAATGGGAATGCATTTGTTGTGCCATTAGTTTAAAGCATTTGTCAGGTCAGGTAATTTGACCTGCTACTGTATACAGTTGACACTGCTGCCTTGCAGGTATACTCAGAAGAGTAAAAGGCTAAGGGAGGGTACCCTAAAATAAAACAACCCCACTGCCTTGTAGGTGAGACTTTTTCTGCACTGGCTCTACCCATTGCATATGAACAGAGCCCGCCTCCACTGGCTGTTTGATGACATCTTCTGCTTGGCCCACCCATGATTTGCCTCTTTTTATCCTGACATCCTTCTCTGTATTGAGCTCATGATGTAATGGATGCTCTTTTTCTGCACTTATCTTCAGGTATGCACGTGCCCTCCAGATCTTGATCCTGTCATCCATGGTTGGAAAGTCAAGAAGATACCTCATTGCTACACAGGGAGTGTCCCTCGTACACTCCGAGATAATGCACATAGTAAAAAAAAAAGTAAAGCGCCCCCATCACGCCAAGTATCGTATAGGGAATATGGTGTTAATGACCATAAATTTTACAGACCTTTGGCACATAATTTTTGGGGTAATGTGGTCAGTATTACGCCCGTGCCGCTTTACTTTCCCAGAAAAAAAATCCGGTACCCATTTAAGGCTGGGTGAACCTGGAAGCCATTGGTTGGGATTAAACCCTACCTCTTGTCCTTTGTAGCCCAGTTCACTAACCATTGAGCTATCATGACTCCCAATGCGCATAGCTTCATTCTGTATTTTCCCCAGCTTGTCAATTTGTGTTTTACTGACAGTAAGAATTGCCAGAGCATACTCGATTGGTGAAAGGACTTTACGGGGGATTCCCCAAATGGAATGGAATACCCTCATTCTGGGACATCAAGTGCTACAGGTTACACCAGAAATTTTTGTTTCGTTTTTACAGTTGCACCATAGTTTGGGTGTGAGGGCTTCACACAGATCTTTGTTTGGTTTTAATGCATGTGTGTGTTGTCTGAGGGTTTCCCTTGTAAGATGATTTGGGCTCTTCCACAGGAGTCTTTGTTCTCTCTTGGGATTTTATATGCAGTAGGTGATCTGGTAGCCTTTTAAGCTTTTCAAATGGGATGAGGGTTTTATACTTTCTGTGGTGTGTTTTATACTTTCTGTGTTGTGTTTTATACTTTCTGTGATGTGTTTTATACTTTCTGTGGTGTGTTTTATACTTTCTGTGGTGTGTTTTATACTTTCTGTGGTGTGTTTTATACTTTCTGTGGTGTATTTTATATTTTCTGTGGTGTGTTTTATATTTTCTGTGGTGTGTTTTATATTTTCTGTGGTGTGTTTTATACTTTATGTGGTGTGTTTAATACTTTCTGTGGTGTGTTTTATATTTTCTGTGGTGTGTTTTATATTTTCTGTGGTGTGTTTTATACTTTCTGTGGTGTGTTTTATACTTTATGTGTTGTGTTTTATACTTTCTGTGGTGTGTTTTATACTTTCTGTGTTGTGTTTTATACTTTCTGTGTTGTGTTTTATACTTTCTGTGATGTGTTTTATACTTTCTGTGGTGTGTTTTATACTTTCTGTGTTGTGTTTTATACTTTCTGTGTTGTGTTTTATACTTTCTGTGTGTGTTTTATACTTTCTGTGGTGTGTTTTATACTTTCTGTGGTGTGTTTTATACTTTCTGTGGTGTGTTTTATACTTTCTGTGGTGTGTTTTATACTTTCTGTGGTGTGTTTTATATTTTCTGTGGTGTGTTTTATATTTTCTGTGGTGTGTTTTATACTTTATGTGGTGTGTTTTATACTTTCTGTGGTGTGTTTTATACTTTCTGTGGTGTGCTGGCGACTCAAGATCTGCTGTTTTCTCCATTGTTATGATGGTTTTTTAATTGCTCCCAGGATTGTTCTGAGTGTTATGTTTTGGACTTGATCTACCTTCCGTTATGTTCCCTCAAAACAAATATATTTTCAAAAGAAAAAAACTTCAGACTAAAAGAACTGATCCATTACAGGTGATCAGTTTAATAAAAGAAAATTCATTAAAGTTAATAAAGATGTTAAGTAAGCATTTGCAAATAACCGCCAAATGAATACATAAATAAGAACAAGTACTGAACGATTACTTACATGGCCACAATACTTCATAAGCTCCACAATTTTATCAATAACTTTGACCTCTTTTCCAGTGCTGTCTGTATGCAGGTCAGTACAGTAGCTCACAAGATCCTCTCCCATTTTATCATGTCTGTGCTGAACAATAAATAAGGCCAGTGACAATTCCTCATTTGATATCTTGGCCCTCTCCAGCAATTTGTAAACCTGAACACATTTTTCATCAACAAAATTAAAAGCAAAAAAATACTTTTAAAATGAATGCCTGGAATAACAGAAGTGGGGGGGGGGGCTTAATTTTAACTTGAGATATGCCAACAAAGTGTTCATCCTGATCACTAATACTATTCTATTGAATTCATACTTTTCTATTGAAATGTGTTCATCATTATCTTTGAGTGCCTTCTCTGCATTCCTGCCTGTCTCTTGCTTTGATGGTGCAGGTTGTCATAGGCTGACTTGTCCATCTTTTGATGTTAGTCATTCATGTTAGTCTTGGTCTCTCTCTGCCTCTTTTACCCTGTATTTTCCCTTCCAAGATTACTTTTAGTAGTCTGCTGTGTCTTTTAACATGGTCCAAAAATCTCATTTGTCTTGTTTAAATGATAAAAAGCTAAGACAAGTTGCTTATTTTAAATATCTTGGAGCGGCGTTAACATCAGATGGAAGATGTCTTACTGGGGGAAAGAGTAGGACCGCACAGACCAAAGATATTGCTAATAATATGAGAAATATGTTACACAACAAGTCATTATTACTGAAAGTTAGAAAAGGAGTTTTACAGTACTACATCTAACTAGTGTTGCTTTACATGGTTGTGTATCATGGACAGTAAACAAAGAGATACAACCCATACAGAAATAACTGAGACGTGGGGTTTTTTTTTTTTAAAGGATGCAGTGGATATTTTAAAAAATCCAATTGAAGGTAGCAAAAGAGGAAAATTATAAGAAATTAGAAAAAGGTAATTCATATATAGAGAGCATTTTTGGAGAAGAGGATGGCTTGAACATTCAGTAACAGCAGGACAAAATAGAAGGTCAGAGGATTAGAGGTAGACAAAGGGAAAAGATGGTTTAATGGCGTGGTACAGAAAAATACCAGTGGAACTGTTGCACAGCTCACAAGATTAAAGGTTATGGAAAGACATGATATCAAACACCTCTCAGCATTGAACATCAGTTTATTGTCACTGTCTAATGGTTTATTAGCCTAGTTTATTGTCACTATCTAATGGTTTATTAGCCTAGTTTATTGTCGCTGTCTAATGGTTTATTAGCCTAGTTTATTGTCGCTGTCTAATGGTTTATTAGCCTAGTTTATTGTCACTGTCTAATGGTTTATTAGCCTAGTTTATTGTCACTGTCTAATGGTTTATTAGCCTAGTTTATTGTCACTGTCTAATGGTTTATTAGTCCAGTTTATTGTCACTGTCTAATGGTTTATTAGTCCAGTTTATTGTCACTGTCTAATGGTTTATTAGCCTAGTTTATTGTCACTGTCTAATGGTTTATTAGCCCAGTTTATTGTCACTGTCTAATGGTTTATTAGCCTAGTTTATAGTCACTGTCTAATGGTTTATTAGCCTAGTTTATAGTCACTGTCTAATGGTTTATTAGTCTAGTTTATAGTCACTGTCTAATGGTTTATTAGCCTAGTTTATAGTCACTGTCTAATGGTTTATTAGCCTAGTTTATAGTCACTGTCTAATGGTTTATTAGCCTAGTTTATAGTCACTGTCTAATGGTTTATTAGTCTAGTTTATAGTCACTGTCTAATGGTTTATTAGCCTAGTTTATAGTCACTGTCTAATGGTTTATTAGCCTAGTTTATAGTCACTGTCTAATGGTTTATTAGTCTAGTTTATAGTCACTGTCTAATGGTTTATTAGCCTAGTTTATTGTCACTGTCTAATGGTTTATTAGCCTAGTTTATAGTCACTGTCTAATGGTTTATTAGCCTAGTTTATTGTCACTGTCTAATGGTTTATTAGTCTAGTTTATTGTCACTATCTAATGGTTTATTAGTCTAGTTTATTGTCACTGTCTAATGGTTTATTAGTCTAATTTATTGTCACTGTCTAATGGTTTATTTGTCTAATTTATTGTCACTGTCTAATGGTTTATTTGTTTAGTTTATTGTCACTGTCTAATGGTTTATTAGCTAGTTTATAGTCACTGTCTAATGGTTTATTAGCTAGTTTATTGTCACTGTCTAATGGTTTATTAGTCTAGTTTATTGTCACTGTCTAATGGTTTATTAGTCTAGTTTATTGTCACTGTCTAATGGTTTATTAGTCTAGTTTATTGTCACTGTCTAATGGTTCATTTGTCTAGTTTATTGTCACTGTCTAATGGTTTATTAGTCTTGTTTATTGTCACTGTCTAATGGTTTATTTGTCTAATTTATTGTCACTGTCTAATGGTTTATTTGTCTAATTTATTGTCACTGTCTAATGGTTTATTTGTCTAATTTATTGTCACTGTCTAATGGTTTATGTCCAACTGCAACAACTTATAAACAAAATACCAAAACACGATCTTTTAATTGTAATGGGAGACTTCAACGCCAAAGTAGGACAAGATAACGCAGGAGTGGAACATGTGATGGGGAGAGAAGGCTGTAATACAACAAGTCAGAATGGAGAAAGATTAATAGAATTATGTTTAATAGAAAATTTAGTTATAGGTGGGACATTATTTCCACACAAAAATATTCACAAAACAACATGGATATCTCCTGATGATAGAACCTCAAATCAAATTGACCACCTATGTATTAAACAACAATTCAGATCATCATTAATAGATGTAAGAGCATACAGAGGTGCTGATGTTAATAGTGACCACAACTTGTGCATTGGGAAAATAAGATTAAAATTTAGAAACCAACAGAAGAGGTCAATTACACATAAAATTGATAGTCATAAACTGAAAGATGAAGCCATAAAGGAAAAGTTTAACATAGAGCTAAGTAATTGTTATTCAGCACTCGGTGAAATAGACTTAGATATCAATGAAATGTGGGACTCAGAGCAAAATACTAATGACAGCAGCAGAAGCAAGTGCCGGACTGAAGAAAATGGAAAAACGAGCTTGGATCTCAGACACCACATGGAAATACATCAAAGAAAGAAGAGAAGCAAAGAGAGCCGTGACTAATGTAAAGACAGATCTTGGAAAGGTTCTGGCAAAAGCAACATACAAAGAATTAGACAACAAAGTGAAAAGTTCGGCAAGAAGAGATACAAGAGCTTATATAGACAACTTGGCAGAGAAAGCAGAGACAGCTGCAATTACAGGAGACAGCAGAACTCTCTATACTGTACAAAAGATGCTGACAAACACCTATACATCCAGTGGAACACCAATTCTAGACAAATCTGGATTAATGCTAACAACAAGCGCAGACATAAAAGCCCGTTGGGCGGAACACTTCAAAGAAATTCTTAACCGTCCACTACCTCACAGTTTAATAGATTTTGAAGCTGAAACACCAGCAGCAGAATTAGATGTAAATTTAGATGACTTCACCTTGAGTGAAATAGAAACCACCTTAAAGCTAATGACCAATAACAAGGCTGCTGGAGAGGATAAGTTAACAGCTGAGATCCTCAAGGCAATTGATAGCCATAATTTAATACATCTCCAAAAAATGTTCAACATCATTTGGAAAACAGAGAAGACGCCTCATAAATGGAAAAAAGGAATCATTGTTAAGATCCCAAAAAAGGGCAATCTTAGAGATTGTAACAACTGGAGAGGCGTGACACTTTTGTCAGTTGCCTCAAAGTTATTCTGTAAAATCATCCTAAATAGAATAAAGGATTCAATAGATACAGTAATGCGTGAAGAACAGGCTGGGTTTAGAAAAGGGAGAAGCTGTCTTGACCACATTTTCACTCTACGACTTATATTGGAGGAACACATTGAAAAGCAAAAACCTTTTGTACTTAACTTCATCGACTTCAAAAAAGCATTTGATAGTATTCATAGAGATTCTTTGTGGAAAATTCTGAAGCAATATGGTTTACCATCAAAAATCATAAATATTATCAAAGACATGTATGATGGTTACACATGTGCAGTTCGAACAGAGGAAGGACTGAGCGAATGTTTCCCAATAGAAACTGGGGTTAAACAAGGATGTATTTTATCGCCCTTGTTATTTGGAATTGTTATGGACTTCATAATGAAGAAATGCTGCACTGGTAATAAAGGCATCGAATGGATACAAGGAGACCATTTGGAGGACCTCGACTTTGCTGATGACATAGTTCTCATCAGCAGTCAGATAAAAACGATGCAGGAAAACACAAATGAACTATCATCAATAGCCAGCAAAATTGGGCTTGAGGTCAATCATGAAAAGACTAAAGTCATGAAAAGTTTAATTCCAACAAGTGACAAAATATACATGGAAAACAAACCAGTAGAAGAGATCGATCACTTTATCTATCTTGGAAGTCACATTGATCGAGAAGGGGATACGAGCAAAGAAATTAGAATCAGACTGGCTAAAGCAGCAATGTCTTTCAGAAGCCTTGAAAAGTTGTGGAAATCAAAACTCATTAGCACAAACACAAAACTTAGGCTATTCAAATCAAATGTACTATCAACCCTTACGTATGCGTGTGAAAGCTGGAAAACAACAAGAGATATAGAAACAAAGTTGAACGCATTTGAAAATAAATGTCTAAGGAAAATACTTGGTATAGAATGGAACGAATTCAAAACAAACGAGGAAATTAGAGAAATCGCCAATCAACCACTAATATCTTCAGTAATAAAGAAAAGACGATGGTCATACGTTGGACATGTGATGAGAAGAGATAATAATCGAATAGCAAAGCAAGCCCTCATATGGGAAACAACAGGTAAAAGAAAAAGAGGAAGACCCAGGGAGACACTGAGAAGAACATTGATGAGAGAGGCAAGAGCAGCAGGAATCGGCTCCCTCAATGAGATAGAACTGCTTGCACAGAACAGAGACAGATGGCGAGATTTGATAAAATATCTTTAAAAGAAAACTGCTAGAACAAAAATTCATATAGGAGAAGGTGTATCTTGGTCTACGCCCTATGGGCCGGTTACGGCTCGAAAGGTCAATAGATAGAATGGTTTATTTGTCTAATTTATTGTCACTGTCTAATGGTTTATTTGTTTAATTTATTGTCACTGTCTAATGGTTTATTAGTCTAGTTTATAGTCACTGTCTAATGGTTTATTAGTCTAGTTTATTGTCACTGTCTACTGGTTTATTAGTCTAGTTTATTGTCACTGTCTAATGGTTTATTAGTCTAGTTTATTGTCACTGTCTAATGGTTTATTAGTCTAGTTTATTGTCACTGTCTAATGGTTTATTAGTCTAGTTTATTGTCACTGTCTAATGGTTTATTAGTCTAGTTTATTGTCACTGTCTAATGGTTTATTAGTCCAGTTTATTGTCACTGTCTAATGTTTTATTAGTCTAGTTTATTGTCACTGTCTAATGGTTTATTAGTCTAGTTTATTGTCACTGTCTAATGGTTTATTAGTTTAGTTTATTGTCACTGTCTAATGGTTTATTAGTCCAGTTTATTGTCACTGTCTTATGGTTTATTAGTCTAGTTTATTGTCACTGTCTACTGGTTTATTAGTCTAGTTTATTGTCACTGTCTAATAGTTTATTCTTTATTTGCTGCCAGATATCTATGGTGATAATTCTGCAGAAGGCAACAATCCATTTTAAATTCACAAAAGCTCAGCACAGCTTTTTTTGTGGAAAGGACTTAATGTACTACATCATTGCTGCTGTACTGTTTGACTAGTTGATTTGTGGTCCAAATCAGACAGCGCGACTTTTGCACCAGCTCGCAAAACTATATTTTCTCAGCACTTAAAAGAGCTTACATAAAGAAAAATTGTGGTTAAGCAGTGACTTCATATTCCAAAGATTGTGGGTTCCATCATAATCACATACACAGCAAGTAAACTAACACTGGGCATTTGACTTACAGAAAAGGCAATAACAAATAGAACAAGCATGTACGCACATACACTTACGCTATCAAATTATTTGCTTAAGGTAAATCTAAAACTACCTGTAAGGTATATCATAATATGGAATTAGCTTTTATTATATAAAATGCTCAATTTTGATTTCTCGGCAGATTACACATGTAGTTTCTTGTCACTTCTCATCATTGTAAGTCTTAATAAATGCTGGCAGTGGGGAAGAAAAAGGAGGGTGAATATTAACATCTCTATCTCTCTGAGGACTTCGGTAGACGAGTTGGGAAAACCACCCGACTGGACTACCGACGTTCGGACAACCCGTGTTCGATTCCTGCTGGGAGCAGTGTGAGTTGTACTCGTGGTTGGAAAAAAAAAATACCCCCACGGTCGACCCAGCCATTGCAGAAATGGGTACAAGGGCATTACCCTGGGAAAGTGAGGAATGTTGCCTCGCATCTGAGTTTCGATGCTTAAGGCGACACTATACATAAATTTCTGAACATTTCTGGATAGGCGGCTGAGCACTTATGGGTGTAAACTCGCGCGCTAAGTCGCCGGTTCAAGTCTTGTACTTTACCTTACCTTTCTCATCATTGTTCTGATATGATTTCTAACTCTTTATATTTTACACCTGTGTTCTCTATAGAAGATCTCTGCCCACAACATCAAGTTGTCTTGTGTTTTACTCTTACACCACAAAGATGTAATTATGTTAAGAGGTAATTTTTATAGTTAATGCACTTCAAACACCACCACTGTGTGTCTATGTGTTTGGAATTGGAGTCATCAATGACGGCCTAACATCATCAGGTGCTATGACAATCATCATTTTTGGGAGGACGTGAACTCCCATGGTATATGGTGGATGGGCGGCGGGAGCCGTTGAGGGCTGTGTCTGAAAAGTGTTCCTTCTTGCAGTTTCTTCATATTCCAAGTCCGGCTTGTTGCAGGAGCTACTGAGTTAAGTGTTCTGTGCACACCGTGAGCTGTGTGTCTCATCCATTTTGATCCTGCTTCAATATCCCGCTTGTTTACGATGAATGATGATATCGTATGACAGGGAACAGTTGGCTGTGTTCACTTTCTGAGCGGTTTTGCCTTATGTCTTTTGGCGTGTGCTGAGACTGCTACGATGGGGACTACAGTTACCTTTCTTTGTTTGGGAGATGAGTTAGTAATTCGGATGATTCCACTGGCACGGGCGGTTGAGCAATTATGGATTTTAATTCGTTTGCTGTGATACCGAGGCCTTCCATAACCAATAACCAATAAACACTGTTTCTGTATAATTTATTGAAACAATATGCCTTTTATTGTCAGAAAATTGAGCCAATCAGAGCAGAAACTTTCCCAAAATTGCCAGATCTATGTCAATTTTGTTGAAAGTGCCCCTGTATATTTTGTTTCTGGTCAATATGGTGGATAGGCAGTAGGAACTGTTAAAGGCTGTGTTTGAAAAGTCTTCCTTGTTGCAGTTTCCTCATATTCCAAGTCCGGCTTGTTGCAGGAGCTACTGAGTTAAGTGTTCTGTGCACACCGTGAGCTGCACGTTTCATCAGTTTTAATCACGTTTCAATAATCCGATTGTTTATGATAGTAAAAAGTAAGTAAAGTACCCCTGTCACGCCAAGTGGCGTATAGGGAAATATGGTGTTAGTGACCCTATATTTTACAGACCTTCAGCACATGATTTTGGGGTAATGTGGTCGGTATTATGCCCGTGCTGTTTTACTTTCCCAGACAAAAATCCAATACCCATTTAAGGCTGGGGATTGTTTATGATGAATGATGATATTGTATGACAGGGAACAGACGGTTGTGTTCACTTTCTGTGCGGTTTCCCCTTATGTCTTTTGGCGGGTACTGAGACTGCTATGATGGGGACTGCAGCTACCTTTCTTTGTTTGGGAGATAAGATATTAATTTGAATGATTCCACTGGCACGGGTGGTTGTGTAATTATAGATTTTAATTCATTTGCAGTGATACCGAGGCCTTCCATAACCATTTTTTTAAAAGTGCTCTTGTATATTTTGTTGAAAGTGCCCTTGTATATTTACAGACCATGTGCAATGAAGAAAATCCATGACTAACTTACATCAGCAGATTTTAAGATATTAACTGTATGCTTACATCAGCAGATTTTAAGATATTAACTGTATGCTTACATCGGCAGATTTTAAGATATTAACTGTATGCTTACATCGGCAGATTTTAAGATATTAACTGTATGCTTACATCGGCAGATTTTAAGATATTAACTGTATGCTTACATCGGCAGATTTTAAGATATTAACTGTATGCTTACATCGGCAGATTTTAAGATATTAACTGTATGCTTACATCAGCAGATTTTAAGATATTAACTGTATGCTTACATCAGCAGATTTTAAGATATTAACTGTATGCTTACATCAGCAGATTTTAAGATATTAACTGTATGCTTTCATCAGCAGATTTTAAGATATTAACTGTATGCTTACATCAGCAGATTTTAAGATATTAACTGTATGCTTACATCAGCTTCATCATCAAGTAATGCAACCAATCTGGTCATGTGGTGGAGAGATACCTCTTCTGTTCTATCACAAACTTTCTGCAGTTCTTCAAAGTTATGGGCCTTGGGCAGACCTATAAAACCAGATGCAGTGAAATGTGAGTCTGAGCAGCATTCCAGGAACCAACAGTATTTTGTAGCTTTATGTCTGTGACTAAAATGTTCAAGTTGTTCATATTTTTATTGACAACATTTTGTCTTCTTCTTTAGAAAAAGTGCCCTTTGTCTTCATTTAAAGTAACTATCATGTCAGTCAACTGATGCTGATATTTTTGTTATGGCTATTGGGTTTATTTCAGGTTATATTGTGCCCATCAACTAATGTCGAGGTGCGCGTGGCCGTGCGGCTAAAACCACTGTTCCGCTGGCTGAAAAGCCGACGTTCAGTGTTCAAAGCCCGCGGTAGACAGAAAGGATTTTTTCTATCGGGGGTGAAATAAAAATCATGAGTCTCACACGTCGTGGCGACTGCTTGACCAAGCGGCCTTTATCCCTCTGGTTCTATTGTTGCCCCCCGTCATACACCAGCAATGGTACTATGTGACGTAAAGATAGTTTTTTAACTAATGTTTGACTTTTCTTCCTGATTACAACCAATGTTTCTAACTTTTCTTCAATTTTCTACTTTCTTTCAACTCCCTGTGAAGCAGAGGTCTTCAACAAACACTTTCCAGGCCGTTCTGTTTCTTGCCATTCTTTTAAGATCATTCCATATTTTCCCATCATCTTCATCACTGCTTCTACCTGTCTTCCCAAGAATATTTTGGTCTTCCTTTGTCTCTTCCCCTGGGGATTCCAAAAAAGGACCTGTTGTGTAATACTCTCAGTTGGCTTCTCTAGTCAGTGTCCTATCCAGTGCCATCATCTTCGCTATATCTCTTTGTCTGTTGGTATTTGTCCGGTACTTTCCCATAAGTTAGTGATTTTGTTCTGTCATTTCCATCTTTTTATTCTGCACAAGCATCCATTAATTAAGGTCTGTATCTTCAATTATTGTCATTTTTGTTGTTCTCTATGTTTCGCAGTCATACAATGAGACTAATTTAACATTGGAGTTGAAAATTGTTTGTTTTTATACTTAACTTAATTTCTTTAGATTTCCATGTTTCCTAGTACAACAAAAACTCCTTTTGCTTTTTATATCCTTATTTTGGTATCATTCTCTTTTCCTCCTTCTTTGTCTATATTACTGCTCAGATATATGTAAGATTTTACATCTATAGTTCGTTCAGAAATTCGCGCCCACAGAATTTATCAATTATCTCGGAAACTGTTTGATGAATTTCTGTAATTCTTTTTCACGAAATCTTATTTTTTCATCCACCTTAAGATTTTATAACATTTAAGTACAAAGGTAGTCTGAATATTGCACAGATCGTTTTTTGTTATATAATTTTAGGAAAATATCAAACCATGTGCTCTAAACATTAGATTTTACTGTAAATTATGTTAATTTTTTAACAAACCTCTCAGTGGATTGCGCCTTACAAGTTATGGTTCAGTGAAATTGTGTGGAGAGCATGTGAAATTTGCCTTTTTAAATGGTGAGTTGATTATAACAAATGTGGGTATTGTAAAATCCTAAAAATTAGGACAGCCAAGAAAATCATATTTTTATATACCTCAAGGAAACAAAAATCTTTCCTACATGCATGACAATAGGGGAAAAAAAATCAGACTTAAGGTCTGTGAAAATATAAAATTTCATAAAAAAGAGTTACAGAAATTCATCAAACAGTTTCCGAGATAATTAATAAACTGTGGGCACGAATTTGTGAACAAACTATAGTAGAGGTTTTTCTTCTATTATTTGGTTACTGCCTATTGCATTCATCATCATTGAGTGCCGTCTCCGCATCAAATGTTGGCTACCATGGAGTGCCATTCCACTCTGTCTCTTGCTTTGATGGTGCAGATTGTCATATGTTGACTTGTCCATCTTTTGATGTTACTCTTGGTCTGCCTCTGCTACCTTGTATTTTCCCTTCCAATATTACTTTTATTAGGCTGTTATGTCTTTTAACATGCCCCAAAATTTTCATTTATCTTGTTTTGATTGTGTTTAATAGTTCTCTTTTCATTTTTAGTTGTTTTAAAACTTTATCGTTTGTTTTCTTTTCTTTCCATCTAATCCTACCTATTCTTCTATAAATTCACATTTCAGAGGCTTCAATTTTCTGTTCTGTTTTCTTGTCTACTGTCCATGTTTCTGCACCATACAGGAATATTGAGAAGATGTAACATTTTGCTATTCTTAGTTTTAGTCCTGGTGTTATTTGTTTTGATGTTAGTATATTTTTCATGGCATTAAAATTACTTTTTGCCATACCTATTCTTTTGTTTATTTCAGTTGTACATTTTCTATCACTGGTTATAGTATGTCCCAGGTAGTTGTAGCTCTGAACTGTCTTCAGATGTCTTCCTTCAACTTTGATATTTGTTTGTAGGTCTTGAGAATTTTCTTTGTTTATGATCATAGTTTTATTCTTTTTGATAATCATATCTATCAGTGAGGCCACCCTACAGTCACTGATCAACAACCTGGATAAAGCATGCGACCTTTTTTCACTGTCAATTAATGTTCAGAAGACAGTAATACTAAATCAAGGTGACTTCAAACCTATATCTATTACTCTAAAAGACTGCCCACTAGAATCAGTACAGAAATTTACATATCTTGGATCCACAGTTACGCAAACCATCTCTCTTGATGAATAAATAAACTGTCGAATTGGTAAGGCAGCTACGACCTTCGGCAAACTCACAAAAAGGGCATGGAACAACACGAAACTAACTCAAAAGACTAAACTCTTAATATATCAAACTTGTGTGCTTAGCACACTACTATATGGATCCGAAACCTGGACAACATACTCAAACCAGGAAAAAAGACTAAATGTCTTCCACATGCGATGTCTCCGCAAAATTATGCACATCAAATGGCAGGACAAAATAACCAACTTAACTGTCCTGCAACGTGCTAAGACCCTAACAATCATGTCGATGCTCAGAAGTCGAAGGCTAAGATGGCTGGGGCATGTCCATCGGATGGAAGAAAAACGCATTCCTAGGCAAATACTATATGGCGAGCTAAAACACGGAAAACGACAAATCGGCAGACCTAAACTACGATATAGAGATATCTGCAAATCATCTCTGAAAGACTTCTCCATCTGTGAAAACGACTGGCAACATCTGGCAAGTGATCGCACATCATGGAGAGCACGTATAAGGAACGGTATAACAACATTTGAGACTGTTCTAAGACAGGACTTAGAAGAGACTCATGAAAAAGGATGGTAAACCCTGTGGACCAGCGAGCCTGACCTGTTCATTATGTGACCGCGTGTGTTTGTCAAACATTGGTAGAATTAGCCACGAGAGAAGCTGTTCGGCAAAAACAATACCTCAAAAAAATACGCAATAGCCTCCACTAGACCGTCTGACAAGACGAAAAGGGCCATATATATATATAATCATATCTAGTCCACATTTTTTGCTTGTCATGTTTATTACATTAAGTAAGTGTTGTAGATCTTTAGAATTTTCTGCTAGTAGTGCAGTATAAGAGAAGGAGTATCTGGGTCTACGCCCTATGGGCTGGCTATGGCTCGAAAGGTCAATAGATAGATAGAGATAGTACAGTATCATCAGCATATCTTAGGTTATTGATTATCTTACCATTAATGTTTAGGCCTATCATCTCTGTTGTTTTTAAAGATTTGCTCAGTGTATAAATTGAACTAGCTTGGTGATTGGATACATCCTTGTCTTACTACTCCTTTTATATCAATGGGTGTAGAGTTCCTCTTGTTATATTTTATCATTGCTGTTTGCTCCCAGTACAAATTACATATTAGTTGTATGTCTGTGTTGTCCAGATTTATATCTTTTCTATCTATCTATCTATTGACCTTTCGAGCCGTAACCGGCCCATAGGGCGTAGACCAAGATACACCTTCTCCTATATGAATTTTTGTTCTAGCAGTTTTCTTTTAAAGATATTTTATCAAATCTCGCCATCTGTCTCTGTTCTGTGCAAGCAGTTCTATCTCATTGAGGGAGCCGATTCCTGCTGCTCTTGCCTCTCTCATCAATGTTCTTCTCAGTGTCTCCTGGGTCTTCCTCTTTTTCTTTTACCTGTTGTTTCCCATATGAGGGCTTGCTTTACTATTCGATTATTATCTCTTCTCATCACATGTCCAACGTATGACCATCGTCTTTTCTTTATTACTGAAGATATTAGTGGTTGATTGGCGATTTCTCTAATTTCCTCGTTTGTTTTGAATTCGTTCCATTCTATACCAAGTGTATAGAATTCCGGTATAGTGTTCCGGTTGTTTCCAAAATGGAGGAATTATTTTTCTCCGGCTGGTATAGAACCGTTGATCAGAGGTTTAACAAGCCGCTATCGTAAAACGATGTTGTTAATGAAACGTATATCTTTTAGGCAGTCTATAAGTTGATTATGGTATATTCTATCAAAAGCTCTGGTGTAGTCTATGAAGCAGGCATATATAGGTTTGGGGTTAAGGCAAAGAAATGCAAATGAATGCATTAAAATGCAAAGCTGCAGTAAAGCTAAATGTGAGGGAAAATTGAAAAAAAAATAGAAAAAATGTATGTTAAAAACTTAACGTGATTTTATATATTGGTTTGTTTACTTCTATGTACTTTTCAATCAATATCCTCATGCTGAATATGGCTTCTTTTGTCCCACTGTTTTTCCTGAATCCAAATTGCTGCTCATCTAATTCAGTATTGATTTTATTCTGAATCCTTCCTTGTATAACTTTTAGTAAAATGTGTGTTACCTGGCTCATTAGGCTTATTGTTCTGAAATCACTGTATTCAACTACCCCATTCTTTTTAGGCAATGCAATGAAAGTTGCTGTTTTTAGTTCATTTGGTATGTATTCTGTATGGTATATGTCATTGCATATGTCTGTGATCACTTCAATGTCAAAATCATCTAGTGCCTGTATCATCTCTATCTGTATATTGTCAGGTCCTGTTGCTTTTCTCTTTTTCAATGTTTTTATAGCTTTTTCTACTTCAGATTTCAGGATTTTATAGCTGGATGTATATTTTATAGTGGTTTTTTTGTCCCTTTCATCATGAAATAATTCTGTTATATATTCCTGCCATCTATCGATTATATCTTTGTTGTCTGTTAGCATTCTTCCCTCTTTGTTTGTAATACATCCGCATCCTGCAGCTTTTTTGTCTTTATTAGTCATTCTCTTTATTTCTGTGTGCATCTCTCTTAAATTTTGTTTACTTTCCATAGTTTCAACTTCTAGACACCTTTGGTTGAGCCAGTCTTCTTTTGCCTTTTTGCACATTTTGCGTATTTCATAATCAATTTCCATGTATCTGGCAGTGTTCTTCAATTGTTTTCTTTCTTCCATTTTTTCTAAGATGTTGTCAGTTATCCATTTTTGTTTTTAGTTACTTTTCTTTTTGGGTAAGGTGTCTTCACACAGGATTCTTCTATGTTGGTTTTTATGCATTGCCATTTGGTTGTGACTTTTTCTTCAGGATTTTCTCTTCTGTACTGCTTAATCTCTTCTTCTAGCAGCTTCTGATATGTGTTCTTTACTTGTACAGTATAAGTTTATTTAATATCTTTCTGATTTAAAGCTGTTACATCTATTGGTATTGCTGAATTAGTAGATTGTGATCTGAATTAATATCTGCTCCTGGATAGGTTTTGGCTTTCTTGACGCTGTTACGGAATCTGATGTTTATCATTATGATGTCTATTTGATTCCTCTTCCTATCTCCAAGCTTTTCCATGTGTATAATTTCCTTTTCTCTTGTTCATAGAAGGTGTTACATATTATCAGCCTGTTTTATTCACAAAATTGTATTAATCTTTCTCCTGTCACTTCTTTTTCCTAAACCATGATTTCCTATAATGGTCCTAATTGCATTAATTCTCATAATTTTGGTCTTATCTCTATTTATTTTCAGTCCCAGCTGCTATGATCTCTCGTCAAGTTTGCTCTTTTTATTTTACATCTGTTGTTGATTATGTGACAGGATAGCTATGTCATCAGCAAAGTCTAAGTCATCAAGTTGCTTGGTCAGTGACCACTGGATTCCATTTCTGTTATTTTGATTTATTCTGATAATCAAATCTATTGTTTTCCTTCTTCACCCATGATCACAACTAATGTTTCTGACTTCTATAATTACAACAAATGTTTCTGACTTCTATAATTACAACAAATGTTTTTGACTTCTATAATTACAACTAGTGTTTCTGACTTCTATAATTACAACAAATGTTTTTGACTTCTATAATTACAACTAGTGTTTCTGACTTCTATAATTACAACTAATGTTTCTGACTTTTCTTCTATAATTACAACAAATGTTTTTGACTTCTATAATTACAACAAATGTTTTTGACTTCTATAATTACAACAAATGTTTTTGACTTCTATAATTACAACAAATATTTTTGACTTCTATAATTACAACAAATGTTTTTGACTTCTATAATTACAACAAATGTTTTTGACTTCTATAATTACAACAAATGTTTTTGACTTCTATAATTACAACAAATGTTTCTGACTTCTATAATTACAACTAGTGTTTCTGACTTCTATAATTACAACTAATGTTTCTGACTTCTATAATTACAACAAATGTTTCTGACTTCTATAATTACAACTAGTGTTTCTGACTTCTATAATTACAACTAATGTTTCTGACTTCTATAATTACAACTAGTGTTTCTGACTTCTATAATTACAACAAATGTTTCTGACTTCTATAATAACAACAAATGTTTTTGACTTCTATAATTACAACAAATGTTTTTGACTTCTATAATTACAACAAATGTTTTTGACTTCTATAATTACAACAAATGTTTTTGACTTCTATAATTACAACAAATGTTTTTGACTTCTATAATTACAACAAATGTTTCTGACTTCTATAATTACAACTAGTGTTTCTGACTTCTATAATTACAACTAATGTTTCTGACTTCTATAATTACAACAAATGTTTCTGACTTCTATAATTACAACTAGTGTTTCTGACTTCTATAATTACAACTAATGTTTCTGACTTCTATAATTACAACTAGTGTTTCTGACTTCTATATTACAACAAATGTTTCTGACTTCTATAATAACAACAAATGTTTTTGACTTCTATAATTACAACAAATGTTTTTGACTTCTATAATTACAACAAATGTTTTTGACTTCTATAATTACAACAAATGTTTTTGGCTTCTATAATTACAACTAATGTTTTTGACTTCTATAATTACAACAAATGTTTCTGACTTCTATAATTACAACTAGTGTTTCTGACTTCTATAATTACAACTAGTGTTTCTGACTTCTATAATTACAACTAGTGTTTCTGACTTCTATAATTACAACAAATGTTTTTGACTTCTATAATTACAACTAGTGTTTCTGACTTCTATAATTACAACAAATGTTTTTGACTTCTATAATTACAACTAGTGTTTCTGACTTCTATAATTACAACTAATGTTTCTGACTTTTCTTCTATAATTACAACAAATGTTTTTGACTTCTATAATTACAACTAGTGTTTCTGACTTCTATAATTACAACTAATGTTTCTGACTTTTCTTCTATAATTACAACAAATGTTTTTGACTTCTATAATTACAACTAGTGTTTCTGACTTCTATAATTACAAATAATGTTTCTGACTTTTCTTCTATAATTACAACAAATGTTTTTGACTTCTATAATTACAACTAATGTTTCTGACTTCTATAATTACAACTAATGTTTCTGACTTTTCTTCTATAATTACAACAAATGTTTTTGACTTCTATAATTACAACTAGTGTTTCTGACTTTTCTTCTATGATTACAATGTTTTCAGAAATATCAGACTTATTGCCTTATTGTTTGTTAATAATTTCAAACTCCCTTAATGCTTTACTTAGTGAAATTGCCTGAAATATCTTGAAAATACACAAACAAATCTACTTTTATTTCTATCCTTCTCAGTATTAATAATAATACAATTTTCTACTCAGTATCTTCACTCTCAACTAAAACTATCATCAATACCTTATTTCATTATATTTTTTAACATCCTTTCATGGCAATTTGAAGCATTTTCTTGTCATACGGTAAAACTGAGTATTTCAACAAATCATTTGGAATATTCCCATGATGTGTGCCATAGTAATCAGCCATACTTCACATCAGCCATAGCAATATTATCAGTAGTTCTTTATTTGTTGTAGAAAGTTCACTATTTCTAGAGCAAACATCATTGACATTTAAACATGTCTTTAATATTTATATCTGATCTGTCATCCTCACAGAGCTCACATTTAAACATGTCTTTAACATTTATATCTGATCTGTCATCCTCATAGAGCTCACATTTAAACATGTCTTTAACATTTATATCTGATCTGTCATCCTCATAGAGCTCACATTTAAACATGTCTTTAACATTTATATCTGATCTGTCATCCTCATAGAGCTCACATTTAAACATGTCTTTAATATTTATATCTGATCTGTCATCCTCATAGAGCTCACATTTAAACATGTCTTTAACATTTATATCTGATCTGTCATCCTCATAGAGCTCACATTTAAACATGTCTTTAACATTTATATCTGATCTGTCATCCTCATAGAGCTCACATTTAAACATGTCTTTAATATTTATATCTGATCTGTCATCCTCATAGAGCTCACATTTAAACAAAAATTCTCGTGCCATTATCTTACACTTTACTTTAAAGTCTTCCTTGTTGTCATTGATGATAGAAAACTCATGGTGTATGAGCATGTAAGGCACATAAACGTGAATAGTTATGAGTTATATTATGTTCAGCAAAAACACCAACATCATTCCAAGAATATAAATATTTCCCACCTATAACCAATTTCTACCCATAAAAATTCTCAATCTATAAACATTTCCCACTTATAAACATTCTTAATATATAAACATTTCCCACTTATAAACATTCTTAATATATAAATATTTCCCATCTATAAGCATTCTCAATCTATGAACATTTCCCACTTATAAACATTCTCAATCTATGAACATTTCCCACTTATAGACATTCTCAATCTATAAACATTTCCCATTTATAAACATTCTCAGTATATGAACATTTTCCAATTATAAATATTCTCAGTATATGAACATTTCCCACTTATAAACATTCTCAATATATATGAACATTTCCCACTTATAGACATTCTCAATCTATGAACAGTTCCCACCTATAAAGTTTCCTAGTCCAAGATCAATCATCAGCTTCATAATTGGAGCAACCATCCTGCCAGTCAATATTTTTTTTATCTCCAACCAGATCCTTTCACCAGAAACACCTGTGATACAAACAATAATTTTGGTAGGAAGACAAGAGGTCAGAGCAGAGAAAGTAAGGATACAAGTAATGACAAGAAATCACTGCAGCAGTAAAGAAGACAAGTCAACATTAAAATATACAGGTAATTTACTGCAACTAAATTAGCAAAATGGTAAACAGCAGCAGACAACAGAGAATTGTGGAGCTACATGGTTACAACTCAAATCAAGCTCAGCCATTGTGGATAATGAATCTTTGCTGCCATTAACAGAGCCTACCTATACGAGTATAGTTATAAATAAATATATATCTCTCTCACACACTCGAATGTGCATGCACAAACGCACAAAGAGAGATATTATTTTCAATGGCTGTTTACAAGATATTGTTGCAGCTACAATTATATTTTCTGTTCTGTTCATGAATGCAAACCAATGTAAACTGTTGATTGTCCATAAATTAAACATTTAGGAACACCCAATAAGTGGCAGGCCAAAAACAATACAAAAATTTAGTGCTACATAAGCATGATCTCTCTCTTTGTGTGAATGTGTTTTTTTTTTAAAGAAGAAACATTAAACAAGCAAATCTAGTAATCAATTTATGTTGTGTTTTAAAATCACAATCAGACTAAGAGCTTGTACCTGAGTCATTATCTTTGTAAAGTAAAGGTTTCCTCCATACCTTGCTAAGTGTATAGGGAATATGGTATTTTTATGTTACCATATTTTTCTATGACCTTTGGATGATGTGGTCAATACCACAATGCCACCTTTATTTCCCTGAAAAATCTCTGATACCCATTTTTAGTGGCTGGGTGAACCCTGGTGCCATGTTGGTCTGAAAAAGAATCTGCCACTTCTGGAGATTGAACCAGGACCTTTCTGATCAGGAAGCAAGCACGCTATCACTCAGCCACCATTTTATCTTTGTGCTGACATGTTATTTGAGCTGCCATCTAACTACACTAGCTATTCCATCTAAAAGACTTACATGATAATCCTTTGGCATTCTCCTTAATGGCTACAAGAGTTGCTTCATCATGATTGTCTGCACCAGCAGCCAACCTTCCATAAAATCTGTCAACAAAATAGGAAACATGAGTTTCTTGTAACAAGGAATTCACACATTTGTACTAGAAGAAAAAGGTTGAAAAGTGCTACTTGACACTTTGTTTCTTTTAATTACTTTTATTTACACAATGATGCACTTACAAATTAATTAATTCCTGTATTATTTGGTGTACTGAAATTATTATGGCATCACTAAAAAACTGCTATATTCAAGGGTTTGGCACTAAAAAAAAAGTAGTGAGTGAAGCATAGTTTCATGTGTGTAGCACAGTTTGGCATACATGCTTGAATTACAAAAGGTGAACAGGTATGTTATACCAACAGATCAGACATATCAGGGACTTTAAAGAAATCAACTTCTTATTTTATGCTGATAACTTATAACTGTAGACTTAAAAGTTAAATATAAAATACATTCACAATGGACCAACCAGACTGTGCTCAACTTTTAGAAATCTGTAAAGCAGAATATTGGCACTGTGACAGAAGCATAGTAGCAGGGTCTACCCTGACCTATCTAAATGGCAAACTGTTGGACAACAAAAAAAACTGTATCAAATCACCAACATTTTTAGTCTTCTTCTAAAGCATTCACCATTAAGTTGGATTGGGTACATTGTGTACTTGAGGGGGTTTCATTTTTTCACTGTTATCTCACTACCAAGAGACCTGGAGAGGGTAAAGCCATGAAAAAACCAGGACCAAGGGTTACATGAGGAGAGTTCCCCCTGCCTGCAATGGATTCAAACACGAGACCAGGGAGGTCTTGAGGTAAGGTTATTAGTTATGGAAGGCCTCAGTATCACTGCAAATGAATTAAAATCCATAATCGCTCAACCGCCCGTGCCAGTGGAATCATCCAAATTACTAACTCATCTCCCAAACAAAGAAAGGTAACTGTAGTCCCCATCGTAGTAGTCTCAGCACACGCCAAAAGACATAAGTCGAAACCACGCAGAAAGTGAACACAGCCAACTGTTCCCTGTCATATGATATCATAAACAATTGGAATACCGAAACATGATCAAAACGGATGAGACACACAGCTCACGGTGTACACAGAGCACTTAACTCAGTAGCTCCTGCAACAAGCCGGACTTGGAATATGAGGAAACTGCAACAAGGAACACTTTTCAGATATAGCCTTCAATGGTTCCTGCCGCCTATCCACCATATACCGGAAGTTCATGTCCTCTTGAAAATTATGATCGTCATATTGAGAACAAAAAATGTATAGCGCTTGATGATGTTAGGACATCGTTCTTGACTCCAACCGAACCATATAAACACACAGTTAGTCGAAGAATTATCCCCGTCACACATCAAACAACAGACCCTATGGTTAGCGTACAACAAACGAAACACGGTGCAAATTCCCCAAAGAGGAAAATCTTCTGTCGACTTGACGGAACAGTACTCATTAATGCGTTTCAGCATGTAAATAACTTGCGTCAAACAATTCCAATGTCGGCCATTGAATAGCCGGTAAGGTAACAGCCTCTGGCCTGGTAGGTCATGGGTTTGCATCAAGCCACAACTGGTTGTGGGAATGTTCCACTGTGAATCCATGGTTTCTTCATGGCATTGCCCTCCTCTGATCTCCAGGTAGTAAAATCCAATGTCTAGCCCTCTTGTGAAAAACAGGAGGTCCCACGTGCACTTGTGCACACTAGAGAACACTTGGCAGTTAAAAGTGCAAAAAAGTAGGCCAAAACTGGCCACTACCTGACAAAATTTGCCCAAAGATGGAGGTGTCAGGTCTAAAGGCACAAATATTGTGACCACTTAATGAGTAAACAATAAGATGAGGACAAACCTAAGAACTTTATGTTTAGCGATGTCTTACCTCCAGGCCACCCAACAAATTATTCTGATAGTAACAGGGTTTGTTTATCTACATGATTTCATGCTATAACCACTGCTAGTCAGTATTAACATATAAAACACAACATTTCATGCTATAACCACTGCTAGGCAGAGTCAGTGTTAACATATAAAACACAACATTTCATACTATAACCACTGCTAGGCAGAGTCAGTATTAACATATAAAACACAACATTCAAAACTCAGCTTGCAACCAGCACCTGAAATATCTGAGAATCCTCAAATAATCCTCTTGAATTCTTTGTTCTGGACTTCCAACAAAACGAATCCGTCTTTCTCTCAAATCCTCTAGGCCATTGAAATAGTCATAGACAGTTCCATCAAAACCTGATAAAAGAAAGTAAAAAAATTTGAAAAGAAGACTCAGTAATATTCTCTAAATCTTCAGGACTAATGTGTTCAGCATATTTTTCCTGTCTTAATACTGTAAACCATCTAATGACCTCCAGTATAAATCACATCAATTTTGTTTCTAAATATAACTTGCCAAAATAGAAATCAAATTGATGAGAAAATGTTTCATAACACACACAAATTATGTTCTCTCTCTCTCTTCACTTCCTCTTGTATCCATTCAGGTGTCAAGGGAGACCATTCAGGTGTCAAGGGAGATGCAAAGTTCTGGTTCTCACCCTTTTGGCAGCTTCAATCATTGCCAATTGATGTTGCTGTAGCTTTCCTTTGACGTTGTCTGTCCATCTTACTCTGGGTCTGCCGCTTACAATTTACTCTTCTATGGGAGGGAATCACATGGCAAACTAGATGGGAAAACCATTTTATTTTTTGTGTCTGTATGGAGCTTAGTATTGGTTCAATGCCTACGCTTTCTCTTTAAATATCATTTCTGATTCTGATTTTTCAGATAGATATTTAAAGTTTGTTACTTGTTTAATAATTTGGTGTTCTATAGCTGTGTTTAATGTCTTCTTTTGACTTCCAATTGATATGACTTGTTTTTTCAGTGCTTATTTTCATTTTTATTTTTTAAATTCAAGGACAATTGATGCTGTAGAAGTTCTTAAAAATTATGTCACTGGAGCACGACAGTTACTGACTTTTTAAAATAGTAAGCTTGTCACTGCTGTACAGCTAGTGCTGCTGAGATCTCTTTGTGTCCAAGTCTTACTATTGGATTACATTTTGGTGTTATGACCATCAAGCAAATGATAAATGTGGCTGTTGTCTGGGGGTTCTCTAAGGCTCTATACAGCTTTGATTATAGTGTTGAGTTTTTTGAGTGAATTCATCGTTTTTGGCTGGTACAAACATGGGTCAGTACCAGGGTACATGTATCATAGCTTCATCATATAGTCTATATGTGTACAATAACACCACAACTCATGTTCAAAGCTTGTGCATGTGTTAAATCAGTTTGTTATGACCAGTTCTAATCAGAACACTCAAGGATGCTGTTCAAGTACAATGAAGATATTTCTATAGACAAGACTTCTAACATTACCTAAACTTAGCTGTGACTGTGGCAATTTACTGATTAATTTTGAGTGCATTCCAGACACCTGAAATATATACACCAGATGATGTAGACATAAAACATATGTAAATTATACTAGGAAAAGACAGAAGTGATATGATATAACAGAGAAAACTTAGCACCTATTGATATAAAGTGGATCCAGACCAGGCTGAGTTCTGTCTCCATGTTTTTTTTTAAATCTGTACACTCAGCAAATCTTTAAAAGTATGGAAATGCCAGTTCTAAACATCAATAGTTGCATAATTAATAACCTAAGATAAGCTGATGACACCGTATTACTGGCAGAAAGCCTAGAAGATAAGCTGATGACACCATATTACTGGCAGAAAGCCTAGAAGATAAGCTGATGACACCATATTACTGGCAGAAAGCCTAGAAGATAAGCTGATGACACCATATTACTGGCAGAAAGCCTAGAAGATAAGCTGATGACACCATATTACTGGCAGAAAGCCTAGAAGATAAGCTGATGACACCATATTACTGGCAGAAAGCCTAGAAGATAAGCTGATGACACCATATTACTGGCAGAAAGCCCAGAAGATAAGCTGATGACATCGGTGATACTGACAGAGGGTTCAGAAGATAAGCTGATGACATGGGATTACTGGCAGAAAGTTCAGAAGATAAGCTGATGACATGGGATTACAGGCAGAAAGTTCAGAAGATAAGCTGATGACATGGGATTACTGGCAGAAAGTTCAGAAGATAAGCTGATGACATGGGATTACTGGCAGAAAAACAACTAATTTTAAAAAACACAAGACAAGTATAGAATATAGATTGGATATATGTATTCAGAAGTCTAAAATGATGATAATGAAGAGAGATAAGACACAAAACCTACATGTCAGTACCAAGATAGAAAGAACTTAGTGTAATATCAAGAACATAGCTACCTCGGACATGTTAATAGTATTATAAAAGATTTGTTTTAAATATAGCATAAAGAAGAAACAATTCTGGGATTTTAAAATTGAGAATATATCAGGATTCTCATTATAATCAGTCCTATCTAGTGCATGAATATGATCACTTTATAAGAAAACTGAGAAGAAAATTGAGGCCCTTGGAATGTACATTTGTAGAAGAATTGGTTGGGCGGAGAGGAAAACAAATCATAAAGTTTTGAAGCAGATAAAAATAAAGAAAGAACTATTTAACACAACTCAGACAAATGAAATTTTTAGGACATGTAAAGAGACATTTTAATTTATTGAAAGTCATCATGGAAGGGAAAATACAAGGTAAACAGAGGCAACAAAGAGTAAAGTGGATCGAAATATTAATAGATGGACAGAAGGACTAGTGACAGTGTGCACTATCAAGGCAAGAGCCAGAGTGAAATGGCACTTCATGGTAATCAACGTTTGATGCAGAGATGGCACAGGATGATGATTATGGGTGCATTGACAAAGAACACAACATGAAGTAAAACAGCAAATAAAAAACATGGACACTAGAGACAACTCACCAAGAAACATAGAGTTTACTGTAAGATCGCGTCTGTTAGCATCCAGCATCCAGTCTTTAGTGAATTCAACTTCAGCACGTCTGCCATCTGTGACAACATCTATTCTCAAAGTAGTCACTTCAAAATTCTCCTGGACAATCACAGAATATTACAAAACTAATGTGTCAATAAATGGAAATTGCAAAATTTTAAACTTAAATTATTCACATTGTCTTTTGAGAAGGCACAATTTAATGGTGGCCACTGATTCAATGAAACACAGTATATCATGAAAATATCAGGTAAACCAAAAAAACACATTGCAAATCTGTTTGACATTTTCTTCCATTACTTTCCATCAATTAAAAAAAAAACCACATTTATTTCCATTTTTATTCTCTGATGTTATATATATATATGATTGTACAACAATAACTCCTATTTTCACTCATTATTTCCTGAATTTTTTTCCTCTGAATCACACATCTCTCTGGAAATTGTACACTAGACATTGTAATCAAATTGTATAACTTTGCTTTCTAATTAAAACTTGACCAAATAGAATTCAAATCTTTACACACCATAAATATACTGTTGATGTGGTATTAATGAGTGTTTCATTTACTCATTGAGTGCCATCTCTGCAACGAAGGTTGGCTACCATGGAGCATTGGCTGCCCCCAAAATACCATTTGTCTTGTTTGAATTGTGTTTAGTAAATCTCTTTTCATTTTTAGTTGTTTTAAGACTTCATCATTTGTTTTCTTTTCTTTCCATCCAATTCTTCCTATTCTTTTATAATTCCACATTTCAAAGGCTTCACTTTTCTGTCCTGTTTTCTTGTCTAATGTTCATGTTTATGCACCACACAGGAATGTTGAGAAGATATAACATTTTGCTATTTCTAGTTTTAGCCCTGGTGTTATTTGTTTTGATGTTAGTATATTTTTCATGGCATTAACATTACTTTATGTCATTCCTATTGGAGTGTAACGCTTTAAAATCCATTCCCATTTGTCCGGATTTAAAGAGTTAAAGATCTGAGTCTCTGAATTCGGCCTGCTTTTCTTTCTAGGACAGCCTTTCATTAACCAACAAAAGGATTTGAAATTTCTGCAACTAGATGATTATTTTCCTTAGATAATCAGAACTTCCCCTGTTCTGGTCTAAAGTTAGTTTCTTTTGGTCACTTTTCTTTGTAAAGACATCAGGACAATGAGGCATTGTTTGGGAGTATTCATATCATTGCTACAGAATTGTCCATGAGCACAAACCAACTGATTCCATTTAATGTTTATTCATGATTAACTTTCAAATCTCAGGGCTAATCTTTGTCACCTGGTGATGTGCTAGATTGCAGATCTTGTCTTACAAAACTGGTGGTCATAAACCACACACACAAATTAAAATGTCATAGCAAACTATACATTTATTTTTTAAAATGTCATTTTTGACATTTGCATTTAATCCCTTTAGACATAAGAATTCATGTTATACATGATAAGCCGTAGGCCCATTATAAACTGTGAGTGTGCTAAAACTTATGAAAAAAATATATTTATACTAGCAGAAAACACCTGGCATAGCATAAATATATTATTTCAACATTGCTAAAGTTATTATTCAAGTGTTTTGTACTACACAGTGTGTTTTGCCTTTCCTGTCTGAGACGATAATGGATTCACTTTTTTACGCTTGTTGAAGACATCAACATCAAACTGACTAAAGTTACAGATAGGTATCATAATCCAAGCGAGCAGGGATCGAAGAGGGAAGACAACCCGGTACTCAAAAATGTCGTGCTGAAGTCGGATGTGTTGGGCCGAAAGGCGCAAATATAACAGTTATGCTGCAAACCACAACACAACGCAGACACGCCCACTTAACGTCCTTTTAAGGGCGGATGACGAAGAGGAATTCTACAGTCTACGAATACTCTAGAATACTTTAATCATCGGGCGAACGCAAGCAAGCAAGCATAATCTAGGGTTAAAAGACAATAGGGCAGGCAGGAATCTAAGTGGGCCTAAAGGAACCAGAATGTGACAAATTAGAAAGGCAGTCTCATGAGGATGGAAGAAAGAAAGTGTCCAATAGGTCTAATCATCTAATCAAACTATATACCACTAGTTGAAATTCTGTATATGTGACTAAGACTACCGCTGGTGTTGTGGCACTCTCCCAAGTTCTGTAATTAAATCAACATTAACATCTTGTACTTGGCATAAAATCACACACATGATAATACAACTTCTGTGCATAACTTTTATCAATAACTTCTCCTATAAAATCTGTGTACTTCTAGCCCTGATCTCCCTAATAAGCACTGATCTTTTTAAAATACCCAAAACAACTACTTATAGGTAAATCTAAAACGATTTTGTTTGAATGATCCTCTCACTCAGACATTTCTCTGAATCTTCTCTGCCTCAAATGTCCCAATCTTAACCCCTGAATCTAAAACAGCTTCCATAAATAAGTCCAACCTAGACTCAATGTTTGCTACCCGCCATGTTTCCCTGTCTGCTGCTTTTTATCTCACAGCTGAGTGATGATCTCTTTGACCATGTCATTTGCCACTGTTTTCCAATATTGTATCTTGTCTTATCAGCACTTACCTACATCATATTTTTCCAAAAGCTCTAATCCATACTTCTAATCAAAGGCAAGCGTTTGACCTATTGTTTATTTTTAATCAATGCCAGGGGATGTAGCATCAATTGCATGCAGGTGTAACACCCAATGTTTTATACAATATATTGTAATATAGAATGTTAGAAGTACATATCAGTCATGTGCTTGCTTAGAATGGATAAAATAAAACTCCCACACTAGGCCTTCATATGGACACCTAGAATGGATAAAATAAAACTTCCACACTAGGCCTTCATATGGACACCTAGAATGGATAAAATAAAACTCCCACACTAGGCCTTCATGTGGACACCAGGAGGCAAAAGAATACAAGGAAGACCAATACAAGAACAATTAATAGAGGGGGGTCATCGATGGGCTTAAGAGCAAACCAAGACTTAGCATTGAATCATCAGACACAGAGAATTATGATTTCTACCCTAATGCCATCTTCAGCCCTGAAACTAACTACCAGTATCAACAAATTTGTTTTTTTAAAGAAAAACAGCTACAATTTTTAAGCTTCAGTTATGCAGATAAGAAAAGATTAAACAAACAAGCATTTTGGCTCACTCAAAGGGGTCTTTGATAGAATAAATACAAAGAAAATATCCCAAATGTTAAATTTCATAGAATCACAAGTAGAAAAAAATATTGTTAGCAGGATGAAACTTGAATATCTTGAGGGTAAATATGGTCAGGAAGGTTTAAGTGAATACAGCAGGAAAAGTGTCATGTAGATGCTTCTGGAAGGAATCACATTGGTGAAAGGGTAGATATTTGGGTAATCATTGTTGAGAACAATGTTGTGAAAAATAAAAGACTCAGCCTTAATAGCAAAAAGACAGAGGTAATGGTAACAACAAAGAAAAAGACATCACCTCAGTGCAAAATAAAGACAAGTGGAACAATATTAAAACAGGTAAATGAATTTAAATATTTGGGAACTTTGTTAACCTCAGACGGAAGATGTACAAAAGAGGTGAGATGCAGAATGGCTCAGGCAAAAGCAGCTTTCCAAAATATGACGAAAATACTATGCAATCCGTTTTTGACAATAGAAACAAGAAAAAGAGTTCTTAAATGTTATGTAGAGCCAGTCTTAACATATGGATGCGAATCATGGACAATAGGACAACAGAAACGAAAATCACTGGAGTCTGTAGAAATGTGGTTTTACAGAAGAATGTTGAGAGTACCATGGACAGCTAAGACGAGTAATGAAAAGGTTCTGAGAGAGGTCAAAGCAAAAAGAGAGCTAATTTCCAATATTAGGAAGAAACAATCATCATTTTTTGGCCATGTAATGAGAAGAGAACAACTTGAATATATTGTGACAACTGGAAAAATTGAGGGACGAAGAGATAGAGGGAAGCAAAGAGAAAAAATAACAGACAGCTTGAGAGAATGGCTTGGCAGAAGGTCAACAACAGAAATGATAAATAGCTGCCGAGATCGAAGGTTGTGGAGAGACATGATCACCTACGCCAGTAGGCCCGGTACTTGATGATGATGATGATCAACCCGATGGATGGAAATTTATAGAGAGCAGAAATACATGTGAATTGCTTCTGTACTATTGAAACAAGTAATCTGTCCTCAAGGCACACAAACCACAAACTTCATATTAAACCATTTCATAGAAAATAAATGTCCAACAAGGAAATAACTCTATTATCAAAACGGGCACTCTACAATACAATCTTCATCCCAACATTCCGCTGCCAATGCCAGTCCTGGACCCTAGATGCAAGAACAATAAGAAAAATAACCTCTACTGAGATGAAATATGTTAGACAAATGACAGGGAACCGCCTGAGAGATAAGATCAGAAATGAAAAACTAGGAAAAAAGCTAGGAATAACCCCAGCCATAGAATATATAAAGAAACAACAGATAATATGGTTTGGTCACATGACAAGGCAGAAAAATTAAAACACAACACAATGAGCCTTCAAAAAACATTGCGAGAACACCAGACTCAAGGGCCAACCATGAAAAAGATGGATTGACACAATATTAGAAACACTAGGAAACATAACAGCAGCAGAGGCAAACTGAAGAGCAAAAGACCACAAATTATATCTCACCTCGACGCTGAAAGGCAAATGAGGAAGGAAAGAAAAAGACAGAAAATAAATTTACCTTGTCATTTATACGAGCTGTGATAGTTCCATGTGTCTCCCCATTTGTGTTGATCATTCTAATCTCCTCTTTAGTGAACATATCTTTCATCTGTGTTGGTGTTGCAGTTGTGGCAAAATCAATGTCTGTGGGTACTTTCCCAGCAA
The DNA here is from genome assembly GCA_032433765.1 of Megaustenia siamemsis. NCBI lineage: Eukaryota > Metazoa > Mollusca > Gastropoda > Stylommatophora > Ariophantidae > Megaustenia > Megaustenia siamemsis. Next base: position 76,543,093 of record JAVIAB010000124.1, read on the forward strand.
GCAAGTCTCTGACAGCACCACCAGCAATGCGCAACTCATGGCCATACTTTGAGAACAAATCAACAAGAAAATGAAGCTCCGGTGTGAAGATTGAATGAAACTCTGGTGTTTCCAGCTTCATTTTGATCAAATTTGGTTTTGAGATTATCTGAGAAGAGGACCTTGTAATGCTCAACTGTGATGTTTGTGAGAATGTTCTGAAGCAATGTCCAGCTGAAGCACTTTTTCCTTCACAATTCTGGCATTTGTACTTACAGACCTGCCTGTTGTAGGTTGGTGGTCTCTGACCACAAAGTGTTCGATGAATACTCCTACTCCAATGAAAGTTTCTCACAAAAGAGAAACTGTTGGTGATGTGTGGAATGCTAATGATATGAGCCAAGAAAAATGCCTTTCTGTTCATGAGGGATTTTTGTAAACTTGAGGTGTAGAATTGAGTGTAGGCCTGTAACGAAATCTCAGCATTCAGTATTTATTGTGAAACAAAAAGATGCATAAAATATTGTGCTATTTTAACTTTTTCAACAACTGTTGGGAAACATTTGCAACTGTTCACTTCAAATTCTTATAACAAGAATCCTGAAATAAAGTCAATTTTTAAAATCTCCAAATTTGTTCTTCTTTATCCTATATTTTAACAAATCTTTGATAATGCTATTACCCAGCTTGCAAATTAGTTATAAGGCATTTTGTGAAATTTGTTTAAATGGTTAATAGTGTGTACTTTTCTTGTCCGTGTGTAATTTGTGTGGCCATGTGGGGTTTACGTGACTAGTAAGGCCTACTCGCACACAGTAGTGGATGAGAGAGAGATATCGTTTGAGGAAACAAAGCATACAGTACAAGTTGTAGCTGCAGTTGGAAAAATTACTGTTTTCTTGTACTGGATAGGGTCAATAGGCTTTTATCATAAAGGCTGAGTACTTGGTGCACATATAGCTCTCTCCACACTTATTTAAATCTATTAGCAAGTCATTAAATTTGTTATTGCAATGGCTTCCAGTACTGGCAAGAAATACAAGTGCACATATCATTTGAAATTAAAATGATATTGATAGAGAAGATGGACAAAAAGTTAAAATCAAAAGCTAAAATATGCAGAGAACATAATATTTCCTCAAGCACACAACATACAATCTTGAAGAACAGAAGTGGCATTATGTCAGCGTATATATGCTCTGGTTTTGGGTAGAATAGAAAGAAAATTTGTCAAAATGTTGACTGAGTTTTGCATACATGGTTCCAGCAAGTCAGGAGCAAGAATACTCCAGTAAAATGTTAAAAACATCATTGGTAATTTTGTATAATTAGTGATGCTTGACTTTTGATATAAAAAGTGTTATAATTTTCTCTATGATTAATCCTGTTTTATTGTTAACATAGGCAGAGTTGCATCCCTTTTTGTTTGGCATGCTGCATTCAATCTTGCACCCAGTGGTCTTGTAGTTAAACTTCTCATTGAGCTGAATGTAGTTGCTAAATTTAGAAAGCTCTGTAAGACTTAGTGAGTGCAATAATGGGCTGCACAGCTCTTGAAGAATGGTGCACATACTATTGTTGGGCACATTGATTAGTTTATACATAGAATCTATATATGTATAGAATCTAGTGTTGTGGATTGGTTTTTTTTCATACAAGTTTAAGTATTTTTTTTATTTGATGAAATTATGGAATAACACAATTGTATATTGAAAGATATGACAAATAAATTTTCACTCAGAACTTTCCAGGACATATTACAAAAAATAGTGACGGATGGACAACCCTGCCCTGAGTTACCAAATCTTGTGACAACAAATACAAGCAAGAAAGTGGAATATGTTCAACATTTGTCCAGCACACTATATCTGTTAATTCCTTGGATCACTGGCTGTGAAAAATTGAACAAACTTTTCTGCTGACCTCATGTCCTAGTCTCAAATGATGACCTCTTTCATGGTGAACTCTTATGTAAACATATTTTGACTGTTCCTTGTACCTTAAGCTCAGTAAAGCACTCATTTTTTGCTTTGAAAATAGATATAGTTACTATAGGTGTGCTCTGAGTCAAGGTTGCTTGTGACTTCTATTTAAAAAATTAACAGAAATGTTACAAGACTCAAGATTGAAAGACTCATTTTTTTAAATTTAGTGATGAAATTTAAAAAGTTTCTAAGGAAAGAAAAGAGGCTAGAATTAATATACAAATGAAAAGATGCACACAGTGTTAAGATTTGAGAATATACCAACATTAGATGTCTTAGTTTTTTAAGATTGATGTATTTTTCCTTAATATAAACGATTTTATTTAAAATAAATAAATTTTAACAGAATATTTATAATATTTTTCAGCATTTCACATTCATTGTAAAAATATTACTACATTAAAGTGAATATGTGTTGTGGAAAGTCACTCTAGAAAAACCTTTTTTAAACTCTCACACCATGGCACACCTAGATTCAGGAGATGCCACTAATTCTTACTGAAAAAGGGAAAAGAGAGAGCAGGCTGAGAGTCTAGGTCATACCAACTTCAACCTAAGTAAGGGCTGGCTGAACCAATTCAAAGTTTGACATGGAGTTGTAATGAAAGTTGTCTGCAGTGAGGCTGGGTCATTTCAAAAGAAACAACTGATAAGTGAAAGCAAAGAGAACTACAGGAAATTCTCAAGCAATCTGAACCAAAAAATATAAACAATGTGGATGATACAGGCCTCTTTCATAAGTGTGAAAACCACACATTTGTTGAAAAAGGAGAAGAATGCAGTTGTTACAAGATTCCAAAAGACAGAAGTTCTATTTTGATCGCTTACCAATATAAATGGTTAAATACCTGTGGCTGCCCTGCTGTCTTGCAGGTAAGCTCGGGAGAGTAAAAGGCTAAGGGAGGGTACCCTGAAGTAAAACAACCCCACTGCCTTGTGGGTGAGACTTTTTAGTCGAAGGCTAGCGGAGCCAACAGTAAACAAACCGACGGAAGGCAACAAAAAACCACCGTCGTAATTTCTTTGTACAATCATGAATCGCCACAACAATAGAAATAACGACAACAACGTTAAGGGGGATTCCAATGGAAAACCCTCGTTCAGTAGGGGACATCATGTGCTACAAGTGGTACCCGATCGTCATCAAACTACTGTAAGCAAAATAAAGATAAAACAAACTCTAAAGATAGGCACTTGGAATGTGAGAACACTCATGCAGAAGGGTAAACTAGAAAACATACAAGAAATGAAAAGAATGGGTTTACAATTACTGGGACTTTGCGAAATGAGATACACCGGATCAGGGGAGATGTATTCTGACAAACATAAAATGAATCTATTCTGGCGGTACTGAACACCAAAGAGGAGTAGGTATCATCTTGGATGCAGAAAGAGCAAGAACAGTGAAAGGCTTTTACCCAATATCTGACAGAGTCCTTTTAGTGAAATTGAATGGAAAGCCAATAGCCATAAATCTTATACAAGTCTATGCACCAACAGCAGATAGTCTAGAGGAAACGATAAATATTACGAGTTAAATGAGGCACTTCATAAATGCAAACCACATACACCATAGTTCTAGGGGATTTTAACGCAAAAGTAGGAAAGGAAAGAGTTGAGGAAGTGGTTGGTCATTATGGCTTAGGCTAGAGAGGAATGAAAGAGGTGAGAAACTTATTGACTGGGCAAGAACACACAACATGATGATAGGAAACACCTGGTTAAAGCAACATCCAAGATGTCTGTGGACATGGAAAAGTCCAGGGGACAACACACGTAATCAAATTGATTATATAGTGATAAGCAATAGATTTAGATACAGTCTGGTGTTTGTGAAAACTAGACCAGGGGCACATTGCAATAGTGATCATGTACCAGTTGTGGGAAAGCTTAGAGTAAAATTAAAAACAACAAAATGAGCCTCAGTTAACATCAAGTTAAATTTAGATTTACTAAAATCAGACAAGAAGCTGCAAGACAAATATAAAATCACAATTCAGAACCGGTACAATGCAATAGAGAAGATACAAAGCATTGGTGAACAGTGGGAAATGCTAAAAGAATCAATGCAACAAACATCAAAAGAGTTCATACCACCAGTGAGGACAAATTCAAGAAAGAAATGGATGACAGACGACATTTTGCAGCTAATGGATACAAGAAGAAGAAATAAAGAAATTAAAGATGAGTATAAGAGATTAAATAAAGAAATTGTAGTAAAATGCAATGAAGCAAAAGAAGCATGGCTAAAAGAGAGATGCAAAGAGATTGAAATGCAACAAAAAATGATGCTAAAGCTATATACAAACAAATTGAGGAATTAACAGGAAGAAAAACGCAATAAAAAAATGGATGTCTAAGATCAAAGGAAGGAGAACTGTTGATTGATCAAGAAAACATAAGGGAATGATGGACAGAATACATTAAAGATCTTTATAATTATGAACGAATGGAAGTAATTATTAAGGATAATGGAGAAGGACCAGAAATACTCAGAGAATAAGTGGAAGATGCCTTGCGCAATATGAAAGCAGGCAAAGCTCCTGGACCAGATAATATAACTAAAGAAGAGATTGAAGCCATGGGTGATTTTGGAATAGAAATAATAACAAAAATATTAAATGATATCTACAACAGCGGATATATACCAGACGACATGCTCAAATCAATATTCATAGCCCTACCAAAGAAATCGGGTGCGATTGAATGTGATGATCATCGCACAATAAGCCTTATGAGTCATATGACTAAGATATTACTAAGAATCATCATGCGAAGAGTGTGAAACAAAATCAGTCCAAAAATTAGCGATGAACAGTGTGGTTTTGTTAGAGATAAAGGAACAAGCAATGCCATTTATATCATAAGATATATTTATATATATTTAGTAGAAAGTGCCATAGAGGTGAAAACAGATCTATACCTATGTTTCATAGATTACACCAAGGCATTAGACAAAGTAAAGCACCAAGAAGTAATTAAAATTTTAGAAAGCATAAACGTAGACAGCAAAGATCTAAGAATAATAAAGAACATGTACTGGCAACAAACAGCGGCCATAAGAAATGGAAACCAATTGGGAATGTTTCAACAAATAAAACAGGGTGTTAGACAAGGTTGTGTGCTGTCACCAGATTTGTTTAATATTTATAGTGAGATTATTTTAAGATCACATAAGGGACATGCCTGGAATAACAATTGGAGGTCATAATATAAATAATCTAAGGTATGCTGATGATACAGTATTAATCGCCAAGAGTGAAAATGGGTTACAAGAGGTGTTGGACATTGTAGTGAAAGAAAGCAAAAATAAAGGACTTAGCCTTAATAGCAAAAAGACAGAGGTAATGGTAACAACAAAGAAAAAGACATCACCTCAGTGCAAAATAAAGACAAGTGGAACAATATTAAAACAGGTAAATGAATTTAAATATTTGGGAACTTTGTTGACTTCAGACGGAAGATGTACAAAAGAGGTGAGATGCAGAATGGCTCAGGCGAAAAAGCTTTCCAAAAAATGATGAAGATACTATGCAATCCATTTTTAACAATAGAAACAAGAAAAAGAGTTCTTAAATGTTATGTAGAGCCAGTCTTGACTTATGGATGTGAATCATGGACAATGGGACAACAGACAAGAGGATTACTGGAGTCTGTAGAAATGTGGTTTTACATAAGAATGTTGAGAATACCATGGACAGCTAAGAAGAGTGGTGAAGATGTTCTGAGAGAGGTCCGGGTGAAAAGAGAGCTAGTTTCCAATATTAGGAAAAAACAATCATCATTTTTTTTGCCATGTAATGAGAAGAGAACAACTGGAATATATTGTAACAACTGGAAAAATTGAGGGATGAAGAGATAGAGGGAAGCAAAGAGAAAAAATAACAGACAGCTTAAGAGAATGGCTTGGCAGAAAGTCAACAACAGAAATGATAAATAGCTACCGAGATCGAAAGTTGTGGAGAGACATGATCACCTAAGCCAGTAGGCCCGGTACTTGATGATGATGAATATAAATGGTACAAGTTGATATTGCTGCTAGCAACAGAAAAACGTGAGAAGCCACGTTATTTAAAAAAAAAAATATAAGAACATATATGCTGACAGAGTACAAGTTTTTTTTTTTTTAAATCAAGGATGACAGTGTAAATATTTGGACAGGAGATGATTGTTGCAGGGAAGAGGTATTCACTTATTGTGAACAGTTACACAGCTTCATCTACATAACTTGTTTGAGGGTGCTTTCTTTGTTTACAAAGTACATTCCCATTGTACTTTTCTATTCTATCCATGGAACCAGTTTCATGACAGGAATTCCCCATATCCACTCCACCACTTGTCACAGCTTTTTCCAAATGCAAGGGTAAGTTCTGTTGACAAGGTCACTCCATGCACATCCTACTTGACTGCACAGTTGCAGGTGATGATTCCAAACCTCCTTAGTCACCTCTTATGACATGCATGAGAGTGGCTCTATTCTTTTCTCTCCTCACTGTGGGCTGTGGGAGACTCAGTAGCCACACAAGGATAGTGTTATACATATATTTATGTATAATATGTACATTATGTAGTATTATAATTATACATAAATAGGATATAACGAGATACAATATAAAAACAATATTTTGATGGTCCTGAGAATATTGTTATAACCAGATTTTATTGTAATATAAAAAAAAACACTAGAATGGACAGCTCCAGTGTTACAGCTAAAAGCCTTCTTTAGAGAAACAAAAGATATGAAAGGCTACCTGGTTATGGAAAGCAGTGTGTTTTTTTAGTTTATTTTATTTCAAATATCACCAACTTTACTATTCTATGGTATAAAGCAATAAACACCAAGAAACACCTGATACAGAGTAGAGAGTACATCTATACCTACTCTGATCTATCTGTGCCAAACTTAGACACAATAAATCACAAGCATAAATTGGTCAATACAGAGATGAGGTGCTTGAGAAGAGCAGCAGAAGTATCATTAAGAGACAGACAATGAAATGAGACCATCAGTGGGCTTTGAGCTGATCTTCCATTGTATAAAATACAATGGCATTGAGTGAGCTACCCCCCCCCCCCCCCCAATTGAGTGAAGGTCCGCATAATCTTTAACAAGTATTATAATCCCAGTCGTCAGTCAATAAAAAAAACTTATACTTATACTATTTTTATATTATTTTGGACCTTCATTACTTATTAAACACTAAACTTAAGTAGAAATGTAGAATGAACTGATAATAAAATATAAAATAAGTAGTGACTGGGACACAATAATAATAATAATATCCGAATTTTATCGAATATTTTATTCACTTTCTAACTGTAATGATGATTTATAATGAAATGCTTTTAAATCAACTTATCAATGAATCTCGAAAGTCAGTGAATAGGCCGACACAACAATCACATCACCTGGTCTAGCCTAGTAGTTAAGTATGATAGTATCAACTAATCAAGTATGATATGATAATCACTTTAGATAGTAACTTAGTAAGGTAGTGACAGACAGCATTCTCAGATTCTGATCAATCATCATGATTGTCAACATACAAATAAAAAAATACTATACATCTTACTTAGTCTTAGAGTAAGTATACATCTTAGTCTTTAGAGTAGAGATTGATTTGATGTGTCATATTTTATGTCTACTCTACTGACTTAACTAAATTTATTTCAATTGTGATTTTGAGCCAAGTAGTAAAAATAATTAGTATTTAATTGTTTAGTTTCGGTTTTTATGATACGATCATAATCGTATCATAACTCAGTCACTCCATTGACACCGACTAATCAAAATGAAATAAACAGTAAATGAGTAAACACAACACATTCTTCTACTAAGAACATGAAAATCGTACCCGCAACATGTGAGAGAAGAGACAGCAGCGTTTACACTTGGGTTACATGCCCTTGGCCTCACCAGCGGTTCTCATGTTGTCTACCGCCGATCTTGTTTCCTGCCTGTTCCTAAATCTCAACACCCCCCCCCCCCCCCACAACCATTACAAAAATCGATTTCAGACTGAAAAAAAGTGCTTCAAATGTTTACGAGAAGTTATCACCAATGGCCGTTAAAATGTAGGTAGATTTGAGAAATAAATACATTCATTATAAAATCGTTAATGAAATTATTCCATTAAAATTTCGTTTCTTAGAATTTCATTTCGAGTGTATTTATTGGTTTATTTTCTTCTTTTTTCTTTTAGCTTCATACATCGTTAAGATGAAGGTTGTGTTGCTTTACTTCTGTCCAAAAAATGGAAATAGTCCTAGAGCAAAAATGAGTACAATAGGACACTATCTTCTCGGTGCTTTGCTTCCAAACCTTGACTTTCGTTGTAAAGATGGTGGGATCTAGGTCACGTTCTCTTGATCGCTGCAGTAAGTGCATTCGGGATCTGATTAATTTCGGTTCACCGTTGTACTTTTCCGCGTTAAAATAAAAGTGATGATCTTCTTAGTACATCTGCGCCGCTAAAGCTATGTTGTACGCCGGCAACAGTCCCTTTTTGACAAATCAAGTGTTGTGAATGCGACCTTCCAACGTCTAGACTTGATCTGCGCTTTACGTCACATTGGTACTGTTCATGGCCGTTGTTTGAATTCCTTGACGCAAGTTATTTCCATGTTACTTATCAATGTAAACTACATCGTCAGCCGCAGTTTTATCTCTTTACGGAATTTGCACAATGTTTTGTTCGTCTTAGGCTGTTTTTACTAGAGTAATCAGAAATCGAAAGGGAGCGAAATTGTGTGTACGATATTTTTTGTGTGCTACATCGTCGTGATGGTTCATATTACATCCCAAGACTCTAGACGGCCGCACGCTAATCTTACGGTCGGTTGTTTGATGTGCGACGGGGATAATCTGACGACTAACTGTGTGTCTATATGTTCGGAATTGGAGTCAACAACGATGGCCTAACATCATCAAGCTCTATACATTTTAAAAAATACGACGATCATCATTTTCAAGAGGACGTGAACTTCCATGGTATATGGTGGATAGGCGGCGGGAACTATTGAAGGCTATGCATGAAAAGTGTTCCTTGTTGCAGTTTCCTCATATTCCAAATCCGGCTTGTTGCAGGAGCTACTGAGTTATATACTCTGTGCACACCGTGAGCTGTGTGTCTCATCCGTTTTGATCATGTTCCGATATTCCAATTGTTTACGATGGATGATGATATCATATAGCAGGGAACAGTTGGCTGTGTCCATTTTCTGCGCGGTTACGCCTTATATCTTTTGGCGTGTACTGAGACTGCTAAGATGGAGACTACAGTTACCTTTCTTTGTTTGGGAGATAAGATATTAATTCGTAAGATTACGCTGGCACGGGCGGTTGAGCAATTATGGATTTTAATTCGTTTGCAGTGATGCCTGGGCTTTCCATAACCAAATAACCAAGGGGCTGAAAGTTAAAATATTAGAACTGAAGTCATTGCCAGGAGAAACATCTGATATTGTTAGTAGTTGTATTAATGACTGTCTAACGGAAAATGGTTTAGAAGGGAAAGTAGTTGCATTATGTGCAGACAACACAAATTCCAATTTTGGGGAGTTATTGAGTTATTTGCAGGTCATCATCATTGCACTCCGAACATGTCCATAGGTGCTCAAATCCCCTCCTTAGCAATTCCCTCAGTGTCCAGCGACTGACGACTCCAGTTCTATGTTGGTTGATAAGTCTTCTTACACGGCCACTAAGTTTCTCATTTCTGGTTGTGCCCATCTTAACTCCCATTTCCATCATCCGAAGAAGTGACGTGGATCTGTGTTTGTCGAAGTCCTGTGCTCTTCCCACATCTCGGAGGGCATTGATGATGTCCGCCCGATCCATTGGTTGCCCGTCCTCAACAACAGCGCAGCTAGCCAACCTGTCCGCTCTTTTATTTCCCCGTACTCCCGCATGTCCAGGGACATAGACAAAGGTGACCTTACGTATTTTGGATTTCTGCAACGACTCTACCCATTGCATGCATACAGAGCCCGCCTCCACTTTTTTAATTATGCTCATCGAATCACTCAGTATACATGCGTGGGTGTAGTCTTGTGACTCTAACCATTTAAATGCCTTGGTCACTGCCATCGCCTCCATTGTCATGCTACTCGTGGTCATGACGTATAACTGTCTTCTTTGACTATTCTGTCTGCCGAGCGTGCTGTAAATGCCTATGCACTTCTTTGGTGTCGTATTACAGATCCGTCTGTATAGATGACTGCATCTTTCTCATCGGTGTTATCGCAGATGAGACCGTTGACCTCAGCATTAACCACGACCGGGTTCTGTTCCCTACTTTTCCTGTCGAGTGTGACAATACACGAGAAAGTCCCCTTTAATGACGTAGGAACCGGTATCCACTCCTCACCAATGCTGATATTGGTAAGCCCACAGACCTGTTTGATGACATCTTCTGCTCGGCCCACCCATGATTTGCTTCTTTTAAACCTGACACCTTTCACCGTGTTGAGTACGTGGTGCAATGGATGCTCTGTATCTGTACTAATCTTCAGGTATGCTCGTGCTCTCCAGATCTTGATTCTGTCATCCATGGTTGGAAAGTCAAGATGATACCTCATTGCTACACAGGGAGTGTCCCTCGTACATCCCAGGAGAATGCGCATGGCTTCATTTTGTATTTTCTCCAGCCTATCAATTTGAGTTGTACTGACAGTAAGAATTGCCAGGGCATACTCGATTGGTGCGAGGACCAATCCCTGGAACAGAAGAGTAAGTAGCCTCTGCTCGATGTTGGCAGCTGCCATGACCTTCAAGGCGACTAATCCTTTGCGGGATTTTGTTATCACATGGTCGACGTGGTCCCGAAAACATAGGCTGCTATCAAACTTAACTCCGAGATAAGCCATCAACTTGTCCCTGGTCACCTCATCAGCTCTCATTCGTACTACCGGTGTGGTCGTATTAACGACGATTAACCAAGGCACATGAAACCCCGCACCAGGAAGAAATGCGATCGAGTTCGTCTTGCATTGTGGAGGCGATTCCCCGTCTGTCTCTTCCCTGTCGATATACCAGAATATCATCAGCAAAAGTCATAGTTCTTCCCCTCCCAACCAGCTGTTGTTCCGTGATCGTTATTGTGTACACGTTAAATAGAACTGGTGATAATGGTGAGCCTTGTGGCAGCCCTGGACAAATGTCTCCTCTTGGAAGTCTTCGAAGACGTCATAGGCAAAGACTGCCGCATTGAGCCATATCTCTTTGTTATATCTATAACCTCCGAGTGTGGGTGGGAATACGCGTTTCTGTTCAAGGTGACAGGTGAGGAGGACACGGGCAATTATTTTCTCCAGCAGCTTGCCCGCAGTGTTCTGCATTGTGATGATTCTGTAGGCATTGATCTGAGAATGGTCCTTGTTTGGCTTCGGTAGCTGTGTATCCTCCGAATACTGGCATTAAACTCATTGGCCAGTTTTGTCAAGTCGTCGTCGGCTAAATCAGCAGCTGCAGACGTATTACCTATTGATGTTGAGATGATTATTGCTACAATTTATCTGCGCTTCAAATCATACACACTTAGGGTTGAAAGTCTCAAGGAGTTTTGCCAGTTTGTGGACACAGACTTCCAGATGATTTTAGGTTATGCACAGACTAGGTGGCTTGCACTGCTGCCTGCTGTTGAAAGGGTTCTTCACATATTCCTGCCTTCAAAATCCCTATTTTCAGTCTCAAGACAGATGCCCAGTCTTTATACAGAAATTCTTTGAAAACCCCATGTCTCAAGCATGGCTTATTTGTGTTCACAGTCAGGCATCCTCTTTCCACGAAGCAGTGCAGAAAGTAGAGGGACAGGTGGTTACAGTTTTTGAAGTAATTGGCAACATCAATGTGTTGGGAACTATCTTGGAGTCCAAACTGGAAGATGGTTTCTTATCATCATGAGTTAAGCTAATTTATTAACAAGCTGGAAATGGAAGGAATTCCACAGGATGGTGTGAACAAGTTTAACGCCAGTGTTTCTTCATTCCGTGAAACAGCTTTAAGTCATTTGAAGAAATGGGCTGCAAATAATTTTCAAAACTTTGAGGCCTACATCTGGTAATATTGAACAGAACACCAAATTGGAAGATATTGAGAAGTCTTCATCATTAGTGAGTCAAACAATACCTTCAGTCGACTTTCCAGAAAATGAAATGTATGACGAATATGTTTACATGAAGCACTTTGTTACTTCTCAGAAAATTAATGAGTGGAGTATTAATAAAACATTACCGGGGCAGCGTTGGATTGAAATGGCTTCCTACTTCAAAATCAGGCATGTGTCATTTTCACATATTCAGAAGCTGGCAGAGTTTTTTTGTGTCTACCGGAACAAATGCTGCAACGGAAAGATTGTTTTCACTGATGAACAGCTTGTGGACAAATGATAAAACACATCTAAGTGTGGACACTTTAAAGGCCATGTTGTTCACCAAAGTGAACAATGAGCAAATATGTTTTGAATTTTTTAAGATGCTTCAAACAAAGAAAGATCTTTTTAAAACAATCCATTCATCACAAAAGTACAAAAACTCTGCTTCACCTTCCATTTAAGTGAGTATCACTATTTTTTTTTTTATCTCCTGGTAACGTTTTGTAAGCCTATATTGTTAGGTGTTTTAATTAGTTTTAAAATATATGTATTATTCACTTGAAAAAGACGGAAGAAATTTCATTTTATTGATGGAAATTTTAAGTCAAATTAATTCGTCCCGGATTAGGGTTTAAAAAATATGGTCACTTTAGATATAAGAGAATCGGTGAATATTTAAGAGAATTAAATATAAAAACGAATGGAAAACAGGAATATACCTTTGGTTCTTTGATTATGGAAGGTCCCGGTATCACTGCAAACGGATTAAAATCCATAATTGCTCAACCGCCCGTGCCAGTGGAATCATCTGAATTACTAACTCATCTCCCAAACAAAGTATATGTAGTCCCCGTCATAACAGTCGCAGCACACCCCAAAAGACATAAAGCGAAACCGCACAGAAAGTGAACACAACCAACTGTTCCCTGTCATATGATACCATCATTCATCCTAACAATTGGAATATCGAAACATGATCAAAACGGATGAAACACATATCTCACTGTGTGCACAGAGCACCTAAACTAAGGAGCTCCTGCAACAAGCCGGACTTGGAATATGAGGAAACTGCAACAAGGAACACTTTCGTACATAGCCTTCAATGGTTCCTGCCGCCTATCCACCATATTGACCGAAAGTTCACGTCCTCCTGAAAATGATGATCGTCATATTTTTAAAATGTATAGCGCTTGATGATGTTAGGACATCGTTTTTGACTCCAATTCCGAAACATATAAAACGCAGTCGTCGGATTATCCCTGTCGTACATCAAACAACAGACCGTAAGATTAGTGTATAGTCTAGGGATATACGATGAACCACCATGATGACGTAGCACACACAACAATGACTGCGCCCATAGATTCCTGATTACTCTAGTAAATGCTGCCTACAACGACCGAAACACGGTGCAAATTCCCTAAAGAGATGCAACTTCAGCTGATTTGACGGAGCAATCCACATTAATGAGTTGCAACATGTAAACAACTTGCATCAAACAATTCCAACAACGGTCATTGAACAGCATTCAATGTGACGTAAACTACAGATCAACTCCAGACGGTGGAAGGCCGGATTTACAACACCTGATTTGTCAAAAAGGAATATTGCCGTGCGTACTGCTCCACTTCATTGGCGCAGATGTGCCAAGTAGAACATCATTTTGACTCCAACGCAGAAAATTGCAATGGAGAGCCGAAACCAATCAGACTCCAAATGCAACTTCTGCAGCGATCGAGAAAACGTGAACTAGTTCCAATATCTTGGAAACGGAATATACCTGCTGTTGAAGACAACAGAATAAAAAATGAGTTGACCAAGTGATGAGACAGAAAGAATTAAATGTGGTTTAAGGAGCCATCAAAGCAAACGCTACCAGAATACTAGATCAAAGGGCTGGCTAGGAGAAAGAGTTTATCACTTAGGGCTGGCTAAGAGAAATAATTTATCACTTAGCATAAGTGGAATATTATAATTAGGAATTATAACAGCATGAGAGGCCAAGAGAAAAGAAGCTAACGTTATCTCTCCTCGACACTGAAAAGACTGAAATGAGGGCGAAAAAAAGGAAAAAGAAACTGCGTGCGAACAGTAAATATTACGCTCCATCACTTTTCACTTTTCTGAATACGTTTGATATCTATCGTCATCTAAAATAATCTCATATCCGTGATAGAAGCGGGTAGTAAATAGTCAAGAAGGTAGACACAATCAACGCATGTAAATATTTCTCTTGATTCTATGTTTTATGGCAGCCAGAAACCATGAATTATAAAAAAAAACAAGAAACAATTCTTAACAATCATCATCATCATCGAGTGCCTTCTCCGCAACGAAGGTTGGCTACCATGGATCGCCAATCTACTCTGTTTCTTGCTTTGATAGTGCAGGCTGGCATAGATTTACTTGTCCATCTTTTGATGTTACTTGTCCATGTTAGTCTTGGTCTGCCTCTGCCTCTTTTACCTTGTATTTTCCCTTCCAATATTACTTTTAGTAGGCTGTTGTGTCTTTTAACATGCCCCAAAAATTTAATTTGTCTTGTCTTAATTGTATTTAGTAGTTTTCTTTTTATTTTCAGTTGTTTTAAAACTTCATCGTTTGTTTTCTTTCCTTTCCATCCATTTCTACCTATTTTTCTATATATCCACATTTCAAAGGCTTCAATTTTCTGTTCTGTTTTCTTGTCTAATGTCCATGTTTCTGCACCATATAGGAATACTGAGAAGATGTAACAGTTTGCCATTCTTAGTTTCAGCCCTGCTGATATTTGTTTTGTTGTTAGTATATTTTTCATTTCATTAAAATTACTTTTTGCCATACCTATTCTTTTGTTTATTTTAATTTTACATTTTCCAACATTGGTTATAGTATGTGCCAGGTAGTTGTAGCTCTTCTTAAAAAACGAGTCTTAAATGCTAGAATGGGCGAAAGTATACAGACAATCCTGAGAAAATGGTTACTTTCTGTGAGACTGGGTGAAGTGGAGATCTTGTGTAAGACTATGAGGCTTAGAATTCTAGGAAGAAATATTTCAGGGGTTTTCGTGAATTACTGACAAAAGAAAACATCTGATGCACTATTTCAGCTAATAAATAAGCACTATGACTATCGATAACATCTTAATTTATATTGTTGAATGTAAACATGGTTTTTTTTTCAAAAAAAAAAAAAAAAAATGAGTATATTAGATGAGAGATCACAACAGCTAGGACTAAAGATTAATAGAGATAAGACCAATATTATGAGAATTAATGCAGTTGGCAATAACCATATAAAACTAGGAGAAATACCTCTACTAGACGTACAATCTTATATATATCTAGGCAGTAATATAGATAAAGAGGGAGGAACAGAAAATAATACCAAAATAAGGATATCAAAAGCAAGAGGAGCTTTCATTGCACTGGGAAACATATGGAAATCCAAAGAAATTAGGCTAAATACAAAAATAAACCATCAAGGGCGTTCTTCTCGAGAATGTATGGGAAAAGACCAAGAGGAAGACCCAGAAGAAGATGGATAGATGCAGTGACAGAGACATGTAACAACAAAGGAAAATCACTAATTCAGACAATTCGAGCAGCACAAGAACGACAAATGATATAAATCACGACACCTTTTAGGTATCAGTGAAAGAGAAAAGAAGAAGAAGACAAAAATAAAAATTTTCAACTCAAATGTTAAGTCGGTCCTATTATATGGCTGTGAAACATGGAGAATGACAAAATTGACAATCACGAAAGTACAGACTTTCATTAATGGATGCTTGCGCAGAATAAAGGGATGGAAATGGCAGGACAAAGTCACTAACGTGGAATTATGGAAATGTACCGGTCAAATACCAGTGGATAAAGAGATACAGCGAAGACGATGGCGATGGATAGGACACACACTACGGAAGCCAACTGAGAGTATTACACAACAGGCCCTTTTTGGAATCCCCAGGGGAAAAGACAAAGAGGAAGACCAAGGAATTCTTGGAGAAGACAGATAGAAGCAGAGATGAAGATGATGGGGAAGACATGGAATGATCTTAAAAGAATGGCAAAAAACAGAACGACTTGGAAAGTGTTTAGTTCAAATTTGTGTCATCTATCAATTACGTAAAGCTTTTACCAAACCTCTTTTTTCTATTTTTTCTTTTCAATTCTCCCTCACATTTAGCTTTACTGCAGCTTCGCATTTGTATGCATTCACTTGCATTTCTTTGCCTTAACTTCTCACACGGATAGAACATTCTTTGCAAATAAAGACATTTAGTACACTGACGATTAGTCCATGTCTACCTACATGCTTTTTTTTTTTTTTTAAATTACACAAAGTTTAAGGACTGGAACTCTTTCATTCCTTTCAATAAAACTAGAAAATGTCAATGTAATATACCATGCCTTTTAGGCTCTTGTTTACTTACAATTTGATTATTGTTGTCAGTGTTCATAATGTGCCTTGAACCGTTCCGGGTGAAAACAGTTATATATCACTCATTTTAAAAAAATGCCGCCCGTAATGCAGTATTAATGGGAAGAATACAGTGTTTATATATTATATAGTGCTATCTTGAAAGTTACATATACTTGATGTAATACTGCAGCCAACATGGTTTGCGTAGTAAACATGGATTGAGGGCAGTCGTACACAAGAGCTATTTTTTTTTAATGGTATAAAAAAAAACCCACAGAAATAAAAAGCAGAAAAGCTCAGGCTAGAATAGCATTTCAAAAAATGAAAAATGTATTGTGCAAGTCTATGTCATTAGAAGTGAGAAAGAGAGTTCAGTGGTGCTATATAGAGCCAGTTCTGATCCATGTAATCGAATTATAGGCAGTAGACAAACAAATGAAAAGATAATTAGAGGTCACAGAGATGGGATGTCTCAGAAGAATGTTCAGAGTTCCCTGGACAGCTAAAAAGATAAATGAGGAAATTCTCAAAGAGACCAACACAAAGAGGAAGCTCCTAAAAACAAAGAAACAATCAACATTTTTCTGGCACATAATGGAAAGAGGAAAGTTTGAATACTTAGGAAAACTGGCAAAATAGAGGGAAAGAGAGATCGCGGACGACAAAGAGAAGATATTGTATAGCTTAGTGTCATGGCACGGAAAACAGTCAACAGAATTGATATGAGGCTACTTATGTGTAAAAAATTGTGGAAGGATATGATCGACAGCGCCAACCGATATGACATCTCTCTCTCTCTCTCTCTCTCTCTCTCTCTCTCTCTCTCTCTGCGATCATGGCTCAATCAGAGCAGGATTCCAGACTCTCACACGAAGTCAGCCGTCAGGTTAAGTATGTTGATCGCTCCCACAGACAGAACATCACAATTAGAGTCTGCCAGATCCACTCCGATTGAACACCCGTTAAAACGTTGCACTGTGTTCTGCGCCAGTGGCCCAGTGCATCCGATTTTAGCCAGCATTTTATTCAGGTTTGCATTCCTTAGCCTTCCATTGTCCCCAATCTTCCTGCAAGGCAGCAGATGATCTTTTCTGTAGGGGTATTCTGCCCTTAGATGGTCGACCTTCACAGGGTTACGAGCACCATCTGCCCGAGTCACTAGAGGTAACTAAGACAGACATGCACACACACAGATATGAGATGTTACTATCACAGACATGCACACAGCGATACGAGGCATGACTAACACTGACACACACCAAGATATATGACACATGCCTAACATAAACATGCGCACAAAGATATGAGATGTGACTAACATTGCCATGCACACACAAGGATATGAGATGTGACATACACAGACATGTACACACAAAGATATGACATATATGACTAACATAAACATGCACACACAGATATGAGATATCACCAACCCAGACATGCACACACAAAGATATGACACGTGACTAACATAGATACACACTAAGATATGAGATATGACAAAACACAGACTCACATAAAGATATGAGACATGATTAACACGGACACACCAAGATATGAGATATGACTAACATGACACACACCAAGATATGAGCCATGGCCAGCAAGCACACACACACACACACACACACACACACACACACACACACACACGCACGCACGCACACACACACACACACACACACACACAAGCTAAGATATGAGCCATGGCTAGCACAGAAACACATCAAGATATGAGCCATGGCTTCACGGAAAAAAACACCAAGAAATGAACCATGTCTGGCACAGAAACACATTAAGGTATCCATATGCTTGGGTGTGTTGCATCAGCAGACTCTTCTTAACGTGGGAATCATCGACATACGAGACGCAGGCCCCGATTAACTGTTCACAGGTTTCCTTGAAACAGTTGTCCGGAGATTTGAGAGTGCAGTCTGACTCGTAGAACGTTTCATTGCATGTACAGTTCCCGGTTGACTGTACACAGATGTCGTTGAAACAGTTGTCCGGACATCTGAGAGTGCAGTCTTACCCGTAGTACGTTTCCTTGCACGTACAGTCTGCACTTTCCGGGTCACATATGATGTCACAGCCATCAGAACACGTCTGTTTCCACTGTAGCCCAATATTACCATCGGGACAAGTGTCATTACATGTGTAGCCAGGATGTTTACATTGTAGGCATTTTCTGGATTTTTCCTCACAAAAAGGACAAACACTGAGACAAGACCCGGAGCAGTCGTGTCCATAGATCCCATGTGAACAGATGCCGTGACACGTACCGATTATGACGTTGCAGCCTTTGCAACACCCACTGCACGAAACGACCAAGAATGCCCGTCCTGAACATAGGTGTCTGTAAATGTTTGCACCTCACACACCGTCAGTGCACTGTCGGCCTGCGAAATGGTCGATGAGAACTCAATCTTGTGTGCCATTTATGACATATAAAGATGATTTAAAAAAAAACAAGTGCTGAGATGCAGTAATTGTAATTATATATAGGTAAAGTCCTAGTTTAGTGTCATAAATGATTTCTGTTTGCAACGTTCCCTTGCACTTTATTCGGTAGTTTAAAAATCTATTATTAAAAGACCACTGGGTTGATATATTTTAGGATTAGGAATACCCCCAAAATATAATCCTAAATCTTGTTGAAAAAATAAATAATAAATGCACAGAAACTGGAATCAGTTGATACATTCAAATATGAGCGGTCAACCAAATGATTGATCACTTGTTTAGCAAAAATAAGTGACGACACTAAACTAGGACTTTACTTAATATATATTATAAATAAAAAAACAAGCTCTGTATATCATTATTATTATTATTATTACTACAAAACTGCAACTACAGTTATATAGATTACATCAGTGTTCTTCAACTTTGTTATGCTCAGCGCCCATTTGTACCTTTTTCACTATAAATTTCCCTACCGTCGGCCACTAAAAATCTCAATTGAAGTAGCCTTCATAGAGCAAGAAATAACATTCAATTTCACTTGAGAGAGAGAGAGAGAGAGAAAGTAGGGGGGGGGGGGAGATGAAGTTCCACGATTATCCACTGAGTGTATATTTGATATATCATTAATAAAATATGTAAGCTACCGCCCACCTAAAAGTCAAAATTGCCCACTAGTCCCAGAGCACTGGCACTGGGTTGCATAATCAATTTAAAAAAAAATAATATTTTTGTTGTAGCACCACCTCAATAGTTATAAAAACATTCATAAGTTATGACCAAACATCACCAACATGACTACATCATTAAACATCACACGCACACACTCACGCGCAAATAAAAATTAGTCATGACAAACACAACATAATCTATTGAACCTGATAATAACATGTACGGTGTTTTGTACAAGGAGATAATTTGACTGTCTATCTGGCACAAGTGCAACGTTTGAAATACTTGGGCATAGTGATAATATCAGATGGAAGATGCAACACAGAAATAAAAAGCAGAATAGCTCAGGCCAAAATAGCATTTCAGTAAATGAAAAATATCTTATGCAACAAATCTATGTCAATAGAAATGAGAAAGAGAGTTCATCGATGCTATATAGAACCAATTCTGACCTATGGAAGCGAGTCATGGACAATAGACAAACAAATGAAAAGACAATTAGAGGACACTGAGATGGGATTTCTCAGAAGAATGTTGAAAGTTCCATGGACAATGACCAATGCGAAAGTTCTCAAAGAGGCCAACACAAAAAGGGAGCTCTTAAAAAACACCAGAAAGAAGCAGTCAACATTTTTTGGGCACATCATGAGAAGAGGAAAGTTGGAATACTTGGTTCTATCTATCTATTGTCCTTTCGAGCCGAAGACGGCACATAGGACAGAGCCACAATCTCAAAAACAGAAACCTTGCGTGCCAAAATGGCACATATTGCAGAGATCGCTGCTTCTAAAATTTATGGCCCTTTATCCATAACAATACTTTTTTTACAATGACAGCTTGTCAAGCCATTAATCAAACTCCTTAGTCGTCTCTTACGACATGCCTGGAAGGTCACAGTGTCACTATTCTTTACTTCCCTCATAATGAGGGTCCGGTAACACACGGGAAAATACTTGGTTACAACTGGCAAAATAAAAGGAAAGAGAGATCGCGGGCGACAAAGAGAGAAAATACTGGATAGCTTGGTGTCATGGCATGGAAAACAGTCAACAACAGAACTGATACGATGCACTGTAGATAGAAGATTGTGGAAGGCCATGATCGCCAACCGGCAACCGGTACGGCACATGATGATGATCTGGCACGTTCATGGTGGCAGGTCAAAGGTCGGGGGGTAGTTATTGTTTGGTTCTCTGTACAGTAGCTGGACATTTTTGTTATGGTTTCTTGTTTGTTCTCAACCAAGAGAGCTAAGTCTAAACAACAACGCCAGTGAACTTGATAGCCACCACTTTTAAAAGTAAACTATCAGATATTCAACAAAATAGCGCTGAAACTTTCACTTTGCTTGTGTGTCTTGTCTAGCCATCGTGATCGTAGCTATCTTTATCTAGTCTCACCGACCTACTCAGACTACCTGATATCGTCGGATCAGAATTGCAGATCATCGTGATGGAGGGAAGCGTTGATTTATCAGATATTGATATTAAAGTAAGTTCAAATAATCTTTCACAACTTGCAAAACTGTCTTTAATTATTTCGAATTAGTCAGTGATTAGATACAGTGATGAGAGAGTTCATCGGTGCTATATAGAACCAATTCTCAGTTTCTGACCTATGGAAGCGAATCATGGACAGTAGATCATAGATCTTAGGAGGCAAACTTGAAACAAATGAAAAGACGATTAGAGTTAGAGGCCACTGTACGGAGATGGTATTATTTCTCAGAAGAATGTTGAAAGTTCCCTGGACAGCTAAAAAGACCAATGAGGGAATTCTCATAGAGGCCAACACAAAAGGGAACTACTAAAAAACATCAGAATCAACATTTTTCGGGCACATCATCATCATGAAAAAACTGACAGAAAAGGAAAGTTGGAATACTAAAATACTTGGTTCTATCTACTGTTGTCCTTTCGAACCGAAGTCATACAGAAACTTGAGAAACCTTGCGTGCCAAAATGGCACATATTGCAGAAATCACTGCTTCTAAAATCTATGGCACTAATTGGTTACAACTGGCAAAATAAAAGGAAAGAGAGATCTCGGACGACAAAGAGAGAAAATACTGGATAGCTTGGTGTCATGGCATGGAAAACAGTCAACAGCAGAGAACTGATATGATACACTGTATATAGAAGATTGTGGAGGGACATGATCGCCTACGCCAACCGGTGTATGGCACATGATGATGATGAGTCCTTGATAGTAGGATAAGTGATGATCACAGACGAAATTAAAAAAACAACGTAATAAGTGTTTAATTAACAAAATCACATGTGTATTATGTAGTGTTATTGTTATGTTTTGCTGCTTGCATTTTTATGTTGACGATTTTATTGACTACACTTTTTATTAAATCACTAATGAACTGCATACTGAATGTATGATTATATGTCTAATTATATGCCCTTAATTATTACTTAGTACTCTGTCTTAGTTTTATGCTAGGATTGATTATATTATAATATTAATTGATAACATATCTGATATCAGTACCACTTCTGACTTCAAAATACTTAAACAGTCAACCAGTGAGTGATCAACTAACTACAATACACGATCTCTATGATATGACGGTATGATCTCTATGATATGACGGTACCAATGGTGAGTGAGTCATATAGGAAGATATACCCCTGATTGTATTATTTTTATTTGTGTGTATGCAAATGAAAAAAAAAACAATGCAGATATCAAATAGTAAATAGAATTAATAAACTTTCCAAACTCCACTTCTATAGTCACTAGACCTCCAGCAATCGTTGCTATTCTCACTTATACTGGCTGTGGTGCTCACAGTACTGGATTATGGTTTGTGTGTGTTTACTCTCTCGTTAACTCTGATTGCAAGATTGGAAAGGGTTCCGAATGAGGGCCTACAGGCAATTCTCGGATGCACCAGATTTACAGTTATTTGAATGTGGTAAGGCACATAAATCATCCTTTGCATTCAGAATTGGGTGCGACCAAGGGCAGACACCTCAGGGATGTAAAAATCCTCAGTGGTTGAGGTAGAAGAGTCCATAAGGAGAGTATGTGATCTAAATGACATTAGGGCTGGCAAGGATTGCATAAAAGTAACAATGGAAAAAAGAGACTACCCAAAGTAATCATTCAGCTTGGCAGGGTGTGTTGCAGCTGGGCCTATGGAGTTAACAAAATATTGTGATACAGGAATCCATAGGAAATGTGTTGCCACCTCATGCTTCATAATCTACATGAATGGTTCTGAATAATTGAGATAGAAACATCAACGGTGGTAATAACATGGCTGGTTGCACAGAATGTGGTTCACACAGTCTTAGTGACAGACTCACAAAGTATGCCACAAAAGACTGAGAGACATTGCCTGGGCAGGAGTGGATGCAGCTTTAGAATGACTCTACAGTTATCACATTAACTTTTGGTGTACTGTCCAGGGCATGCTTGTGTACACGGCAATGAAATAGCTGATAAGCTCGCTGGCAGCTCTGGCACAGAGTGTGGGTTGACTTTTGACAAATAGGATGTACCAAGTTTGTTCTTCATTCCTTAAGAGAAGAGGAGGAGAATGGGTAGGACACTGATGAGTCTAAAGGTGCAAAAGGGGTCTGGTCAATCTGCAGTGCTTAATGGGAAAAGCAGATGTATCTAGAATCAACAGCAATAATAAAATATAACAATGAGAACTCTACACATGTTGATATAAAGAGGGGACAAGGATGCATCATATCACCAAGCTTGTTCATCCTGAGCACTGAGCATATCTTTAAAAACATCACAGAGATGCCAGGCCTAAACATTTTATGGTGAATCAGAGGCCTATCCTTATCACATTAATAAGAGCACAATTTCTCTATTTCACATCTGATTTTATCTCATCAAAGATAGGTAAGCAAGGGAGAAACACTGGGGAATAATAATCTTTCTGTTTATAGTGGGGCAAGGGCTAGGAGTGCCACAAACAAATATGTGCCCATGTACCTTACTCTGATGACTCTGAAAGGTTAACAATTGTTATCAATTGGACAAACTGCAATCCATCTTGCAGCCAGAACTCTGTTCTTCCTGGAGCTTGAGCTCTTCATATTTCTTCCAGTACTCAATGTCTATCTTTGAGAGTGCATCACATGTTGAGTCCTTAACATGATTTTAAACGCGGTGTTCTGTGCTGCTACTTGCCCTTTGACTGTAGCCCACACAAGCTTGATTGGGTTAAGGTGCGAACAGTAAGGTGGAGGTGACTGAAAGTGTGGCCATGTTCTGCAATGATTTTGTCAGTCTGATACACCTTTGTCTTCTTTTTCTGTCTCACCATCTGCAACAATTGTGGTTTCAACTGAGTGTCATGAAAGGAGACATTTTTTGGCTCGGTAAACAGTCAACAACAGAATTAATATGAGGCACGGTGGATAGAAGATTGTGGAAGGACATGATCGCCTACGCCAACCGGTATTTCACATGATGATGATTGTTTGTTCTATTTCAGATGGAGTTTGCTGTAGAAATGAGGAGTCCTTGTTGTGTTGACCGAGTTAAAAATGCTTTGAAGGATGTAAAAGGTGAGACTTCATTAATAATTAGTAATTATTAATTAAAATAGAATTAAATTAAAAAAAATATGTTGGGAAACTTGATAATTAAATGGGAATGTCTACAGACAAGTTCACAGTGGTCAGCTTGATCTTTAGTCATCTGCAAAAAGAGATTGTGCACAAAGGGCTGCTTTGAGTACAGTGTGTGATACATTCTTCAAACCATTTCCATAAACATAAATATGTGAGCCTGGGCTGCAGCAGTCAATAACTTATAGCTGACTCCTTGCATCAGGATCAGTAACCAATAACTGATCAAGAACATGCTCTTCTATCTGTGATGGCAGTGGTAACAAAATAAGTCTGTCAAGTGAGAAGTAAACAGGAGGGTAGGTACTCAAGACAAGAGAATAAATCTGGTCAAGGAGAAGTAAACAGGAGGGTAGGTACTCAAGACAAGAGAATAAATCTGGTCAAGGAGAAGTAAACAGGAGGGTAGGTACTCAAGACAAGAGAATAAATCTGGTCAAGTGAGAAGTAAACAGGAGGGTAGGTACTCAAGACAAGAGAATAAATCTTGTCAGTAAACAGGAGGGTAGGTACTCAAGACAAGAGAATAAATCTGGTCAGTAAACAGGAGGGTAGGTACTCAAGACAAGAGAATAAATCTGGTCAGTAAACAGGAGGGTAGGTACTCAAGACAAGATAATAAATCTGGTCAAGTGAGAAGTAAACAGGAGGGTAGGTACTCAAGACAAGAGAATAAATCTTGTCAGTAAACAGGAGGGTAGGTACTCAAGACAAGAGAATAAATCTGGTCAGTAAACAGGAGGGTAGGTACTCAAGACAAGAGAATAAATCTGGTCAGTAAACAGGAGGGTAGGTACTCAAGACAAGAGAATAAATCTGGTCAAGTGAGAAGTAAACAGGAGGGTAGGTACTCAAGACAAGAGAATAAATCTGGTCAAGTGAGAAGTAAACAGGAGGGTAGGTACTCAAGACAAGAGAATAAATCTGGTCAGTAAACAGGAGGGTAGATACTCAAGACAAGAGAATAAATCTGGTCAGTAAACAGGAGGGTAGATACTCAAGACAAGAGAAAACATCTGGTCAAGTGAGAATTAAACAGGAGGGTAGGTACCCAAAAATGGCCTCATGAAGAAAGATGCATGGGTAAAAAAGTGCAGATACTGCAGCTTGCTGTATATAAACCACATCTTTGCTCTTTTAATGTCCTTTTAAGTGCAGAAGACAAAGAGGACTACTCATTGGCTGAATGCAACTGAAGAAAATATACATAACATAAAAATCTTAAGTATAGTTGGCAGTTCAAAAAATACATTTGGAATAACTCAAATTATACAAAATTATACATAATTGTAATATCATTATAAATTATAAACATAGGAACCATGAAATTAGCTTAGCTGAACATTGGCAATTAACAGAGTGATTAATTAATTCATCAAATAAAATCCTACCAGAGATTAAATATTCTGTGCAGAAGAAGTGAATGACAACACATCTATCTTTCATTTCATCTTTACATATCTTAATCCCTCTTGTTACTTCTCCTTGACTTACCTGTCCTGATCATCCTAGATGTTGTAGAGTTTACTTTATTTCGTTGTTCGTTTAGTTCTCGCTTTCTGAGGAAAGCTGCATGTAGGCCGAAATGTCTGTCTTTTGTTGTGTTTCTTTTTTGTAAAACTGTCATCATACCTTGTAGGAGTGTACACTACACTCCCTACTTGCTCCTGGTTATTTATAGGCTGTATCATCATCTTCAAGTATTGCCCGCTGGCATTGGTGATCATATCTCTTCATAACTGCCTGACTACAATTGTTATTTTATTTCTACCATTAATTTCCTACAAAACCATTCTCTTAAACTGTCTGATATTTTTACTGTCTCTTTTCATCTATCTCTTCTTCCCTCAATTTTTCCAATTTCCACATGTTCCTTTTGTTCCCTTCTCATTACTTGGCCAAAAATGTATTCTTTCTCATTTTTTGGTCATTTGTTTTATTTTTCTGCTTTGGTCTCTTTAAGAATATCATCATTGTCATATTTTTTTTTAAATGGAAAAAAATGACTCACTATAAAATTATTAATACAGCATGGAGCAGCATGTTTACATTTGTATTGTTATTTAATCTCAAATCTTGAAAAAAATGCAGAAAAGGTGCAGGTATATATCATGGCTTACCATTAGAAAAAAAGCAATGCTCATTGTCACTGCTCTTTGACATGCTATTTCCAGCATTCTTTTGTCAAATTACATTCCTGTGGCCTCCGAGGTTTCTCTTGTCTTTTGTCCATTATTCAGATCCATCTGTCAGGATTGGCCCTAAATAACTTAGAGGAACTCGTTTGCTTCTATTGACAGAGATGAGTTGCATAAGCTTGAAAATAACAATAATAATGAAACATAATATAATTAGAGAGCGTTATCAACCAATTCAGCAGCTGCTAAGGTATGCCCAGACTGTCATTTTTCACCTCTGACCAGGTCACTGCAGACTCCTCCACCTAGGAGTGACCCACGATATTAATGAATGTAATTATGCATATGATGCCCAGACACATGACAACTTCTTCACCTCAGAAGTGTAACACCCATGCTGAACTTCAATGTCAAACATGGCCCAACAACTGAGACATATAGTCCTCTATGCAGACTGGCGACGGGGAAAAGACATAGCATGACTTAGAATTTTTCAACATAGATAGAGAAAGAGAGAGAGAAAGCATTGTTCTATAGTTCATTGGGAAATTCGTGCCCACAGAGTTTATTAATTATCTCGGAAACTGTTTGGTGAATTTCTGTAATTCTTTTTCGTGAAATCTTATTTTTCCACCGACCTTCAGTCTGATTTTTTTGTCCTACTTTTGTGCATTTAGAAGATATTTTTGCTTATTTGAGGTATATAAAAATATGATTTTCTTGCTTGCCCCAAATTTTAGGATTTTAAAATACCCACATTTGTTGTAATCAACTCACCATTTAGAAAGGCAAAAGCACATGCTCTCCGCACAATCTTAGCACCGTTTCACACTCGTAACTTGAAAGACATGCGTCACTCTGAGATTTTTTTTTATCATTTCATTTCCGGTTTTTTGTTAAATTAGTCCAGAGGCGTATTTTGACAAAATATTTACTATTAATGTATATTCCTTTATATGTGATAATTTGTAAGCTGTTGTGAAGTGACTACTTGGTTTTTAAAACCATGAAGAGTTTAAAGTTAAAATTCATCACTATGCAAAAGGTAACTGTGTTATTGTACAGGCACTTTGCAAGGAATCTAAAAGGGATTATGCTATAAAAAAACCAGAAAACATAACACTGGCAACTCTAAATATAGATAGAAAGTCTTTCAATTGATGGATAGGACAGAACTTTGACTCTGCAGAGGCAACGGTTAAGCAAGGAAGAAAAATGAAAGTTGATGATTTTGACAAAGATGTTAATAGACGTGAAATTTTGAAAATGTTTGAATCGAATCAACTTGTTACACTGCGTAAACTTAAAGTTAGACTGCAATTAGAATGTGATATTGAAATCTCAAAAGCGACTCTTTGGAAGATCGTAAGAGGCGTTGGTTTCATTTTTAGAAAATCTTCTAGTGGTAGAAATATTGTTTGTGAAAAACACCTGATAGCTGCCCGAAGCAAATACCTGTGGCAGATCTGTAAGCGACAAATGGAAGGCTACGATATAGTATATTTAGATGAAAGCTCATCATACATTTGAAAAAGAGTGGCAATCAGTTGACAGAAAAAATAAAAGAATCATTCCCAGCAGCAAAGGACAACACATTATATTGATACATGCTGGCAGTAGAGAGAATGGTCTTGTTAATGTTATACAACTTATTTTTCAATCAAAGTCTACAGACAATAGGGACTACCACACTGAAATGAATGGGCACATTTTCAGAGACTGGATAGAGAACACTCTACTCCCCATTCTGGATAGACCTTCATGTCTTGTAATGGACAATGCATCCTATCATAATACGGTTGTACTGGAGGACAAAGTTCCTAATTCGCCATGCACAAAAGATCAAATCATCACATGGCTTAGAAAAGAAAATGTTTCCTTTCAAAACACGCAGTTAAAACCAGAGTTGTTGCAACTTGTTAGACAAACTAAGAAGACAAAGTTATATCAAATTGAAAAAAATAATTCTGAAGTATGACCACACATCTCTTCACCTCCCACCTTATCATTCGCTCCTCAACCCAATAGAACTTGTGTGGGCTAAAGTCAAAGTGCAAGTTGCTGCGTAGAACATGACGTTTTAAATTTGTGACGTTAAAGAATTGATGCGTGAAGCCCTCTCAATGATAGACATTGAATACTGGAGAAAATATGACGACCATGTGCTCAGAGAAGATGAACAATACTGGCAAACGAGATGGATTGCAGTCTATCCAACCGATAACAGCTGTTAACCTCTTAGAGACTTCTGATTCAGAGTGACATATGTATGACATGTGCACAATTATGTTGATGACACTCTTACTATTTGCTGACTATGTGTGTTTGATGTTCTGGTTGCTACATATATTTTCTTGATGACGCGCCTGCTATTTGACGAATATGTGTGTTTGATGCATTGGTCAAAGTTTACCTATCTCTATGACGAAGATATAAAATCAAATGACAAATTTTGCCCTATTCAATGTAATACGGATACGCCTTTGGCTTGCATTGTTAGAAAATTACATAACAGCTGTTAACCTCTTAGAGACTTCTGATTCAGAATGACATATGTATGACATGTGCACAATTATGTTGATGACACTCTTACTATTTGCTGACTATGTGTGTTTGATGTTCTGGTTGCTACATATATTTTGTTGATGACACGCCTGCTATTTGACGAATATGTGTGTTTGATACATTGGTCAAAGTTTACCTATCTCTATGACGAAGTTATAAAATCAAATGACAAATTTTGCCCTATTCAATGTAATACGGATACGCCTTTGCATTGTTAGAAAATTAACATAATTTACAGTAAAATCTAATGTTTTAAGCACGCAGTTTGATATTTTCCTAAAATTATATAACAAAAAACGATTTGTGCAAAATTCAGACTACCTTTGTACTTAAATGTTATAAAATCTGAAGGTCGGTGAAAAAATAAGATTTCATGAAAAAGAATTACAGAAATTCATCAAACAGTTTCTGAGATCTACTGATTTAAATAAATACTAATTGATCAACTCTATTGGCACGAATTTGTGAACGGACTATAGTAATGTAGTATGTACTTGTTCTTTTTTCATTAGTTCTTGCATAAAACCTGTCTTGAAAAATAATGAACTAAAACACGATGGTAATAATGGAAGAAAGAATTGAAAGACATAAATTTGATCATATTTGTTTGCTGCAGGTGTTAAATCCCTGGATGTTGATTTAGCAAAGCAAAGACTTGTCATTGAAGGTGATGTTCTAGCAGATACAGTCAGGGAGACAGTGGAACAGAGAACTGGTATGGCAGCAATACTTCTTGGACATGGTTCATCGTGTAAGTTTTTCCTTTCCATAAAAAAATTTACATTTTAAATCTTTCATCTCATACACATTTGTATCTAATCTCAAACCATTACGGCATACAGATAAACTGGGTACAGACTGTGGCTAGAAAAGCAATCATGAACAGACATTTTTGTTGATTCTTTATGAGTTAATTGAAAGATATAGATATCACATCCCCAATTGTATATTTTGGGCTCAACTCATTTCATATCTGTCTGCCTGCCTGCTGATTGTCCTTTCAAGCTGAAGACGGCACATAGGGCAGAAATTCTAGACTCTTATGTCTGATGATCTTTCAACTGTCATACCTTGCACAGGACCTGCATTATGACTTGCCACATGACTCTGTTCTGGGTGAGTTGTTCAATCATGGCGAGGGAGCTGATGCCTGATGTTGCTGCATCTCATTTTAATGTTCTTTTTAGTGTTTCTCTAGGTCAGCCTCGTTTTCTTTTACCATCTGATTTCCATTTGGGGGCCTGCTTATTTTACACTTAAAAAAAAAAGAAGCTTTCAGTAGTGATATAAATACAAATTCTGTAACTTTTGTCTAGTTATTGTTCAAGCAGCCTGTGGACTTTTTGCTGCAGTGTGGATTTATGGTAAATTGTAATTGGGAATGTATGTTGGAGTTTTATTATTTGTTGTCATTTCTTTGATTTTGCAGGGTAGCTCATTGTGGTCTACTCTTTTGACAAGATTGAGTACTTTGAGATCCATCCTTGACCTGTAGGCTTCTTCATTTGCATAGAAAGTTGTGCTTCCCTTGGACTTCTACCTCACTGTTCAGTGAATTCATTTCCAGAACACAATTGAGTGGGACTATGTGACTTCCATAGCTTTGATTTTCTTTCATTTCCTGCAACAGTTGTTTGCAGCCAGGATTGTCTTTTTTAAAATTTGTCTTATCCTGGTTTGTATACAATTTTCCTATTCTGTCTGCCTGGACTGTCAAAACCCTCCTGTTTGGTTCTGGTCTACTGGTCAACTCTCAAACTTTTGTTTTGCCAGAAAGTTTTTCTTGGTAATTTTGAAACTTGATGTGATGTGCCTGATAGCACTACACTCAGAATTTGTATATTAGTACCACAGTTGAGTATAGTAGGGTTAAAATATAGAAGTTTAGGACTACACAACAAGAGGGGAATAATCTGGTAGATTGTGAGATGTAGGAATAATTATCAGTGGCCAGTGGAATGTCATCTCATGAAAGTCATGGTCCGATTTTGGTCACATGATTAACACATATCAGACAATTAACCACCACATCGGTTCGCTGATGAAGCTATATCAAACCTTTAGCTCTCACATCTGTTGTGATGGGTACAGATGAATATTTTATTCATAAAAAGCTGATTTTGCATTTATATCCACCAGTACATGTGTTAGATACCTAGAGGAAGTTTCATAAGCACTACCTGTTGATCCCAAGCATAGTATTAATGTAGATGTTTTACGTTTGTTTACCTAGATGCCCAGAACATTTAGTTTGTTTACCTGGATGCCCAGAACATTTAGTTTGTTTACCTGGAAGCCCACAACATTTAGTTTGTTTACCTGGAAGCCCACAACATTTAGTTTGTTTACCTAGATGCCCAGAACATTTAGTTTGTTTACCTGGAAGCCCACAACATTTAGTTTGTTTACCTGGAAGCCCACAACATTTAGTTTGTTTACCTGGAAGCCCACAACATTTAGTTTGTTTACCTGGAAGCCCACAACATTTAGTTTGTTTACCTGGAAGCCCAGAACATTTAGTTTGTTTACCTGGAAGCCCACAACATTTAGTTTGTTTACCTGGATGCCCACAACATTTAGTTTGTTTACCTGGAAGCCCACAACATTTAGTTTGTTTACCTGGATGCCCACAACATTTAGTTTGTTTACCTGGATGCCCACAACATTTAGTTTGTTTACCTGGAAGCCCACAACATTTAGTTTGTTTACCTGGATGCCCACAACATTTAGTTTGTTTACCTGGATGCCCACAACATTTAGTTTGTTTACCTGGAAGCCCACAACATTTAGTTTGTTTACCTGGAAGCCCACAACATTTAGTTTGTTTACCTGGAAGCCCACAACATTTAGTTTGTTTACATGGAAGCCCACAACATTTAGTTTGTTTACCTGGAAGCCCACAACATTTAGTTTGTTTACCTGGAACCCCAAACATTTAGTTTGTTTACCTGGAAGCCCACAACATTTAGTTTGTTTACCTGGAAGCCCACAACATTTAGTTTGTTTACCTGGAAGCCCACAACATTTAGTTTGTTTACCTGGAAGCCCACAACATTTAGTTTGTTTACCTGGAAGCCCAGAACATTTAGTTTGTTTACCTGGAAGCCCACAACATTTAGTTTGTTTACCTGGATGCCCAGAACATTTAGTTTGTTTACCTGGAAGCCCACAACATTTAGTTTGTTTACCTGGAAGCCCACAACATTTAGTTTGTTTACCTGGAAGCCCACAACATTTAGTTTGTTTACCTGGAAGCCCACAACATTTAGTTTGTTTACCTGGAAGCCCACAACATTTAGTTTGTTTACCTGGATGCCCACAACATTTAGTTTGTTTACCTGGAAGCCCACAACATTTAGTTTGTTTACCTGGAAGCCCACAACATTTAGTTTGTTTACCTGGAAGCCCACAACATTTAGTTTGTTTACCTGGATGCCCACAACATTTAGTTTGTTTACCTGGAAGCCCAGAACAATTAGTTTGTTTACCTGGAAGCCCAGAACAATTAGTTTGTTTACCTGGAAGCCCAGAACAATTAGTTTGTTTACCTGGAAGCCCAGAACAATTAGTTTGTTTACCTGGAAGCTCACAACATTTAGTTTGTTTACCTGGAAGCCCACAACATTTAGTTTGTTTACCTGGATGCCCACAGCATTGTTTGTTTACCTGGAAGCCCACAACATTTAGTTTGTTTACCTGGATGCCCACAGCATTGTTTGTTTACCTGGAAGCCCACAACATTTAGTTTGTTTACCTGGATGCCCACAGCATTGTTTGTTTACCTGGAAGCCCACAACATTTAGTTTGTTTACCTGGATGCCCACAGCATTGTTTGTTTACCTGGAAGCCCACAACATTTAGTTTGTTTACCTGGAAGCCCACAACAATTAGTTTGTTTACCTGGATGGCCACAACATTTAGTTTGTTTACCTGGATGCCCACAGCATTGTTTGTTTACCTGGAAGCCCACAACATTTAGTTTGTTTACCTGGATGCCCACAGCATTGTTTGTTTACCTGGAAGCCCACAACATTTAGTTTGTTTACCTGGAAGCCCACAACAATTAGTTTGTTTACCTGGATGGCCACAACATTTAGTTTGTTTACCTGGAAGCCCACAACATTTAGTTTGTTTATTAATTTTTGAGTTTCTTTGACCAGTCACTATAAATTTCAGCCATTTGTGTGTGTGTATGTCACTTTCCCATTTATTAAAATTTTATTACAATACCACATCTATCCATTTCTTCATATGTGCTTGAATGTTCAAACTTGTCACAACTTCCTCCTGTCAGCTCATAACTGGAATTCAGTTCCTGAGAGGGACTGAAGTGAAAACATGAAGTTTATTGCCCAATCAATGACATACCTTTTATTTATGTGCAGTTAGATATGTTGTTAATTTTTTCTTTGTCTTTTTTTTTGTTTCCGGAAAACAAATTTAATTGACAAGCATTTTGTTTTGCCTCATATTTATAAATATACAAGATCTGTGGCTTCCCTCTTATCTTTCTTTTTTTTATCTGAATATGCTTCTATGGATGATTGACAGTTTGTTTCAGAGATCACAAATACATGAGAATTAATACAATAAATATAGGCTAGTAATATACAGGATATACAACATAGCTGAAAGCATTTTTATGTATTTGAAATATTTGAGAGGGACTATTCTATCAACCTTTTGAGCCATAGTTGGCCCATAGGGCATAGACTCAGATACTCTTTACCTGTTTTTAAATTTTCTTTCTACTAGAGGGACTACTAAAGAAATAATTTCATGCTGTCAAGATAATTAGATGAGAAATGAGACTTGAAAGTGAATTTCCTTTTGCTCTGAGTTAAGGCAAGTCAGTTACAAACAATTCATAAAATAAAGACACTTGGAGAGTATTGATAACAGCAGACAGCCTTCACTTCAAAGGATAATAATTATATAGTTTTGGTACTCAAAGAGTTAACATCACCGTTTGACTTTGCCCGTTTCAGTACAGAACCTGGGTGCAGGAGTGGCAGCCATTAGTGTCGGAGACTCTGATGTTAGGGGATTGTTGAGGTTTGTTCAGGTAAACTCAAGTACCTGTCTTGTGGAGGGAGCTGTGGACAAACTGCCCACATCAGAGCCTGTATTTCTGACAGTTCATGAAACTGGTGATGTGTCTGATGGCTGCAACAGTTGTGGGTCTCTCTTCAAGAAAGAAGATAATACCAACAATGTAAGTGGTGCACAAATCATGTGTTAGAGGTAATGTTTATCTAGATATTAAACTTGCAACTACACAACTAAATAGTTGACATTGTAGCACATTGTAGAGTTTTCCTGTTTGAAACAATTCCAATGCATTGTTCAAGTAAAAACTTGGGCCCAAACACCTTATGGCTACTGGACTGGGAATGCTGCCTTTATTCTCCAGTCCCACAGAAAACTGCAGAAATGGGGACAAGTAGTGGGGTAGTTTATTGAAAGATTGTACAGCCTAACTAAAATTGATGAATCCCTTTGTGGTGGAGGCTGAAGTTGCTTGGGCGTTGGAAGTCATTCCCAACCCAGGTTTCCCTGCTACTCAGTGGATTAAACAAAGTAGGTCACATACTAGAATGTGATGCCTAGATCAGCATCACAAGCCTTAGTTCAAAAAAACCTTCTTCCAGAATTCTGCATTAGGAAAATGTTTCCACAAATGTTATTCCATTGTAAAGGGGTTAAATTGGCCCTCAGAAAAATGTATAATTTTCTAAAATAATCAATTATATTATTACATATCCTAACATGTTCCTTTGAAATAAAATATCATTAAAATACAAAATACATTTATAACATGAAAATTTGTTATAGATTTAGAATAAACATTTTGCCACTAGTATTTTTGTGTATATGGCAGACCACCGTGAGATTGGAGCCTCATCACGTAACACTCCAAAGAAAGCCATGGAGAGAAATTCTAACTATTGTTTTAAGAACGAATTAAAAATAGCTACATGGAATATTAGGACCTTATACCAACAAGGAAAATTAGAAAATCTAATGGTAGAAGCAGAGCGATTAAACATTAGATATCTTAGGCATATCAGAAACAAGATGGAACATATCAGAACAAAGTGGATACATACAAGACGATAAATGTACATTTATATATTCAGGTAACACAACAGAACATCAAAGAGGAGTAGGCATTCTAATAAAACGAGAGCTACAAAAATATATAAATACCCACTGGACATACAATGATAGGATTATACTAGTAAAAATGAAGGCAAAACCATTTGACATAGCAATAATACAGACATACGCACCTACTCAAGACTATACAGATGAACAAATAGAGGCATACTATGATGATCTAAACACAGTTATGAAGCAAGTGAAATCATCAGACATCTTGATTATAATGGGTGACATGAACGCTAAAGTAGGAAAAGGTAAATATAAGACCACTATAGGAAATAATGTTTTAGGAAAAAGGAATAACAGAGGAGAAAGATTAATACAATTTTGTGAAGAAAACAAACTGATAATATGCAACACCTTTGAGCAAGAGAAAAGGAAATTAAACACATGGAAAAGCCCTGGAGACAGGAAGAGGAATCAAATAGATTACATGATGATAAAAGACAGATTCCGGAACAGCGTCAAGAAAGCCAAAACCTACCATGGAGCAGATGTTAATTCAGATCACATTCCTGTAATGATAAAAATGAAAATCAAATTAAAGAGTAACAAACAAAAAACTAATTCAGCAACACCAATAGATATAACAGCGTTAAACCAGAAAGATGTACAAGAAACTTATACTGTACAAGTAAAGAACACATATCAGAAGCTGCTAGAAGAGGGGATTGAGCAGTACAGAAGAGAAAATCCTGAGGAAAAAGTCACAACAAAATGGCAATGCATAAAAAACAGCATGCAAGAATCCTGCAACACCTTGCCCAAAAAGGAAAGTAACAAAAAACAAAAATGGACAACTGACAAAATCTTAGAAAAAATGGAAGAAAGAAGACAAGCGAAAAACACTGCCAGATACAAGGATATAGACAATGAAATATGGAGAATGTGCAAAAAGGCAAAAGAAGACTGACTCAACCAAAGATGTCTAGAAGTCGAAACTATGGAAAGTAGACAAAACTATTAAGAGAGATGCACACAGAAATAAAGAGAATGACTAATAAAGACAAAAAGCTGCAGGAAACGGATGTATTGCAAACAAAAAGGGAAGAATGCTAACAGACAACAAAGATATAATAGATAGATGGCAAGAATATATAACAGAATTATTTCATGACGAAAGGGACAAAGAGCCAGACATAAAATGTACATACAACTATAAAATCTTGAAATCTGAAGTAGAAAAAAGCTATAAAAACAATGAAAAAGGGAAATGCAATAGGACCTGACAATCAAACATCAACTTTCATTGCGTTGCCTAAAAAGAATGGTGCAGTTGAATGCAGTGATTTCAGAACAATAAGCCTAATGAGCCAGGTAACACACATTTTACTAAAAGTTATACAGGGAAGGATTCAGAATAAAATCAATACTGAATTAGATGAGCAACAATTTGGATTCACGAAAAACAGTGGCACAAAAGAAGCCATATTTAGCATGAGAACATTGATTGAAAAGTACATAGAAGTAAACAAACCATATGCCTGCTTCATAGACTACACCAAAGCTTTCGATAGAATACACCATAACCAACTTATAGACTGCATAAAGGATATAAATCTTGACGACACAGACATACGACTAATATGTAATTTGTACTGGAAGCAAACAGCAATAATAAGATATAACAAGGAGAACTCTACACCCATGGACATAAAAAGAGGAGTAAGACAAGGACGCATCCTATCACCAAGCTTGTTCAATCTATACACTGAGCAAATCTTTAAAAAACATCTTAGAGATGCCAGGCCTAAACATTAATGGAAAGATAGTCAATAACCTAAGATATGCTGATGATACTGTTCTACTAGCAGAAAATCCTAAAGACCTACAACAATTGCTTAATGTGATAAACATAACAAGCAAAAAATATGGACTAGATATGAATATCAAAAAGACTAAAACTATGATCATAAACAAAGAAAATTCTCAAGACTTACAATTAAATATCACAGTTGAGGGAATACATCTGGAGACAGCCCATAGCTACAACTACCTGGGACATACTATAACCAATGATGGAAAATGTAAAATTGAAATAAACAAAAGAATAGGTATGGCAAAAAGTAATTTTAATGCCATGAAAAATATACTAACAACAAAACAAATATCAGCAGGGCTGAAACAAAGAATGACAAAATGTTACATCTCCTCAATATTCCTGTATAGTGCAGGAAAACACGCACCAAAATGGACGCACAGAGATGGGTGCTTGTTTGCGTTTGAACAAAGCCCAACAGCCAAGATCTGAATTTGCAGAATTTCGTTCATCTGAATTTGCAGAATTCCGTTCATTCTCAACGGTGGCCGTTATAGTTTAGCTTTTGCTAGCACAATGCCTGGTGTATAAGCTCGGACCACCATCTTATCGTGCTTTCTCCCTGCATCGCAGACTAAACGGACGCTGTCTAAATTAACCAAATTAGTAAATAACCTTGATAATAGCGAATAACAGCCACTGCTATTGCTGCTGAGGTAACGCCAAATGAGATAGGTCTTGAGAAATGTTTGCCAAGTCCAAGGCTGATGTTCTTGCACATTATAACCTACTTTGACTTGGTAGTAACGTTGCTACTACCGCTGATCGCCAATACTGTCATGCTCTTCACGATCGTTCTGTCCATCATACACAAGTCCCTGTGGAAGAAGCTCAGTGGCCTGCCGATGCTGGAAGTTTCCGAGCTGAAACCGATCAACGATCCTAGGTGGAGCTCCGTGCGAGCTAGCGCCCAGGTTCATGTGGATAGGATGCTCTTTGCCTTGTCTCTGTCTTACATCATCATGAACGCACCCAGCCATGTGGCCAGACTGTACTATCAGAAGCGGACTCAAGATTCAGGGGACATGAAATTGACATTCTCTGAAGGTCTTATCCGGCTGATCTTTCTGCACGTCGGCCACGCCCAACAAGCCTGCAAGTTTTGGATCTTCGTGGTCGTCAGTAGAAACTTTACCAAGAACCTCAGACAAACTTTAGTGGAAGTTACCAAGTGTATATGTTAGTCGTAGCTCATATCTTGGTGGGTGTATGTGCTGGCCATGGCTGATATCTTGGTGGGTGTATGTGCTGGCCATGGCTTATATCTTGGTGTGTGTCTGTGCTGGCCATGGTTCATATCTTGGTGGGTAACTGTGCTGGCCAGGGTTCATATTTTGGTGTGTGTCTGTGCTGGCCATGGTTCATATCATGGTGTTTTTCCATGCTAGCCATGGCTTATATTTTGATGTGTTTCTGTGCTAGTCATGGTTCATATCTTGGTGTGTTTCCATGAAACCATGGCTCATATCTTAATGTGTTTCTGTGCTAGCCATGGCTCATATCTTGGTGTGTTTCTGTGCTGGCCATGGCTCATATCTTGGTGTGTGTCATGTGAGTCATATCTCATATCTTGGTGTGTGTCCGTGTTAATCATGTCTCATATCTTTGTGTATGTCTGTGTTTAGTCATATCTCATATCTTAGTGTGTATCTGTCTTAGTCATGTATCATATCTTTGTGCGTGCATGTCTGTGTTAGTCATATCTCATATCTTTGTGTGTGCTTGTCTGTGTTAGTCATATCTCATATATTTGTGTGTATGTCCATGCTAGTCACATCTCATCTTTGTGTGTGTCTGTCTATATTAGTCATGTCTCATATCTTTGTGTGTTTGTGTTTAGTCATATCACATATAGTTGTGTGTGCATGTCTATGTTAGTCACATCTCCTATCTTTAACTTTGTGTGTGCATGACTGTGTTTAGTCATATCTCATATCTTAGTGTGTGTATCTGTGTTAGTCATATCTCATATTTTAGAGTGTGTCTGTGCTAGTCACATATCATATCTTAGTGTGTGTTTGTGTCTGTGTTAGTCATATCTCATATTTTGGTGTGTGTCAGTGTTAGTCATGCCTCATATTGTTGTGTGCATGTCAGTGTTAGTCACATCTCATATCTTTGTGTGTGCATGTCTGTATTAGTCACCTCTAGTGACTCAGGCAGATGATGCTCGTAAACCTGGGAGGGAAGACCATCTAAGGGCAGAATCCCCCTACAGAAAAGAAAATCTACTGCCTTGCAGGAAGATTGGGGACAAAGGCTAAGGAAAGCAAACTGAACAAAATGCTGGCTGAAATCGGATGCACTGGGCCACTGGCGCAGAACACAGTGCAACGTTTTAACAGGTACTCAATCAGGGTGGATCTAACAGACTCTAATTATGATGTCAATTCACTTAAACAGACAGCTGTCTTCATGTGAGAGTCTGGAATCCTACTCTGATTGAGCCCTGATCGCAGAGAGAGAGAGAGAGAGAGTATAGTGCAGAAACATGGACATTAGACAAGAAAACAGAACAGAAAATTGAAGCCTTTGAAATGTGGATTTATAGAAGAATGGGTAGAATTGGATGGAAAGAAAAGAAAACAAATGATGAAGTTTTAAAACAACTGAAAATAAAAAAGAGAACTACTAAATACAATTAAGACAAGACAAATGAAATTTTTGGGGCATGTTAAAAGACACAACAGCAAGTAATAACTAAAGTAATATTGGAAGGGAAAATACAAGATAAAAGAGGCAGAGGCAGATCAAGACTAACATGGACGAGTAACATCAAAAGATGGACAAGTCAATCTATGACAGCCTGCACCATCAAAGCAATAAACAGAGTAGAATGGCGATCCATGGTAGCCAACTTTCATTGCGGAGAAGGCACTCGATGATTTTTGTGTAAACTCTGATGGTTCTCTTATGTTCCTGTAGGCCTGTTTTTGCCAAAACTATCCTCAAGTTTTGTCCTTTTAGTTACAGCTGTAAGCAAATGAAAAATATCTTATGCAACAAATCTATGTCAATAGAAGAGAGAAAGAGAGTTCATCGGTATTATATAGAACCATTTCTGACCTATGGAAGCGAATCATGGACAATAGACAAACAAATGAAAAGACAATAAGAGGCCACAGAGATGGGATTTCTCAGAAGAATGTTGAAAGTTCCCTGGACAGCTAAAAAGACCAATGAAGAAATTCTCAAAGAGGCCAACACAAAAAGGGAGCTCCTAAAAAACATCAGAAAGAAACAATGAACATTTTTTGGGCACATCATGAGAAGAGGAAAGTTGGAATACTTGGTTACAACTGGCAAAATAAAAGGAAAGAGAGATTGTGGACGACAAATAGAGAAAATACTGTATAGCTTGGTGTCATGGCATGGAAAACTGTCAACAACAGAACTGATACGATGCACTGTTTATAGAAGATTGTGAAGGTCATGATCGCTTACGCCAACCGGTATGGCACATGATGATGAAGATGTAAGCGTATGCATATTTGATTGATTCTAGTTCTTACATGTTGTTGACTACACTAAAGAGAAGAAAATAAAAGAAATAACCACATGTGCTCCATGAGATGCTGAAGAGATAATGTTGTTCATCCTTGTCATCAAGATGGAGTGATCATCTTTAGACTGAGAATTCACCACTGTCAACTCATATACCACTTTTATGGTATTTTTTTGTTGTTGTACATTTGATAGACATCAGTGATTAACATTGGGTTTCTCATTGCTTCCAACATTCTTATAAAAATGTAATTTTAAGGTGAACAAAGAAGTATCATTAGATTTATACTGTTGCTGTTACTAGCAAATCTGTTTTATCATTTATTGTGATTCAAGTAATAGTCTTTATCATTTATTGTAATTCAAGTAACAGTCTTTATTATTTATTGTAATTCAAGTAACAGTCTTTATTATTTATTGTGATTCAAGTAACAGTCTTTATCATTTATTGTGATCCAAGTAATAGCCTTTATCATTTATTGTGATTCAAGTAACAGCCTTTATCATTTATTGTGATCCAAGTAACAGTCTTTATCATTTATTGTGATTCAAGTAACAGCCTTTATCATTTATTGTGATTCAAGTAATAGCCTTTATCATTTATTGTGATTCAAGTAACAGTCTTTATCATTTATTGTGATCCAAGTAACAGTCTTTATTATTTATTGTAATTCAAGTAACAGTCTTTATTATTTATTGTAATTCAAGTAACAACCTTTATCATTTATTGTAATTCAAGTAACAGTCTTTATTATTTATTGTAATTCAAGTAACAGCCTTTATCATTTATTGTAATTCAAGTAACAGCCTTTATCATTTATTGTAATTCAAGTAACAGCCTTTATCATTTATTGTAATTCAAGTAACAGCCTTTATCATTTATTGTAATTCAAGTAACAGTCTTTATTATTTATTGTAATTCAAGTAACATTCTTTATTATTTATTGTGATGCAAGTAACAGTCTTATCATTTTCTTGTTCTGTAGTCCTTGTGCATGAATGTCAGTGTGAAGCTTGTACTATGAATATCTAAAGAGACATACTTTAAATGACACAATTTGTTAAAACTTGATATTATGAATTAACTTCCTGCATGTGTTGAACTCAGCAGACTTTCAGTGGGGTTCTGAAACAGCTCACCCCAGATCAGGATAGGAGAGCAGAGTTCAGGATAGCCATGCCAGACTTCAAGCTGTCGGATATCATTGGGCACTGTGTGGTTGTTCATCAAGGGAGCCACAGA
The DNA here is from genome assembly GCA_032433765.1 of Megaustenia siamemsis. NCBI lineage: Eukaryota > Metazoa > Mollusca > Gastropoda > Stylommatophora > Ariophantidae > Megaustenia > Megaustenia siamemsis. Next base: position 76,584,731 of record JAVIAB010000124.1, read on the forward strand.
GACGTTGAGCTTGACAAGAGTAAAAGGTACGGGCCTATGTTTAGTTCTGTTTTGGAGTGGGAGATGCTGATTTAGTTAAGTGCAAAGTTTTGTACTGAGGTCTAAGTTAAGTACAGAGTTTTGTACATTTTACTGAGGTCTAAGTTCAGTATAAAGTTTTGTACATTGTACTGAGGTCTAAGTTAAGTATAAAGTTTTGTACATTGCACTGAGGTCTAAGTTAAGTACAAAGTTTTGTACATTTTACTGAGGTCTAAGTTAAGTACAGAGTTTTGTCCATTGTACTGAGGTCTAAGTTAAGTACAAAGTTTTGTACATTGTACTGAGGTCTAAGTTAAGTACAAAGTTTTGTACATTGTACTGAGGTCTAAGTTAAGTACAAAGTTTTGTACATTGTACTGAGGTCTAAGTTAAGTACAAAGTTTTGTACATTGTACTGAGGTCTAAGTTAAGTACAGAGTTTTGTCCATTGTACTGAGGTCTAAGTTAAGTACAAAGTTTTGTACATTGTACTGAGGTCTAAGTTATGTACAAAGTTTTGTACATTGTACTGAGGTCTAAGTTAAGTACAGAGTTTTGTCCATTGTACTGAGGTCTAAGTTAAGTACAGAGTTTTGTCCATTGTACTGAGGTCTAAGTTAAGTACAAAGTTTTGTACATTGTACTGAGGTCTAAGTTAAGTACAAAGTTTTGTACATTGTACTGAGGTCTAAGTTATGTACAAAGTTTTGTACATTGTACTGAGGTCTAAGTTAAGTACAGAGTTTTGTCCATTGTACTGAGGTCTAAGTTAAGTACAGAGTTTTGTCCATTGTACTGAGGTCTAAGTTAAGTACAAAGTTTTGTACATTGTACTGAGGTCTAAGTTAAGTACAAAGTTTTGTACATTGTACTGAGGTCTAAGTTAAGTACAAAGTTTTGTACATTGTACTGAGGTCTAAGTTATGTACAAAGTTTTGTACATTGTACTGAGGTCTAAGCGAATGGGCATTGTCCTAGTAAATTGATCAGAACAAAATGCAGAGACCATTATAAACATAGCAAAGGGACGTCATAATCATCTTTTATATGCCAGATTGTTTTAAAGCTTTTCTTGTGAATAAAACAGACAAGTAAGCTCATCACTTATATAGAATACTAGTAGCACATGTTTCATATGCTTAATAAAGTACATTTTTTTTACAAATGTTATGTATTTTGTTAGCTTTTAGAGTTTGTCTCATTAGATTTTGCTAATCTTATGTTTGGTCATTAATTATTGCTTTCCATATGAGGTCTACATGTTTATCGAAATATGAAAGCAAATGAATTGAAGTAAACATGCACCATTGTTTTTAATAGTGTGAACATTTATACAAGCAACAGTTGTGAAGTTTATTTTGTCTTGTGTGATTGATACAGGGAAATCATCAATTCATTAGAAAAAGTTCACCCTCTGATGAACAATAAGAATGTTTGTTAAAACAGACATTTAGAAAAGCAATGAAGCTGTTTTTACAAAATAGATTCTGTAAATAGATTCTGTAAATAGATTCTGTAAATAGAATTGTAAATTAGCTTTGTAATATATAGATCAACATTGTTGTGTATGATCAGTCTAGTTTGATTAACTGGGTGTTCTTGTCTTTCAGGCTAGCATGTGGAATAGTGGCAAGAGCATCAGGAGTATTCCAGAATTCCAAACGTTTCTGTGCTTGTGATGGGGTCACTATCTGGGAGCAAAGGCATAGAGACATTGAAAATGGGAAACTCTGAATGTTGATATGTGATGGTGGATAATGAGATGGTTGAAAGCTTCTTCTTCTTCTTAACCCTATGGATTTTAAGAAAAGGGAAATAACTCCACCAAAATATGTGACATGTCGACTTTAAGGTCATCCATTGTGTATGGGGCACTCTCTTGTTGTAAAAGATAATTTTAAATTCATGTATTTCAAAGCCTACAGGAGATCAAGAATGTGTAGCAGGATATCTTTGTTATCATTGTACCTATACATTAATCTGATGGGACGCACCAAGATGGAAGTTCGTCAAGTTCTAGCCGTAGTGTATACAATGGCTGATCTTGAACATCGCGCTGTCTGTTGTCACAGCGAGTTGGGGATTGTTAGAATTGTAACCGGGTTTGAATAATTGTTTGTGCACATTTCGTAACCACCTAGATCAAGTCTTTATTCTGCTGGCTTTGTTTGCGACATTGGAAGCTAATGACCTAACTGCCTAACTTGTGTAGACGGTTGGTTCGGGGCAAATTGTGCGTTGCAGTGTCACTGCTAAAATCGCTCAGCTTGTGACAGGGCTACAGGGACATGCACAAACGGTGACAGTTGTCGGCGAGAGCGTTTCGGACCCCAGTGTCAGTACTTGATCTAGTTTGCAAATACGCCTAGGGATCTGGACCTACAGATCCGGACAGTTCATGGTCTAATCACATGTTACGGATGAAGGGGCGATAGTTGCAAATATCTGCTCCATCTACATTGGCGGGGGTCGGAATGTGGCTCTCAAACAGAACGCAAACCAGACCGACACACTTAATGCTTGTTAATACAGTGGACGGGTGTGGACCAGGCCGCAGTTAATGGCAAAACAAAGACCAATCTTTATGACAATGACTGCACACACACACACAATTGAGAAGTGGAACCAATTCTGTTTACTGGTATCTGAACTTTGACACGTCCCAGAAGACTCACACCATTCGAATTTATCATCGAGCTAGCACTATGATCGGGTAAAGAATGACATTCCAAATGCTTTCTCTGACAGTGGCGGTGTAGTGTTCCAGTATAATGATATATCATACCCAAATATTTCTGTGAACACAATTGTAGTCACCATACAAGCGACAATGGCACACAGTAAGTTTGAGTTCTCACCGACCTTTTCGCAGGACGAGAGTGCACTGACGGTGTGTGAGGTGCAAACATTACAGACACCTATTGTCTGGACGGGCATTCTTGGTCGTTTTGTACAGTGTGGTGGGAGTAGCAAAGCTGCACCGTCATCATCGGTACGTGTCCATTCAACTGTTCACATGGGATTTATGGACACGACTGCTCCGGGTCTTGTCTTAGTGTTAGGTCCTTATGTGAGGAAAATCCGGAAAATGCCAACATTGCAAACATCCTGACTATACCTGTGATGACACTTGTTCTGATGGTAATTTTGGGTTACAGTGCGAACAGACGTGTTCTGATGGCTGTGACATCATATGTGACACAGAACGAGCAGACTGTACGCGCAAGGAAGCATACTACGGGCCAGACTGCACTCTCAAATGTCCTGACCACTGTTTCAACGACACCTGTGAACAGTCAACCGGGATCTGTTCCTGCAAGGGAACGTTCTACGGGTCAGACTGACCTCTAAATCTCCGTACAACTGTTTGGAGATATCTGTTAACAGTTCATGGGGGCCGGCGTCTCGTATGTCGATGATTCCCACGTTAAGAAGAGTCTGCCGACTACAACAAACCCAAACATATGGATACCTTAATGTGTACTGGATATTTTCTTTCTGTGCTGGACATGGTTCATTTCTTGGTGTGTTCATTGCTAGCTAAGGCTCATATCTTGGCTTGTGGTGTGTGTGTGCTGGCCATGGCTCATATCTTGGTGTGTGTCATGTTAGTCATATCTCATATCTTGGAGTGTCCGTGTTAATCATGTCTCATATCTTTAAGTGTGTATGTGTTTAGTCATATCTTAGTGTGTATCTGTGTAGTCATGTGTCATATCTTTGTGTTTGGGGCTAGTGATGTCTCATATCTCTGTGTGTATGTTTATGTTAGTCATATCTCATATCTTTGTGTGTGCATGTCTGGTATGTCACATCTCATATCCGTGTGTTTGCACGGCTATGCTAGTCACATCTCATATCATTGTGTGTGCCTAGCTATGTGGTCATATCTCATATCCTTGTGTGCATGTCCATGTTAGACATGTGTAATTTCTTTGTGGGTGCATGTCTATGTCAGTCATATCTCATATCTTTATGTGCATGTTATGTTAGTCTTGTGTTATATATCTTGATGTATGCCAGTGTTAGTCATACCTGTATCGCTATGTGCATGTATGTGTTTATCAATCTCATATCTTTTGTGTGCATGTCTGTGTTAGTCACCTCTAGTGACTCGGGCAGATGGTGCTCGTAAACCTGGGAGGGCCGACCATCTAAGGGCAGAATCCCCCTACAGAAAAGATCACCTGCTGCCTTGCAGGAAGATTGGGGACAATCAAAGGCTAGGGAAAGCAAACCTGAATAAAATGCTGGCTGAAATCGGATGCACTGGGCCACTGGCGCAGAACACAGTGCAACGTTTTTAACGGGTGTTCAATCAGAGTGGATCTGGCAGACTCTAATTGTGATGTTCTGTTTGTAACACACCTAACCTGACAGCTGAGTTCATGTGAGTAGCTGGAATCCTACTCTGATTGGGTCCTGATCGCAGAGAGAGAGAGAGAGAGATACATTAATCTAGTACTGTCTTCACCCTAGAATACATCGCCTATCACGAATCATATTTTGATGACACCTTTGTAAAATTTACTAACCCTAATTGTTACATTTGGAATTCAAAAAATAGTATTTTCTTTGAACTTTTGCTACACAGCTGCGTTTACACTTGGAGAGAAACAGGATCGGATGCTGTAATCATTTCCTGGCTTATGTTTGATTTATGGCCTGAAATTCAAACGCCTGGCGCTGTGGCTACCAGAGGTGTTACGTTGTCTATTCACGCATTGGTCATCAGTCCATCATTTGAGCTGTACATTCAGCTTCCTCTTAGCATTGTTCGCTGGCTCATCATTTGAGCTGTATGTTCAGCTTTGTCTTAGCATTGTTCGTTGGCTCATCATTTGAGCTGTACGTTCAGTTTTCTCTTAGCATTGTTCGCTGGCTCATCATTTGAGCTGTATGTTCAGCTTTGTCTTAGCATTGTTCACTGGCTCATCATTTGAGCTGTACGTTCAGTTTCCTCTTAGCATTGTTCACTGGCTCATCATTTGAGCTGTATGTTCAGTTCCTCTTAGCATTGTTCGCTGGCTCATCATTTGAGCTGTACTTTCAGTTTCCTCTTAGCATTGTTCACTGGCTCATCTCATACAGAGCAAGGCTTTGGTTAAGTCTCTGTGCATATACGTTAGTAAGATATGTTCTGGAGTCTCTGATGTGTTTGTAAAAACATGTGCTGGAGTCTCTGTGATGTGTTTGTAAAACATGTGCTGGAGTCTCTGTGATGTGTTTGTAAAACATGTGCTGGAGTCTCTGTGATGTGTTTGTAAGACATGTTCTGAAGTCTCTGTGATGTGTTTGTAAAACATGTTCTGAAGTCTCTGTGGATGTGTTTGTAAGACATGTTCTGGAGTCTCTGTGATGTGTTTGTAAAACTTGTTCTGGAGTCTCTGTGCTGTGTTTGTAAAACATGTGCTGGAGTCTCTGTGCTGTGTTTGTAAAATATGTTTTGAAGTCTCTGTGATGTGTTTGTAAAACATGTTCTGGAGTCTCTGTGATGTGTTTGTAAAATTGTTCTGGAGTCTCTGTGCTGTGTTTGTAAAACATGTGCTGGAGTCTGTGATGTGTTTACACATGTTCTGAAGTCTCTGTGATGTGTTTGTAAGACATGTTCTGGAGTCTCTGTGATGTGTTTGTAAAACTTGTTCTGGAGTCTCTGTGCTGTGTTTGTAAAACATGTGCTGGAGTCTCTGTGCTGTGTTTGTAAAACATGTTCTGAAGTCTCTGTGATGTGTTTGTAAAACATGTTCTGGAGTCTCTGTGATGTGTTTACACATGTTCTGAAGTCTCTGTGATGTGTTTGTAAAACATGTTCTGAAGTCTCTGTGATGTGTTTACACATGTTCTGAAGTCTCTGTGATGTGTTTACACATGTTCTGAAGTCTCTGTGATGTGTTTGTAAGACATGTTCTGAAGTCTCTGTGATGTGTTTACACATGTTCTGAAGTCTCTGTGATGTGTTTGTAAGACATGTTCTGAAGTCTCTGTGATGTGTTTACACATGTTCAGAAGTCTCTGTGATGTGTTTGTAAGACATGTTCTGAAGTCTCTGTGATGGGTTTTACACATGTTCTGAAGTCTCTGTGATGTGTTTGTAAGACATGTGCTGGAGTCTCTGTGATGTGTTTGTAAGACATGTTCTGAAGTCTCTGTGATGTGTTTGTAAAACATGTGCTGGAGTCTCTGTGATGTGTTTGTAAGACATGTGCTGGAGTCTCTGTGATGTGTTTGTAAGACATGTTCTGAAGTCTCTGTGATGTGTTTGTAAAACATGTGCTGGAGTCTCTGTGATGTGTTTGCAAAACATGTGCTGGAGTCTCTGTGATGTGTTTGTAAAACATGTGCTGGAGTCTCTGTGCTGTGTTTGTAAAACATGTGCTGGAGTCTCTGTGATGTGTTTGTAAAACATGTTCTGAAGTCACTGTGATGTGTTTGTAAAACATGTTCTGAAGTCTCTGTGATGTGTTTGTAAAACATGTGCTGGAGTCTCTGTGATGTGTTTGTAAGACATGTTCTAGAGTCTCTGTGATGTGTTTGTAAAACATGTGCTGGAGTCTCTGTGATGTGTTTGTAAGACATGTTCTGAAGTCTCTGTGATGTGTTTGTAAGACATGTTCTGGAGTCTCTGTGATGTGTTTACACATGTTCTGAAGTCTCTGTGATGTGTTTGTAAGACATGTTCTTAAGTCTCTGTGATGTGTAGGGCTCTGATTTTTATGACCTAAAAATCCTGAAATATGACATGCAAATATGACCTAAAAAAGGCAAAATATGACTTAAAATATGCCGAAATATGACCATAAGGTTTTTCTCATTTATGAACCAAAAAAAAAAAAAACGCAAATTATTATTGTTTGCATGTTTTACGCATTACATAGTAGTCATAGTACCTACATAGTAGTAATACTTAACAAAGCATGTATAAAAACACTTACAACATTTATTCCTCAGTTTTCATTGTTTGTACAATTGCAACCGACAACAACATACATTTTTAGATTTTCAAATTTAAACGATCGTCGATTGTCACTGAGAATTGTTTTATATTTTGAAAACTTCGTTCTACATCACATGATGTCAAAGGGGCAAATCTAAATAATGTCAGATCATTTGCTTTTGAAAAACTTTGTTCTACATCACATGATGTCACAGGGGCAAATCTAAATAATGTCAGATAATTTGCTGAAAGTTCAAGTTCATTCTTTTGAAATGTTGCATGTTTACCACTAAGTATGTCTGCAATTTTGCACAATGAGAAATAACCAGAATTTCTATGAAGAACACTTTCTAATTTACTTTAATCCTGTTGCTTACTTCACCACGTGATCCATTTATTTCTGTTTGAATTTGTTTCACAATATCTAATGCATCATAAAGTGCAGTCCCTTCGCTTTCCAGACGTTTTATTGCTTTTGAAATTGCAGAAAAGTTTGACTTTATATAACTCAGATTTTGTGATAGTCTGGTAGAAAATAAGCTTTGCACTGCTTGTATTGATGTTGCGTCGTCTTTGTCTAGGGCATTAAATATTTTATCCAGTGTTGAATAGTTTTCACAGTAATACTCTACACTCTACAGCGTCCAGCCATGTACCCCAACGTAGTGGGTAGGTTGTGGAGGAAGTGGTAGTTGAGGATCTTCTTCTTTGAATTTTTGTACTCGAAGAGGAGCCTTGATGAATATTTTTTTCCCATTTGAAATAACTTGTCCACATCAGGAAAATTACCTCGAACTTCCTCAGCTACTCAAATTTTTCCTTAAAGTGGATTCATCTGGGATAGGATGGCTAGTGTATTTCTCCAGAAATTGTCGGAAATATTGATTTTGCAATTTATTTAAAGGGATATTTGATGAAACCATCATATGACACAAATCTTTATAAAAAACCGGTCTCTGTGTTTCCCGAAGAAGAAGAGGAAGTAGCAGAACATTTTTCAAGTAATAAACTTTGTCTTCCTTCCATTTCAGAAAGTCTACTTAAACATTTCATATGTTTAGAAGTATTGCAATGTTGTTGCACATTAAACCGTTTTCCAGCTGTAACCTTGACCTCACACAGTGTACAGTACAATATTTCTCCATCGGTACTAAATACTTTTGAACCAAATTCCTGCACAAATTTACGCAACTTTGCACCAATAGAATTAGACACTTTAGGCATTGTAAAGCAAAGTTATTCCAGTGAATCAACCATAAACAATATAACTATTATATAACTATGAGCTAGAGCACAAGATCATGTAGTCTATTTGTAGTCAGTCACTGTTGCAAATGGCAAATTAATAATTGTAACATACAAATGGGCGCCAAACGGTTTAAAATGAAACTGGAAGATTTAACAAATCCAGGAATATTCGCTCCTGACGTTGAAACATTTGAAATTGTTTCCTACAATTTACTTTCGAAACAAAACCCAGAAAATTCTTTTGAAGTATTGAGCGGATGTCACTCCCTTTTTTATTCTCAGATGCCGACTGACACAAAGAGTTGACTGATGTCTTCCCTCCCTACAGTCGCATGAAAGACACACATGCATATTCACTAATACACACATTCAGAAATATAGCCAATCCTCACAATTTGTCTCTAAACATAGTTTAAGATGTGCTAACATTGATAAGCAAACGGAGTACACCAGAAAGTTGAGTACACCAGAAAATATGCAAAATATGACCGAAATATGACCGAAATATGACCTAAATCTCCAATTCAGGCAAAATATGACCTCATCAAAATTATGGTCAAAATATGCATTTATATGACAAATAAAAAACAGCTTACAATTGTTCAGAAATGCTTGAAACATGTAGAAATTAACTTAAAACTGAAAATATACTTCAGTAAAAAAATATGACATTTCATGAAAATCTGAGCCCTAGTGATGTGTTTGTAAGACATGTTCTGAAGTCTCTGTGATGCGTTTGTAAGACATGTTCTGAAGTCTCTGTGATGTGTTTACACATGTTCTGAAGTCTCTGTGATGTGTTTGTAAGACATGTTCTGGAGTCTCTGTGATGTGTTTGTAAGACATGTTCTGAAGTCTCTGTGATGTGTTTGTAAGACATGTTCTGGAGTCTCTGTGCTGCCTCGACATGTAAACATGTATTTCATGCGTTCAGTTCAGTCTCCAGTTGAGTTATCAAGGTCAAGAGCCAATATAAGCCCAAATAACTTTTGACCTTTCAGAAGTGGACCTAACTATGACTGATCACCTCAGCCTTGCAGTTATTGTGTTCCTGAAGTGAAAATATTTCACTGTTTGGTTACAAAAAGTACCAGCTTTGTCAAAGGACATGATGGGGCAATAAGTGATAAATTGATGAGATAGAACTCAAAGACAACAGGAGTGAAAGGAGCTCATGCGTTATTTCAGACATCATTGTGCACATATTTTAACTGCCAATTTTTTCATAATCAGAAACGATTTCTTCTAACTTTTAAAATGTCAGTAAAGTATTTGTTATGAATGTTCTCAAGATGCCAATAAAGGGATCCAGTTGGTTTTGTGTGAGTACATCATTTCTTTCATTTGTTAATTTAAATTCCTTTAAGCTGGTTTTGTGTGAGTACATCATTTCTTTCATTTGTTAATTTAAATTCCTTTAAGCTGGTTTTTTGTGTGAGTACATCATTTCTTTCATTTGTTAATTTAAATTCTTTTAAGCTGGTTTTGTGTGAGTACATCATTTCTTTCATTTGTTAATTTAAATTCCTTTAAGCTGGTTTTGTGTGAGTACATCATTCTTTCATTTGTTAATTTAAATTCCTTTAAGCTGGTTGTGTGAGTACATCATTTCTTTCATTTGTTAATTTAAATTCCTTTAAGCTGGTTTTGTGTGAGTACATCATTTCTTTCATTTGTTAATTTAAATTCCTTTAAGCTGGTTTTGTGTGAGTACATCATTTCTTTCATTTGTTAATTTAAATTCCTTTAAGCTGGTTTTGTGTGAGTACATCATTTCTTTCATTTTGTAATTTAAATTCCTTTAAGCTGGTTTTGTGTTGATGTTCCTGTTCTGTCCTTAATTTGTTAATTGTCAAAAATGCGCCATAATTCTTTTAACTTCAATAGTTTTAACATTCAAATTGTTAATATTAATAAATGTCTTATTTTGCTACTTTTCCAAGTTTCACTTTTTTACAATATTTTGTTCAACAAACTTAGGAATATGTGGACAGTGTTGATGACTGAAAATTGTTGACACCCATTTATTTTATGTAGATTTGTGGGAGCAGATTGCACACATGGAGGTCAAGGTTAAATGTGTGGAAGTATAGACATGTAGGTCAAGGTTAAATGTGTGGATGTATAGACATGTAGGTGATGTGATAAAATATGGGGGCGAGACCAAAAAGGGCAGACCACTTGATTGCTTGGGAGCAGAAAAAAAAGTTAACGATATTTCAACTGCAGGTGAGGAGGCAAGGAGTGGTCGATATATAAAAACCTATGTCACCAGATAGATGAGAGGAGCAGAGATGTCACCAGCTAGTATAGATAGATGAGAGGATCAGAGAGATGTCACCAGCTAGTATAGATAGATGAGGGGATCAGAAAGAGATGTCACCAGATAGTATAGATAGATGAGGGGATCAGAGAGATGTCTCCAGATAGTATAGATAGATGAGAGGAGCAGAGATGTCACCAAATAGTATAGATAGATGAGGGGATCAGAGAGATGTCACCAGATAGTATAGATAGATGAGGGGATCAGAGAGATGTCTCCAGATAGTATAGATAGATGAGAGGAGCAGAGATGTCACCAAATAGTATAGATAGATGAGGGATCAGAGAGATGTCACCAGCTAGTATAGATAGATGAGAGGAGCATAGAGATGACACCACTAGTATATAGATAGATCAGAGAGATGTCACCAGATAGTATAGATAGACAAGAGGAGCAGGGATGTCACCAGCTAGTATAGATAGATGACGGGATCAGAGAGATGTCACCAGCTAGTATAGATAGATGAGAGGACAGAGAGATGACACCAGTTAGTATAGATAGGTGAGAGGACCAGAGAGATGACACCAGCTAGTATAGATAGATCAGAGAGATGTCACCAGATAGTATAGATAGACAAGAGGAGCAGAGATGTCACCAAATAGTATAGATAGAGAGGGATCAGAGAGATGTCACCAGATAGTATAGATAGATGAGGGGATCAGAGAGATGTCTCCAGATAGTATAGATAGATGAGAGGAGCAGAGATGTCACCAAATAGTATAGATAGATGAGGGGATCAGAGAGATGTCACCAGCTAGTATAGATAGATGAGAGGAGCATAGAGATGACACCAACTAGTATAGATAGATCAGAGAGATGTCACCAGATAGTATAGATAGACAAGAGGAGCAGGGATGTCACCAGCTAGTATAGATAGATGACGGGATCAGAGAGATGTCACCAGCTAGTATAGATAGATGAGAGGACCAGAGAGATGACACCAGTTAGTATAGATAGGTGAGAGGACCAGAGAGATGACACCAGCTAGTATAGAGATCAGAGAGATGTCACCAGATAGTATAGATAGACAAGAGGAGCAGGGATGTCACCAGATAGTATAGATAGATGAGAGGAGCAGAGATGTCACCAGATATTTTAGAGGATCAGAGAGATGTCACCAGATATTTTAGAGGACCAGGAGAGATGTCACCAGATAGTATAGAGGTGACGGGATCAGAGATGTCACAGGTAGATATGAGGACCATGAATCACAGTATATATAGATATGAGGACCGAGATGACATAGAGTCACCAGATAGATAGATAGAAGTACATGGACAGCAGGTAGATAGATATAGATAGAAGAGAGAGGAGATGTCACCAGATATTTTAGAGGACCAGAGAGTCACAGATATTAGAGATATGACCAGTAGTAGAGGAGAGAGATGTCACCAGAATATATTAGAGGGACCAGAGAGATGTCACCAGATATATTAGAGGACCAGAGAGATGTCACCAGATATATTAGAGGACCAGAGAGAGATGTCACCAGATAGTATAGATAAATGAGAGGACCAGAGAGATGTCACCAGATAGTATAGATAAATGAGAGGACCAGAGAGATGTCAGAGAGATAGATAAATGAGAGAGAGAGTGTCACCAGATAGTATAGATAAATGAGAGGACCAGCAGAGAGAGATATTACCAGATATATTAGAGGACCAGAGAGATGTCACCAGATATATTAGAGGACCAGAGAGATGTCACCAGATATATTAGAGGACCAGAGAGATGTCACCAGATAGTGTAGATGAAGCAGCGAGGTAGCAGGGAGCATAGAGGAGGATGTGTAGTATAACAGTGGTACAAATAGTTGCAGAGGTCAGAATGAAATATAGTTGCGCAGCGAGCAAAAGAGATTGAGAGAAAAGCTGAAGAAACGGCAAAAGAGATTGAGAGAAAAGCTGAAGAAACGGTGCACCAAATGGAACGGGGTGAAGGGGAGGGGGGAGTAGACAGGGGAGTGACGTAGTTAGAAAAGACAGTTAGAAATGAGAATGAAGAGGGAACAGTGAGACGTGGGCAGGAGGAGTTTCGTGAAGGAACAGCTGGGCCAAGAATGGACAGAGAGTAGTTGATCAGTGATCAATGTGACAAGTTCTTTATGAATGGCTCGTGCTGCCAGAAATGTTTCCCTATCAATGTAATTACTAATATGAAGTGTATTCAAATTAATAAACAGTTGACAGTTAGTTAGTTGATTGATCTTTTGTTGATTGTTGAAAACCATTAGATGTCAAAGGACATGTGAGATGTAGCTGTCATGATGAGAGCTATCGCTGATGATATTCGCATACACTCTCTGACGAAACCGAGAGTGTGTAATCTGCGGGTTACTGAACGGGTTCTTTATTTATCGGTAGAGCAGGAGGAGAGATTTTGACCGCGGAACAGTTGGCGCTTCGAGTTCCCAAAAGGTTGGGACACTGTATTGGTCAGGGTCCCAAGAAAGCACGCAAGGCATACAAGCATTTTAATTGACCCCTGGTATTCCACACAGTCACACCAGGCCAAGTGTAGTTACAAGGGTCGCAGGCTGGAGCATGCCAGTAGTCGTGAAAGGAGCAGAGGCCATAAGGGTCAATGCTCAAGGTACATTGGTTGTTCAGGTATCGGTGATGTATAGATAATCATGCAAAGAAATCTGTGTAAACAGATGATCGTATAGCGCTTCATGTAAACAGATGATCATATAGCGCTTCATGTAAACAGATGATCGTATAGCGCTTCATCAAAATAAGACTTCTTCTGATCTTCTGCTACAGGGGTCGGCTGATACAGAAAATACCGCGTCAAATTGTCGGTTTTTAAATGTCGTTTGCTGAATAAAGAATACGGCATAACGAAGACGGCTTCAATTGGTGCTTCTAAAAGAGAAGGTCCAGGGGCAACGGGTTCAAATTGGAGCCGTAACTGCATCGAAGAATGATTCAAATAGCGAAGTACTAAACCGGCTTCAAATTGATACGGCGACAAATAAGGTGCTGTGACGATTGATTGTTACACACGGCATCAAGTTGAGGTTCACCCGGATTCAATACTGCATCGAGACGGTATCAATACTGTTTCAAAAGAATCTGGGTTTCAATAAAGTTTCAAAAGAATCCGGGTTTCAAACCGGCATCAAAAGTTTTCATAGATAGATGAGAGGACCAGAGAGAGATGTCACCAGATAGTATAGATAGATGAGAGGACCAGAGAGAGATGTCACCAGATAGTATAGATAATGAGAGGACCAGAGAGAGATGTCACCAGATAGTATAGATAGATGAGAGGACCAGAGAGAGATGTCACAGATAGTATAGATAAATGAGAGGACCAGAGAGAGATGTCACCAGATAGTATAGATAAATGAGAGGACAGAGAGAGATGTCACCAGATAGTATAGATAAATGAGAGGACCAGAGAGAGATGTCACCAGATAGTATATAATAGAGAGAATGAGAAGAGAGAGATAGACATGACATAGAGATAGTATAGATAAATGAGAGGACCAGAGAGAGATGTCACCAGATAGTATAGATAAATGAGAGGACCAGAGAGAGATATTACCAGATATATTAGAGGACCAGAGAAATGTCACCAGATATATTAGAGGACCAGAGAGAGATGTCACCAGATATATTAGAGGACCAGAGAGATGTTACCAGATATATTAGAGGACCAGAGAGATGTTACCAGATATATTAGAGGACCAGAGAGATGTCACCAGATAGTGTAGATAGATGAAAAGTGCAGAGATTGAGTTATTGAGTACTCGCGGGTCATCATCATTGCACTCCGAACATTGAGGTGCAGAGATGTCACCAGATAGTGTAGATAGATGAGAGGTGCAGAGATATCAGATAGTGTAGGTAGATGAAAGGTGCAGAGATTGAGTTATTCGCGGGTCATCCATTGCACTCCAAACATTGAGGTGCAGAGATGTCACCAGATAGTGTAGATAGATGAGAGGTGCAGAGATGTCACCAGATAGTGTAGATAGATGAGAGGTGCAGAGATGTCACCAGATAGTGTAGATAGATGAGAGGTGCAGAGATGTCACCAGATAGTGTAGATAGATGAGAGGTGCAGAGATGTCACCAGATAGTGTAGATAGATGAGAGGTGCAGAGATGTCACCAGATAGTGTAGATAGATGAGAGGTGCAGAGATGTCACCAGATAGTGTAGATAGATGAGAGGTGCAGAGATGTCACCAGATAGTGTAGATAGATGAGAGGTGCAGAGATGTCACCAGATAGTGTAGATAGATGAGAGGTGCAGCAGATGGCGAGATGTCACAGATAGTGTAGATAGATGAGAGGTGCAGAGATGTCACCAGATAGTGTAGATAGATGAGAGGTGCAGAGATGTCACCAGATAGTGTGTAGATAGAGAGAGGTGCAGAGATGTCACCAGATAGTGTAGATAGATGAGAGGTGCAGAGATGTCACCAGATAGTGTAGATAGATGAGAGGTGCAGAGATGTCACCAGATAGTGTAGATAGATGAGAGGTGCAGAGATGTCACCAGATAGTGTAGATAGATGAGAGGTAGCAGAGATGTCACCAGATAGTGTAGATAGATGAGAGGTGCAGAGATGTCACCAGATAGTGTAGATAGATGAGAGGTGCAGAGATGTCACCAGATAGTGTAGATAGATGAGAGGTGCAGAGATGTCACCAGATAGTGTAGATAGATGAGAGGTGCAGAGATGTCACCAGATAGTGTAGATAGGTGAGAGGTGCAGAGATATCAGATAGTGTAGATAGATGAGAGGTGCAGAGATGTCACCAGATAGTGTAGATAGGTGAGAGGTGCAGAGATATCACCAGATAGTGTAGATAGATGAGAGGTGCAGAGATGTCACCAGATAGTGTAGATAGATGAGAGGTGCAGAGATGTCACCAGATAGTGTAGATAGGTGAGAGGTGCAGATAGATGTCACCAGATAGTGTAGATAGATGAGAGGTGCAGAGATGTCACCAGATAGTGTAGATAGATGAGAGGTGCAGAGATGTCACCAGATAGTGTAGATAGATGAGAGGTGCAGAGATGTCACCAGATAGTGTAGATAGATGAGAGGTGCAGAGATGTCACCAGATAGTGTAGATAGATGAGAGGTGCAGAGATGTCACCAGATAGTGTAGATAGATGAGAGGTGCAGAGATGTCACCAGATAGTGTAGATAGATGAGAGGTGCAGAGATGTCACCAGATAGTGTAGATAGATGAGAGGTGCAGAGATGTCACCAGATAGTGTAGATAGATGAGAGGTGCAGAGATGTCACCAGATAGTGTAGATAGATGAGAGGTGCAGAGATGTCACCAGATAGTGTAGATAGATGAGAGGTGCAGAGATGTCACCAGATAGTGTAGATAGATGAGAGGTGCAGAGATGTCACCAGATAGTGTAGATAGATGAGAGGTGCAGAGATGTCACCAGATAGTGTAGATAGATGAGAGGTGCAGAGATGTCACCAGATAGTGTAGATAGATGAGAGGTGCAGAGATGTCACCAGATAGTGTAGATAGATGAGAGGTGCAGAGATGTCACCAGATAGTGTAGATAGATGAGAGGTGCAGAGATGTCACCAGATAGTGTAGATAGATGAGAGGTGCAGAGAGTCACCAGATAGTGTAGATAGATGAGAGGTGCAGAGATGTCACCAGATAGTGTAGATAGATGAGAGGTGCAGAGATGTCACCAGATAGTGTAGATAGATGAGAGGTGCAGAGATGTCACCAGATAGTGTAGATAGATGAGAGGTGCAGAGATGTCACCAGATAGTGTAGATAGATGAGAGGTGCAGAGATGTCACCAGATAGTGTAGATAGATGAGAGGTGCAGAGATGTCACCAGATAGTGTAGATAGATGAGAGGTGCAGAGATGTCACCAGATAGTGTAGATAGATGAGAGGTGCAGAGATGTCACCAGATAGTGTAGATAGATGAGAGGTGCAGAGATGTCACCAGATAGTGTAGATAGATGAGAGGTGCAGAGATGTCACCAGATAGTGTAGATAGATGAGAGGTGCAGAGATGTCACCAGATAGTGTAGATAGATGAGAGGTGCAGAGATGTCACCAGATAGTGTAGATAGATGAGAGGTGCAGAGATGTCACCAGATAGTGTAGATAGATGAGAGGTGCAGAGATGTCACCAGATAGTGTAGATAGATGAGAGGTGCAGAGATGTCACCAGATAGTGTAGATAGATGAGAGGTGCAGATGTCACCAGATAGTGTAGATAGATGAGAGGTGCAGAGATGTCACCAGATAGTGTAGATAGATGAGAGGTGCAGAGATGTCACCAGATAGTGTAGATAGATGAGAGGTGCAGAGATGTCACCAGATAGTGTAGATAGATGAGAGGTGCAGAGATGTCACCAGATAGTGTAGATAGATGAGAGGTGCAGAGATGTCACCAGATAGTGTAGATAGATGAGAGGTGCAGAGATGTCACCAGATAGTGTAGATATAGATGAGAGGTGCAGAGATGTCACCAGATAGTGTAGATAGATGAGAGGTGCAGAGATGTCACCAGATAGTGTAGATAGATGAGAGGTGCAGAGATGTCACCAGATAGTGTAGATAGATGAGAGGTGCAGAGATGTCACAGATAGTGTAGATAGATGAGAGGTGCAGAGATGTCACCAGATAGTGTAGATAGATGAGAGGTGCAGAGATGTCACCAGATAGTGTAGATAGATGAGAGGTGCAGAGATGTCACCAGATAGTGTAGATAGATGAGAGGTGCAGAGATGTCACCAGATAGTGTAGATAGATGAGAGGTGCAGAGATGTCACCAGATAGGTAGATAGATAGAGGTGCAGAGATGTCACCAGATAGTGTAGATAGATGAGAGGTGCAGAGATGTCACCAGATAGTGTAGATAGATGAGAGGTGCAGAGATGTCACCAGATAGTGTAGATAGATGAGAGGTGCAGAGATGTCACCAGATAGTGTAGATATAGATGAGAGGTGCAGAGATGTCACCAAGATAGTGTAGATAGATGAGAGGTGCAGAGATGTCACCAGATAGTGTAGATAGATGAGAGGTGCAGAGATGTCACCAGATAGTGTAATAGAGAGATGAGGTGCAGAGATGTCACCAGATGTGTAGATAGAGAGAGGGCAGAGATGTCACCAGATAGGTAGATAGATGAGAGGTGCAGAGATGTCACCAGATAGTGTAGATAGATGAGAGGTGCAGAGATGTCACCAGATAGTGTAGATAGATAGAGGTGCAGAGATGTCACCAGATAGTGTAGATAGATGAGAGGTGCAGAGATGTCACCAGATAGTGTAGATAGATGAGAGGTGCAGAGATGTCACCAGATAGTGTAATAGATGAGAGGTGCAGAGATGTCACCAGATAGTGTAGATAGATGAGAGGTGCAGAGATGTCACCAGATAGTGTAGATAGATGAGAGGGCAGAGATGTCACCAGATAGTGTAGATAGATGAGAGGTGCAGAGATGTCACCAGATAGTGTAGATAGATGAGAGGTGCAGAGATGTCACCAGAAGTGTAGATAGATGAGGGTGCAGAGATGTCACCAGATAGTGTAGATAGATGAGAGGTGCAGAGATGTCACCAGATAGTGTAGATAGATGAGAGGTGCAGAGATGTCACCAGATAGTGTAGATAGATGAGAGGTGCAGAGATGTCACCAGATAGTGTAGATGATGAGAGGTGCAGAGATGTCACCAGATAGTGTAGATAGATGAGAGGTGCAGAGATGTCACCAGATAGTGTAGATAGATGAGAGGTGCAGAGATGTCACCAGATAGTGTAGTAGATGAGAGAGGTGCAGAGATGTCACCAGATAGTGTAGATAGATGAGAGGTGCAGAGATGTCACCAGATAGTGTAGATAGATGAGAGGTGCAGAGATGTCACCAGATAGTGTAGATAGATGAGAGGTGCAGAGATGTCACCAGAAGTGTAGTAGATGAGAGGTGCAGAGATGTCACCAGATAGTGTAGATAGATGAGAGGTGCAGAGATGTCACCAGATAGTGTAGATAGATGAGAGGTGCAGAGATGTCACCAGATAGTGTAGATAGATGAGGTGCAGAGATGTCACCAGATAGTGTAGATAGATGAGAGGTGCAGAGATGTCACCAGATAGTGTAGATAGATGAGAGTTGCAGAGATGTCACAGATAGTGTAGATAGATGAGAGGTGCAGAGATGTCACCAGATAGTGTAGATAGATGAGAGGTGCAGAGATGTCACAATAGTGTAGATAGATGAGAGGTGCAGAGATGTCACCAGATAGTGTAGATAGATGAGAGGTGCAGAGATGTCACCAGATAGTGTAGATAGATGAGAGGTGCAGAGATGTCACCAGATAGTGTAGATAGATGAGAGGTGCAGAGATGTCACCCGATAGTGTAGATAGATGAGAGGTGCAGAGATGTCACCAGATAGTGTAGATAGATGAGAGGTGCAGAGATGTCACCAGATAGTGTAGATAGATGAGAGGTGCAGAGATGTCACCAGATAGTGTAGATAGATGAGAGGTGCAGAGATGTCACCAGATAGTGTTAGATAGATGAGAGGTGCAGAGATGTCACCAGATAGTGTAGATAGATGAGAGGTGCAGAGATGTCACCAGATAGTGTAGATAGATGAGAGGTGCAGAGATGTCACCAGATAGTGTAGATAGATGAGAGGTGCAGAGATGTCACCAGCTAGTGTAGATAGATGAGAGGTGCAGAGATGTCACCAGATAGTGTAGATAGATGAGAGGTGCAGAGATGTCACCAGATAGTGTAGATAGATGAGAGGTGCAGAGATGTCACAGATAGTGTAGATAGATGAGAGGTGCAGAGATGTCACCAGATAGTGTAGATAGATGAGAGGTGCAGAGATGTCACCAGATAGTGTAGATAGATGAGAGGTGCAGAGATGTCACCAGATAGGTAGATAGATGAGAGGTGCAGAGATGTCACCAGATAGTGTAGATAGATGAGAGGTGCAGAGATGTCCACCAGATATAGTGTAGATAGATGAGAGGTGCAGAGATGTCACCAGAAGTGTAGATAGATGAGAGGTCAGAGATGTCACCAGATAGTGTAGATAGATGAGAGGTGCAGAGATGTCACCAGATAGTGTAGATAGATGAGAGGTGCAGAGATGTCACCAGATAGTGTAGATAGATGAGAGGTGCAGAGATGTCACCAGATAGTGTAGATGATGAGAGGTGCAGAGATGTCACCGATAGTGTAGATAGATGAGAGGTGCAGAGATGTCACCCAGATAGTGTAGATAGATGAGAGGTGCAGAGATGTCACCAGATAGTGTAGATAGATGAGAGGTGCAGAGATGTCACCAGATAGTGTAGATAGATGAGATCTTTGGGAAAGGATCAGTTTTAGATCAAAGTTAGATTAGTTTGGAGTCTACAAAGGACTTTATAATTGAGCAGTAGTTGTGAACAGTACAATGAGATAAAGTATTAGCCATTAGAAAAGTTAGCTAGTGAAGTGTGATGATTAAATATGAGTATTTGAGGGAGTGGAAGAATTCATAATCATGTGGACCACCAGGTAGTATCAACCTTTAGTGGTATGAGAATACTTTACCCATGTATTTCCTTGAGGTGTTGTTCAGATGTTCTAATCAAGAAACAGCAAGAAACGTGATATAGTGTTATATACACCCCAGGCTTTCTGTCATCTATTGACAAGTATGAAAAAACACTGAGAAGTGAAGGACACTGGAAGACTTGATGCAAGATAATTCATAGTGACAGTAATATAAAGAACCGTTTTTGAGAAAACATGGAATAACACAAATCATAAAGAACAAGCATTATTATTAAAAAAAAAACAAAATCCTTACAAAACTAAGTAGTTTGGGCTATAGCCCTTTGTGATTAGACTTACAATTAGAGTTGTGCCCATCTGTGAATAGACTTACCAGTTAGTGTTGTGCCCATTTGTGAATAGACTTACCAGTTAGTGTTGTGCCCATCTGTGAATAGACTTACCAGTTTTAGCACTGTCTCAGTGTCTATGTTCCAATTTGCAGAAGACTTTGACATAATTAAATTTGATAATATCTTTACTGAATGACTCATGTTTTACACAGTCATCAATCTCTATTAATCTGAGTTGCAAATGTATGCTTTTGAACTGTCAGTCTATCTATCTATCTATCCATTGACCTTTCAAGCCATGGCCGGCCATAAGGGCATAGACCCAGATACTTTCCTCTTTCTAAATTTTTATTCTAGCAGTTTTCAATCCTTCTAAAGATCTTTTATAAATCTCACCATTTATCTCTGTTCTGTGCAAGCAACTCTATCTCATTGAGGAGCTGATTCCTGCTGCTCTTGCCTCTCTGATCAATGTTCTTCTCAGTGTCTCTCTGGGTCAGCCTCTTTTTCTCTTACCTGTTGTATCCCTATGAGGGCTTGCTTTGTTACTCGGTTATTATCTCTCCTCCGCACATGTCCAACATATGACCATCGTCTTTTCTCGATTACTGAAGATATTAGTAGTGATGGTGATTTCTCTAATTTTCTCGTTTGTTTTGAATACGTTCCACGCTATATCAAGTATTTTCCTAAACATTTATTTTAGAATGTGTTCAACTTTGTTTCTATGTCTCTTGTTTTCCAGCTCTCACATGCATATGCAAAGTTTGATAGTACATTTGATTTGAATAGTCTAAGTTTTGTGTTTGTGCTCATGAGTTTTGATTCCCACAACATTTCAAGGCTTCTGAAAGACATTGCTGCTTTAGCTGTTCTGATTCTAATTTCTTTACTTGTATCCCCTTTCTGATCAATGACTTCCAAGATAGATAAAGTGATCAATCTCTTCCACTGGTTTGTTTTCCATATATATTCTGTCATGTTGGAATTAAACTTTTCATGACTTTAGTTTTTTAATGATTGATCTCAAGCCAATTTTGCTGGCTATTGATGATAGTTCGTGTTTCCTGCATTGTTTTTATCTGACTGCTGATGAGAAATGCCAGTACCATATTTTAAAATATGTGACATTTCATTTTGGAATAAAACAACTATGACACAACATTAAGTAAAGTTTTAAAGCAAGGCATTTCTGGAGTGAATGTAAATTCAACCATTAACTGATGAAGTACTACTTATTGCTCAAAAGACTATGATTGTGTCCAAATATCTCTATAAACTAATAAACAAAAGATGACAATATTTCAGTGTCCCTTTAAACAAATAATGCATGCACACACTGGCTGCCACTTCAGCTAGTAACCTATAACCTACCAATTAAAATGATTTATATCCACACATAAAGATGATGCATGCAGCGTCAACCATGACAAAATAAAGGTTGTACAGAGCGGTACTTTACAAATGTCTATAGCACATTCCTGTCAGCAGCTTGAAATAGTAGATGTGGGTAGGGCACAGGACTTTGGCAACATGAGTCCATGTCACTCCTTCAGATGAAATGAGTAGGATTGGCACAGCCAGAAATGAGAAACTTAGTAGGCATATAAGAAGACCTATCAACCAACATTGAATTGAGTTGTCAGTTGCTGGACACTGCAGGAATTGCTGAGGAGAACATCTGAGGACCTATGGACATGTTCGGTGTACAATGATGGACACGCAAATAACTCAATCTTGGAATAAATGCTTTGTGTCAGTTTGGCTACTAGACCCCCCCTTATATCAAAGTGATGGTAGCTGATTGTGACTCTTGACCCCCTTCAAGCCAATGCACTTTTAAAATGAAATGAAAGCTGTTATGTTTGGACAGAAAAACAAGTAGCCAAATAAAGGAGAATTTGTTTATTTCAAACTCTCACAAACAAATTATTGTATCTTTATTCCATGCCAGTTTTGCTCCTCTTCTATAAGAGCAATCTATTAACATTTTTCTTGGATCATTGATTTCACTTTCAGAATGATATTTTCATTTAATGCTTAATTAAGCCAGACGGTGTCTAGTTATTGAATAACTATAGAGAAAACACTCTCACAGGCCATGTTTGATGTGACATGAAATATAGACCTAGCATCAAGCAATAAAATGCAACAATTTGATCACTGGCTTCCTCAGAACAAAATATTTAAAAAAATAAAAGCAACAATACATACCACCAGTGCATTAATAACTTTGTTTGCCAACTTCTGGTCAATGAAATAAGCACTGGCTGTATAAAGACATGAACAAATGTAAACAGATCATGAATTATGATTGCATATGTCCCCAGCACAAAATGCCACTAAGACACAGTTGATGTTTATCATTATTAGTCTGGAACAAATATGAAACCTGTATTTACTTCTGACCTGGTCAGGAGGCAGACAGACTTTGATAGTTATGTATATCCTATCAGTAGAAGAAGGTTGTTCCTAGTGTAAACTGTAACATGTGTACATCTGTCTGCAATGCTTTCATTTGTTGCAAGTACACACAACCCAAGTGACCATTTGCCAAAACACAGCTGTAGTGTCACAATAAAACAGCATTTGTAATCAGCCAGCAAGCACAAGGTAGGTAGTATCACAAAGTTGGTTGTTGTCAAAGGGAGACAACATGTACTAGAGAACTGTGTATTCATTTTTGTCATGTTGGGTG